>CM077454.1:24738531-25127917 GCA_039654765.1 Mylopharyngodon piceus
TTTATGGTTATCGGCCATTTTCAAAACCGATTTGCCGATAAAATAATTTAATTTTGGAATGTGCTATTTAGCTCTGATGCCACCTCTGTCCGAACGCACCACTCTGCGGCCTAGAGCAAGCTCCGCCCACTGCCCATCTGATTTGTTGGGAGTCGCAAGTCCGGCCAATCAGCGCTGAAGGCACGGAATGATTTGCACTCTCACATCGAAAGGCGAGCACTAGCTAACTGGAGCTGCTTCAGTGATCACACATCAGTTGTCTCTCAATTGTAAGGCAGCAGGAGACATTGCTTAAGTTAAATCACAATCCACTACACTGAAGTTGCAAGACACCTCAATATAATCAGGACCTGAATTTCAGCGCGGGATTGCGGGTATTGCACACAATTCTACACATTCCCGCTGGTTTCGCGATTATTAAACGGGAAATTCCCGAAAACATTTATGCACTATAGCATGTATATTGAATCCAAACAGATTACCAGAGCATATCAGTTATATTAAGTCTCCCTCTCTCTCAAAATGCGCAAATGGCTTCACATCCATAGTATCCATAATGAATTTGCTCTGCAAGCGAGATGTACGCTGCAATACAAGACTTTAGCACGCGTTTCGGACAGTTAACTTGACAGAATTCGCACTTGCACATCATTTTAACTCATACCAATTCAAAAATACAAGGCATTTTAAAGCATAAAGTACTCGCGTCTTCAGTCAGCGTGCTCACGCACGCGCACACAGGACACAGCCACCTCTCAAACTGCTCGCAACATTTATTTAAATAATAACCAAGGGCTGACAATGCCAGTTACAGCTTAGAAGACATTGAAAAAGGTATACAAATCTGTTATGTGTGAGACCGGTGTAAACAATGGTAAAAGAAAGGGCTGCTTGCTTTGTATAGCAGTGATGCATATTCACAGGCCAGCGGGTCAGGTAATAAAAAATAACATTCCAGTTATTTGCTGGTGGGTTGTAGGTGAGAGATCATTAATGCGATTTTAATAAAGACAGAGCTCTCATTTCACAATAGAACGCAATGTCAATCTTTTACTTTTGATTTCAAAAACGATGCATCTCTTCAGAGAAAACAAATCAAGAAAAACATATGCCCCAAGCACCCCCTATTGGTCATTCTATAAAACACAAAGGATGAAAAACCTACACGATATATTGCTTTTATAACTTTAAGCTTTAACTGAAAGTATACACAAGTTTAAGTTTATTCTGATAAAAGGTTTCCAATGTTATGTTGAAACTTAACATTTCTGTTAGGCACTAATTTGCAGGCTTGTTTAGAGACTTCTAATCCAATACTAAACATACCAAACAGGAGATAATCTAGGAGAATGTACAACCACAAATCCCATAGAACTTGAACAATGCAGGACAAGGAACAAGCTGAAAATGAGGGTTGGAGACCAGGAGAGCTGAACAAACATGTGACACTATCATTGTTGTTGTATAACACAATTTAAAATATACACTCCATAAACAGGGTAGCCTAACTTGCAGACTGTTTTTGTAGAACATTGATTGTAATATTAACACCTTAAACTAAAGATTTCCAGTTTCAAACTTTATAATATAGCCTCAAAGACGTGTGGTTCAAACCTTGTCACTCAAGCAAAGTGTATACAAGAAGAAAAGAGGACCCAATACCGAGCCCTGAGGCACTCTGCGCTTGTTTTTTGATGGAATGCCTTTATTCACACAAAGTAGCAGATAAGACCTAAATCATGCTAATGTTTGTCCACTCAAGCTATCCAAGTGAATGTTGTGGCCTATAGCCCTATTTGGATGAGACTAGTTTTCATGGAGGACATTATAGAAATTTGTGTTTCACAGGTGTACTTTGTGATTTTAATTCTGTCCAAATCTGCCATGTCTGTGTTTTTCTCACACAACCTCAGTAAAAATTGTATGGCAAATTACCTACAGTTTTTCGGCAAACAACGGTCCAGAGAAATCTAATCCTATCTGAAAGCAAATGTCTGCAAATAGCTGATACTCTCCAACTAGTATTGTATTATACAAATGCTTCTCCTTGTGTGTTTTTTTTTTTTCTACCTCAGTTATCGTTTGCACACCAATCTTTCGCATGCTTTCATTTAATTTTAATATGGATAGTTTCAGATGAAAAAATATTATAAAATCAATAAATATCAGTGTTAGGTAAAATACTTGTCTCTCCTCACTTCTGTGGGTTTAACTCAGAAGTTTATTTAAATAGGGTTTTAATAATAAAGTTATATCAGTAATTAAGTCATTAAAAACGTCATTTGTGATGCATGCAAGCACAGCAGATGACCTTCTGTAATGCTCACGTCGTTTTCCAGTTACTAATGTACCTGTAGTCTTCCCAATCCAGTATTGTCATTACTCACCTGAGCATTAGGGGGCACTCTGTTCAAGAAATGCATGAGTTCACCTATTTAAGGGAAAAAATGTAGGAAGTTGATCCTCTACCTTCATGGAGAAGCTTACCTTATGGTGGTTTAGGTCTTTTGACCCTGTTTAGAGGAACTAAGCTCAACCAGGGTGTGTGTTTTGTGCATATATGGATGACTTGGTGGCTTAAACAACTGTGAAGACTGGAAAAAATATTGGATTTCCATCTACTGCTTAACTGTTACTTGTTGATTGAACTATTGGGTATATGATCTAGCATACATGTTGGCTTTGACGCTTTAATACAGTATTATCATGTCTGTTGCTTTGTGCTATTAAACTAGTGTTAATTTGCATTTCTCTTTTTTTCCACTATAGACCTAATGGCACTGAAAGAAGAAAGTCAAGAATTGAATGAAGAGGAAAAGAAAGATCAGTATGAGCAACATCATGATTTCATGACTGGAGAAAAATCCACACAACCTGAAATCACTTCCTTACAAAAAAGAGAGGCTCAGAAAACCATATCTAATGATTATTTCATCTGTTTAACTCAAAAACAAAACCTTAAAGCCCACATGAGAACTCACACCAGAGAGAAGCGTTTCACCTGCCAACAGTGTGGAAAGTCTTTCTATGGAAAAGGAAACCTGACAGACCACATGAGAATTCACACTGGAGAGAAGCCTTACACTTGCCAACAGTGTGGACAGAGTTTTACTCAAAAACAAAACCTTACTGCACACATGAGAACTCACAGCGGAGAGAAGCCTTACACCTGCCAACAGTGTGGACAGAGTTTTGCTCGTAAAGAAACCCTTAATTTCCACATGAGAATTCACACTGGAGAGAGACCTTTCACCTGCAAACTGTGTGGACAGAGTTTTGCTCGTAAAGAAACCCTTAATTTCCACATGAAAATTCACACTGGAGAGAGACCTTTCACCTGCAAACTGTGTGGGACAAGCTTCTCAAGAAAAGAAAGTCTTAAGACTCACATGAGAGTTCACACTGGAGAGAAGCCATTCATATGTGCTCAGTGTGGAAAGAGTTTCAGATATAAAGTAAACCTTAATCAGCACATGAAGACTCATTTCACAGACCACGTAATAACTCACACTAGAGAGAAGCCTTACGTGTGCCATCACTGTGGAAAGACTTTTATTACAAAATCAAACCTTGAGGTTCACATGAGAATTCACACTGGAGAGAAGCCTTTCACCTGCCCTCAGTGTGGAAAAAGTTTCATACATAAAGGAAACCTTAAAATTCACATGAGGCTTCACACTGGAGAGAAGCCTTACACGTGTCTTCAGTGTGAGAAGAGTTTCACATATCATAGAGACCTGAAACGTCATTTGCAAACTCATTCTTGAAAGCAATTGTAGTGTTTTGTATATAGTAAGAGGTTTCAGAAATCGCTTGCATATTCACTCTGGACGATGATTTGATTAGTGTAATAAAAATCATCAAACTTACAATTTTTGTCATCACACCTAAAATGTCATGCAGATGTGAGACCCTTGAATTTACTACATTTTGATGATATTCGAATACCGTAACCGGTATAAATTTATAATCTGATTTGACTTAAAACCAGTGGTGGAGCCAGAGAGGTGTCCAGGGTGCCTCTGGACACCCCTGACATCGGATTGTGCCACCCCAGTTTCATTTGCTGCTGATTGACATCTCATTTCACCTCTTGTTGAGAGAAGCATTTATATCAAAGTGCCGCAGCAGCGTTGCACATTATTAATGTTGAATATTAAGAGTATATTAACATATTAATGTATATTAACATATTAATGTATATTAACGTTGGTTGTGAGATACAGAAGAATAAGAATAAAGGGGGTCACAAGCTGTACAAGAAGTGCAGCGATGTTCAAAATCATGCCGTGCCACTCAAATAGTTTAGCATTATATTTGTCTGAAATCATTGTTAATGCACGACTTAACAATAAGCTGGAATATTGTGACTTTTTTTTAATGATACATTTGTCTTTTTGTCGATTGAATAAAGTTTATGCTTCATATAGAAGGAAATATTCATATTGATCACTCTCTCTATTTGTGTTGTTTTTACAGTTAAATTCCTCAACACAACTTTGTTCATTCTTATAGTGTATAAACCTTTTAACTTTTGATGGTACAGTGATTAGATTCACTTTTTTGGACTGGTGTCTTAAACTTGAGAATGTGTCTGGTGTGGCATGGCGGTTCTTGTCCGGTGAGCATGATATGCATCACAGCCTATTTGAAGTAAGTTTAAGATTTACAATTGGATTTAGGTTTCCTGAACAGCTTTTAATGAAAGCTGAGTCGCTGAGCAAGTTAACGTTAGACCTTTTGCTCCATTAACAGACAGATAATCAGATAAGATTCCTAACATAAATTAATCATAAAAGTTCCTAAAATACATTTTGTTTACATCTGTGCTAATAATATATACAGTGCAGTCACAGTGTTGTAAGTTACAGAATGTTTAGCTAACATTGGGTAAAGTGAAGTAATGCTTTTGGACCACATGATCTGCCACACTGAAGAACAACTATTTAAAGGTGGAGTAAGTATTTTTTCAAAAACACTGTTTGGAAGTTAGTCGGGCCCACACAAACAACAAATGTGTAACCAATCAGTATTAGGGGGTGTATGATGGTCGAGTAGAGAGAACGAGCAAGAAAACTGCGGAAAGAGAGATGAGACAATACAAAAAGCTCAAAAGAATATCACTGGAATGAAGGTTTATGACTGGGCAAGTGCTTTAGCACCCGCATTAAAATTAGAAAAGTCTTGAGGCTTGAGCCCCTGCCCCTACCCCTTTGATCGCGAAAGTGAAAGTGCCCTTTGCGGTCACATTTAGACCTGGTCTTTTCACGATCGAATAGCTATCCGTTTAGAGGAAGTGACCAGGTGTAAACAGGCTCTTGGATGATTTAAGTTTCTTCAACATGAAACTGAACAGGAAACAGGAAAAATTAGTTACATTTTTTTAAATCAGTTTCAGTTAATGCAAGATCTTGACAGGTTCAAGAAAGTCACTGCAGTATCCACAATTTTACCCATTTGGAGCGTTTTCCCCTTATTTCCGCCTCCAATTCTTCCTTTGTTCCTCTACAAGGGCTGACAATGGCAGTGCCATTTGCAACTTTTATTTGAAGATGCAAATCCATCTGCGGTGTGTGCAAAAATAGCATAAAAATGGCAGCGCACGCTGCTAGTTCCGGTTTCTCTTTTAGGAATATTGACTACTGTCACCTTGTATGGAAAATCAAGTTTCACTTTTGCAGAACATACATTCTACAGTAGTCAACGTTTGAAGTGGATCAAAACCTTTTGTCAAAGTTGTCCTAAAACCTTCTTTGGACAACTTAGTTCTTAGGACAACTTTGATGAACTTTTTTGATCCACTTCAAATGTTGACTACTATAGTTGGCTGTAGTCTTTGCAGTGTGTTCATTCATGCATTTTGACTCGGACACAGTCGACACGGGGTGTTGCCACTGTCAGCTTTCATCGCCACTAGTTCTCTGGCTTCAGCTTGGTGTGTCCAGGAGTGGTTGTTTTAGACTTCCTCATTGTCTGTCATTTTGATGGACATGGCCTTAAAAATTCTGTCATAGTCTATTATTACCTGTGATAAAGGAGTGTTTGAGACAAAAATTATTCATTTTAAAGAACATGCTAGAAAAAAATAGATTTTCCTTTTTTAACTGAAATTGTCAATGCAATGCCCAAAACTTGTGCAGTGGTTACCTGATCTCAGACCAAAGGTCTACAACCCCTTCCTAATTCCCATGCAGACCTGTTTGATTCTGGGGGAAAGTTAAAAAGAGTAAAAGACAACGAAGGCAAGAAAAACTTCGGGGGAAAGTTAAGGCCCAGGATATTTTACCAAGTCTCCCTGGTCCTGAGTCTGATCTGATTGAATCTCAATGGTGGGTCCCTGACAATTTTGGGGAATTGCAAAGGTCAGATGTTACCTTACAACCTCTGTTTCAAAAATTATGTGAGGTAGATGGACCACAATTTGGTGGGGATCAGTACATCCTAAAAGACAATCTTTCGTATGTGTCAAATACAGAGAGTGCCAGACTGGTTGTGCCTGGTGAACTTTGTAAGATGATTTTACATCTGGGTCATACTATACCCTGGTCAGGACATTTAGGTCAGCAGAAAACCTATGAACGAATAAGTCAACGATTCTACTGGCCTAAATTGTATCAGGATGTACAAGAATATTGTAAGACCTGTTCTGAGTGCCAGAGGGTAGCTCCTGTCCATAAAGCAGAGAGAAGTTATCTGCAGCTTTTACCTATCAATGGTACTCCTTGTGATCGGATAGTTGTAGACATAAATGGCCCTTTAGTGAAGAGTAGTTCAGATAACCAGTTTGCCCTGGTAATTTGTGATTACACAACTAGATATCCTGAAGTGTACCCTTTGCGTTCCATCCAGGTTAAACATATTGTGAAATGCTTAATGAAATGCTTGACTTGATCTCAAGGGTTGGAGTTCCTTCTGAAATTATCATGGATCAAGGAACTAATTTCATGGCTAATGTGATGAAGTCACTGTACAAGCAAGTGGGCATTAAGGGTATCCGAACAACACCAGTTCACCCCCAAACTGATGGTTTATTTGATCGTTTTAATGGCACACTGAAAAACATGCTCACGTTGTGTCAATCACGTTTACACACTGCCTCCAAAACTTTCGTCTGTAATAAAATCGGATTGGGTTCAATTTTCTGCGTTTTTCGCATCCGTAGCAAGCATTGTGAGAGGTGTTTTGACAATTCAGAGCCACCGTACAAGCGAAAGCCAAAATCCAGAATGGCGTCTGACAAGTTGATCCACTTCGTATCGCAGCACAAAGCACTGTATGACGAACAAAGTCCGGAATACAAAGAGATTGAATATAAAGGCAGATTGTGGTAGATGATTGCGGAACAGCTTGGAAAACAGGATGGTAGGTACTCATTTCAAAACAAAGGGTGTACGAAAGATTATACAGTTTTGTGCTCAAGTTAGCTAAGCAATAGCTTGTTGCTAATGTCATTCATCCATTCCTAGTGAATAGTGCTAATGTTAGTCCCAACCAGGGTTTATTAATTCAGTTGCTAGCATGCTTGGGATTTTAATAGAATGCATGCAACCCTGGTGACGTAAATGACTGCTTGCATGTAATTTGCCTTGTTTTGTATGATGTGAAAAAAATGTGGTGTAACCTGCGGAACACATACATCCGCTACAGGAAAGCAGGACAGGGCAGTGGACAGGGGGCTAGCAAAAAGAAGTACATCCATATGGATGCAATGTCCTTCTTGCAAAATTCCTTGGCAAGGAGAAGATGTTAGCCTATCCAGAAATGCACCACAGAAAGACAACGCTTGCAGAGTGCATTATCATTTCATAACTCATATAGCCTACATTCAACAGGTCAGATGAAAATATCCAGGTGGATGATGATGAGGAGGAGGAGGAGAATGGAATAGGGGAAGATGAGAGAACACAGACAGAGAAGGAGACTGACAGTGTAGTGATGGAGACAGAGAGTGAGGGCAGCACAACTCCTTCAGGTAGTATGTTACATCTCTCGCAGCGATGAATCTTAGACTTGTTTTTAAACTCTGTTGCCAACATTTGCAGTGACCACATCGTCGAGATCTTCACTTCAACTCTTTTCACCATCCCTGACATCAACGCGAAGCCTTCCAAAGTGGCCACTTGCACCTGACTGCTCCTGGTGGTGGTGACATAAACGTTGCCCCTGAAGTCTCGGGTCGAAAGATTTGAAAGCCTGTAAGTCTTTCCAAGCTGAAGAGCGCCGATATGGGTATCCCATAATTGTACTTTAATTTTGCCAGTTTTATCTTCAAGATAACATGTCTGGGTTTCTAAGATGTTCTCGTAATAAGACACGGATTCTGTGGTTGCACTTATGAACACAGCACGTCCTACCAAGACGCCTACCTGAAATATATAAAGAGCCAGAAAAAAGTCAGTTAGGTCGTTGCCATTGAACGATTCACTGAAAGTACAAAAAAAGAAGCAATCATTAAGAAAAAAACTCACCGGATTCTTAGTGCCCATTTGAGGGACAGCCACAGTTTTCTGGGATTTCGATTGTGGGTCTTTTCGTGGGAAACCAACATCTTCCACAACTAGGACGTCAGTGTTTCGCCCACACAGGACATTGTAGCCTTCACCTCCTCGACCCATTGTGGGCGGGGTGTGGGGTACTCTTCACGATCTGCTTGCAGAATTGCGTTAAAGTACTTTGTTCCTTTTACTCATGAAGTCTTCAAGTCGGTCACATACTGGATAAAACCAACGACAGTTTCCACATATTCAGTTTCGAGCTTTGGTCTCTTTGGTGCTGGTGATGCCATTGTGCCGTCAGGGATGTAACGTTTGATCAAAATCGGTCATGCGAACAAGATAGCCTATTTATACAAATTCCCATTTGACTGTTGAGCATAACCAGACATGCAAGTAATTAGACATGCAAATTAATATATTCTATCATGCTAAAAAGAGAAGCGTCTACAGGAAGCACGCATCTGACTGTTTCTATAGGGACCGGAGCTTCTAACGGCCGCTGCAGTGATGCGATGACTTTACCAATTGGCGATTGGCTCTTATTTAGAAGGCGGGACTTATTCCACCATATTGAGAGGTAATTTCTAAATCACATGAGGTCCCCAGATAATACTAATCCTGTGCAAATAGGGTTTAACAATCCTTTAATAAGTTCCCTGACATGTTCAGCATTTGCAGATTAGATTGGACAACACACCAGAGTTGATGACAAGCTTCCTAAAACTGAACTTTTTAAAGTTCTCTCAAAATGAAAGGGTGAGCTCCGTATGCAGTGAAAGCCGAGACATTGATGAAGACCAGATTTACAAATACTGGACTCGATCAGTAAAACGCTAATAATATTTATAATTATAGTCTCACAGCATTCACATGAACATACCCTGTATTGCTATGAACTTTTTCCATAAACAATACTAATAGATTAGTGTCCAATACTAGCAGATAGCATAAAAGAGAAGACCTGGTGAAAGCATGCAACTTTATTGGAGTGTGAACCTCTGGCTTCTCCTTCTTTTGTGTAAAGAAATTTTCTTGCTTTTGATTTATTACCCTCATCTCTGCAGAAAACATGTATGTAATTTGTCATTCCTGTTACTGTAACACAGGTGGAGTATTACATATGGGCTGCACCCATGTGTATATTATCCATCACCATTATGGTGGCAGGAATCTGCACAAGACCACAGGGATGCTCTCCTAAGTTTTAAATATCCTCCAACCGTGTACATCTCTGACACTGCTGGACATGTTGCCAGACATGTTAACAGTCGTACACAGCAGAGATTCTTCCAGCCAATTGATGGAAGGGTGTGTGCACCAACGGACACCAACATATCACTGGAAGCTGCAGGAAAGTTACCTGTGAATCTTGAGTGGATGAAGAACATCAGGAGGAAACAAAGACATGCAGAAGAACCCAAAGAAATGGACCAATTCTCATGTCCACACACTGAGACTGGGACATCAGACCGGTACTCATTGTATGACAGATTCCACCCAAAAAAAAAAAAAAACCCAACCAAGCACCCTGAAGAGGGACTACGCAGCCTGAAACTGATCCCAGACCTGGCTTCTCTGGTTAATTCTGCAGCAGCAGAACAAATAAGAAGATTACTTTCCTCAGGCCGGTACTCACTGTGCCAAATGAAGGACATCCACTACATGTTTTCACTACGTCTAATTTCCTCCTCCACAATGAAAGAAATGGAAAAACAGAGCACAGCAGAGGCCATAAACATTGGATTAAATGGCAAACTGATATGTGGCTGAACAGGTAAGAATGTAAAGATTAAAAATTGCTTTGTTTTATTCTCTGCTTTTTTATGAACTGAACGTACTGTATTTTCTCTTTTAATTCTGATGTATTTGTTTCCTTTTTATGTAAAGCACTTTGAATTACAATTGAAAATGTGCTATTTAAATAAACTTGCCTTGTGTTTGTGACATGAAATATATTCAAAAGTTTGCCACATTATGTATTAATATTATGTACCTATTCCCAATTTATTACAGAAATATAGGCAGATCGCAGGTCTCATTTGAGTCTCCCATTGCTAGAATCTCTTGCCTCATTGGAATGACGTGACCTGAAAAGTCTTTGCCCACCTGATCTCTTGAAAGACACCAGTAGCAAGTTGATGCCATGGCTATCTGATAATGTAAGTACCAATTAAGCTTACCTAATGTTTTTAATATTAATGTAGTTTAATTTACTTGATAAACTTAACTGTCACCTATCTAAGATGTATTGTATAACTTTTAAAATGCAGCTATTGAAATACAGATCTTAATAAACATTTGAATACATTTCGTTATAGTGCACCTTCATAATTTGCTTTAAAGGCTAAAGTAAATTGTTGGATTACACAAATTGCAACAGAGAACAAGGATGTAATAATTTCTTCAGAACCTATACTTTTTTTGCACTACTTTTCACAATCATTTTCATAAATATGCAAGCAAGCATTATGAGCAATGGAATGTAGTGCAATTCCACTAAGCTATTTTCATGTAATTTTGTTCTATCCTCAGGTTGTGGCCTCGATGACGGACACGTTCATTTTGTGGTACAGAGACTGGCTTGCTTCAAGAACAATTTTTGATTCACATATGAAAATTCTTGAGGTATTGTACAAACAAAATGCATTGAAGCTTATACATCCCATGAATGTCACAGGATCATAAAATCTTACATTTGTGTGTGCTTTAAAATGGCTCTTTATTGTATTTTTTCTACAGATTTTTGACAAAACAGAAAAAGAAATTATAAATTATGACAACACAGAGTGCTACATGTACATGGACATTCTGAAGTACTATGTTCTATCATTTATTTAATTTTTTTTACGAAATATTTAACGACTTGGATACAGTCTGTTTTTTACATCCATTTTTTTCTACCTGAGATGGCTCTAAACATCTAGGCTCTCTGGATGGGTGGACTGTGTGCAATCCGCAGCAATGGCGGAGAAATGATGGAAACAATGGTGGTGTATTTGTTTGCACAGTGAGTAAACAGAAGTTTATGTTTGCTACTTTGTACATACATTAATGAGACAAACAAATTAATGCAGTAAATTCTACAAAGCCCTTTACATTTTCGTAGATGGAAGCAAAAGGTCTCAACATGTCTCCTGAATTGCTCCTCACTGAACAGCTGATTCACCTTCGAGTTCAACATGCCTCCTGTTTGGTTGAAAATCTACAAACTGAGGTAAAGCACAGAGTCAAGCTGTAAATTGTGGCTTTCTCTCTAATATGTGTATATGTATTATACAACAAATACGATATTTAATAATTGGTTATGCTTTATTTTGATGGTCCCCTTAAGACATTCTGTTGAATATAAGTAACGTTGCACCTACATGTCAACTAACTGTCAGAGTATTAGTTGAGTATTAGTAGAGGACTAGGGGTAGGGTTGGTAGAATAAGGTAGGGCTTGCACGATTTTTATCACACGCGATTTGACAATGGCTGTGATTATTTTATGCGCAGCTTGTCAGAGCTGTACGGCCCTGTGATCAGTAGTAAATGCTTCTCCATCTGAAAGCCAGAGGGCGCTCTTGCGCAGAAACTGCAAATATGCCCTGCTGCCGAAGTAGAACACGCGAAATCCCATAGAGTACCTCAGGGATGACGTGTTTTTGTAGGCAAAACCCGGAAGCGAGTTAGCATTTTAGGACTTCCGGTTCCATCGCCGGTTTAACCCGCTTGTGATTTTTTTTTTAAACCTTTATTGTGTCTTAAAAACGGCGGTTGCTAACAAGTTGCTAAAAGGGACTACTTCCTTTGGCGGGGACTTTAGACATTATCATGACAAACAGGACATTTGGACAGCATTTCTCATGAAAAAGTGGATAAGTATTCATACACAGCACAGATCATAATCAGCGAGCATGTTTTTAAATAAAGTTGTTTTTTAAATAAAGTGTGAGGAAGCTTGGTGGTGGTGACGTTGATCCGCAACCATGATGTGCTGTAGTCCGTTTATAGCCTACTGTTAGCTTTTTAGATTTGACGACTTTAGGCTTCAAAATGTATAAATGTTGTGTTAACTTGTAAAGATTATCTTGATAGACAAAACGTCTAAGTGTCATAACCCTTTGTTAAACACAGTGCTTATTTTTTGCGATTTTCCAAAAGTCTATGGGAAAAATGATCGCGGGAACCCATGCGCCACTAACTTCCAGGTTGGTCTACAAAAACACGTCATCTCTGATGTACTCTATAAGGGGTTAGAGTTAGTAGAATAAGTTGACATACACGTACAAAGTTATTTCTAGTCAGTAGAATGTATGTTGTGGGAGCATCAAAATTATGTGTTAGCAGATATTAAGTAGACAGTACTAATACTCTAATGAGAGTTATTTGACATGTAGGTGCAACGTTCCTTACAGTCAACAGAGTATCTAAAGGGGACCATCAAAATAAAGTGTTTCCTCATATTTTGCTTAAGTATAACATACAGGTTTGCTCATCTTCTGTTCTTAGGACTTCCTACCTAATATGAGAATGTGTGAGGCTGAAAACAGATGAATGGCCCAGGAGTTTGGTGTTTGCTTATTTCAAAAATTCTGGACAAAGTAAGAGACCATACTGCATTTTAACATGTTATACCAGTGTTTTTCAACTGGTGGGATGCAAGAGTGGGTTGTGGAGTGTTGTGACAACTCGTGTCTTATGTGGAGTTTTTCCCTGGGCAGAGTAAGATAGTTGGCTCCGCCCTCCCAAGTGGCTGTTCTCAGGTGGGTTCATTGAGGACACCTATTCCTTTTGGGCTTTTTAAAGGAGCAGGATGGAAGGCCAAAGGAGAACTGAATATTGGACTTGATTTCCTTTAAACTTGTTTCTTTTTGTACATTCAACATTACACCACTTATTCCTGACTGTTACATTGTTTTTTTCTGTATAAGTTCTATTTTGTTAATAAATGTTGTGTTCTATTTTGGCTTTCTCGTGTGTACCTATTTTCATTACGTCCTTTTTGAGCCACGGGGTGTAAGAAATGTGCAGTCAAAAAAGCAACAACCATAATTCTGTTTTTCAGATGCAAGACGTTTATTTTGAAAGACATGCATTGACACTTCTGTCGCACGCAGTTGAAGTAAAGAGTGCCTGAGAAAAACACCTGATTCAGTATATGTGTTCAAATGAGATGTTGTCAGTGTCATTAATCTAACGTTATTAAAAAGTGTCTCACCACAGAAAAACTAAATTTACTATCATGTCAGATGTTATACTGTGCTTGTAGCGAGCACTCTTCAATCGGTCTTTGTCAGAGGACATTACACTCATGACAAAAAATTGCTGTGCCTTTTTAAGAACAGCACTCCAGAGTTGAGGGTCAGGTGCAACACAGCACAGTCTTTTCATCATTTTAACAAAATAAGAAGGTTAATAAAAATTGCATACATCATGTTCCCTTCTTGAGCATCAGTGAATGTGTGCAGCTTTTGTAACAATTGTGTACGAGTCCCTCAATCGTCCTTAGTGTGAAAAGATGGATCTCAAAATCATACAGCCATAGCTGAAAAGGGTTCAAATATGCAGAAGATGCTGAAAAACCAAAGAATTTGCAGGACCTGGAGGATTTTTCTGAAGAACAGTGGGCAGTTTAACTGCTCAGGGCAAACAAGGGACTCATGAACAACCATCACAAAGCAAAAAAAACTAACAAAAAAAATCATGGATCATTTTAAACAGTTCACAGGTGTACGAACTTACACCATAAACAAGATCGTTGACAATATCCAAGTACGAGGTTGAAGGCAGCAATGTGGGGTTGGCACTCTAACTTATTGCAGTCAATAATTTAGATGGTGCTTTGTGATCCATGGTGCCACTGATGGACGTTCGCGGCTAATCACATACCTAAATTGCAACACTGACAACTGTGCCAGCACTGTACTGTCTCAGTTTATACAAGCAACGTTCCTTTATGGTCTGCCCTCTAGGGCAGTGTTTCTCAACAATAGGATGGATGAAATCCCCTTTGCCTAGGGTGAATTGGACATGTTTCCAACATTCGTTTGGTGATCACCCTAGTGAAGAGCCTTAAAAGCATCGACCCGATGGTGATTGGCCTCCAGTTGCCAATCTCCATCACCGCTCCTGGGTCAGATGCCTTCGAAATTAACACTGTACGACTTTTCTTCAGGCGGGTAGGCACGATTCCTGTGAACCACCTCATGTTGAACAGACGGGTGAGGGTCTCACACCTGGGGTCCCAATCGCGAATGTCCTGTTTCTCGATCCCATCTGGGCCCGGTGCGGAAGCGTTCAAAGCTTGCCAGAGGCTTTCTTGGACCTCGCCCTGAGAGATTGCCCCTACGAGGTGAGTGTTGTCAGCATTCACCCCTGCCCTAAATTGACCCAGCCCGCTAAAGGGAGGGGGGACTCCCACTTGTCCTTAAACGAGCTGTGCACCAAGTCAGGAGATAATGGACAACGCCCTTGTGTCTTCCCATCCAATATCTTCTCCGCAAGGCGGGCCGGGTCCTTCAGAAACTTGAACTGGCAGGCACTAAACGCACTACGCCGGGCGAGACTTCGTCTGCACCGCCTGCTGTTCTAGGGCTGCCTAGACTCCGTCAGGAGCCTTCGGGACTGGGACTCTCTTTCTCCCCGGGACGCATCCCTGGAGCATCCTTTGCTTTGCTGCCTCAACCAGCTCGGGTAGCTGGTCGCAGCCATCCAACCAAGCTTGTAGCACGTGAGTATAACCCGTGTCATCATCCCCCTTCTCGCCTACCATTTTGCGGGCTTCCTCCTTAAGGAGCATAAGGAGGCCACTCTCTGGCAAGTTGGGCTGGATTGGAGGAAGTGATGAACTTACCATAAGCTCAGACGGATTCTCACTATCCCTTGCAGTTAGGGATCTAAGCCTTTTTGCGGGACTCTGTCTCCTACTCGCACCCCTTGGAGCCGAGTCAGCACCACCGAGCAGTCTCGTAATCCGCAACCAGGCTTTAGTCCGATAACCGATTGGCCACCTCCGCCGCCATCGTCCTTGGCCAAGGGACATTGGGGGGATCTTGCTCTATTGCGGGAACCCAATCCCGAGGCTCCCGCAGGGCACCTTGGTAATCCGGGCGACGTTTACCAGAAGTTTACGCTTCTTTGTAACAGACATACTTTTTAATGGAGGATTAACCCCCTCCAGGGTAAGCCGTTTCACCGCACCATAGGGAATCTCTGAGTCTTGGTCTGTTCATATCCGAGTCCTGTCTACCGGTTAGGCCGTCACCCGGTGGCACCATATCCGCCCTCCGATACCTATGCCACTGTAACTTGTCCAAATGCCATTACAAGAATGGCTTGAAAAATTGAGCCCTCAGACTCCACCTTCATGGAACGCCCAATAGTACAGAGGGTGAGTCGAGCTGTGGATCGATCGTTTTGTCCACTATAAGGCTTGGTGTCGTCAGTCCTTGGTGCCGCATGTCTGAAAATATATAGCGCTAACCAAGTTTCACCCGCCACTGCCTTCTTTGTCGGCCGCAGTTATCGGGCTCAAGATGGAGAGTTTGGCAAGACTCGAGAATAGCCCATACCCTGGGGTCCTGACACCGACACTCGACTCACTCAACCGCACTGTGTGTTGACCGATCGACCACTAGCCGAGGCAGTCACCCAACACTTAGATCTTATGGCGTTGAGGTACCCTGGTGACTGCACTGGCCCCACCATCTCTGGCTAAGATTCATTGGAGGGAACCAGCTACTAGATGGTTCAATTAATCTTTCGCCCCTATACCCAGGTCGGACGACCGATTTGCACGTCAGGACCGCTGCGGGCCTCCACCAGAGTTTCCCCTGACTTCGCCCTGCCCAGGCATAGTTCACCATCTTTCGGGTACCATCATTCTATAGGGGGTTGTGAGACTTTCTCTGTGTTCTCGGTGTTACACCGGCACAACCAGTAAAAGTACACTTCACAAAAGGCTCATTTAAACAGTGACCTCCAACGAATTGTATTTTCAAATGTCGCATGTTGAATCATTATTGCCGTAACTTTCTATCACAATAATTTATCCCTGCTGCGAACGGCTCTTATTGGACAAGGTCCTACTCTCTTTAAGTAATGTTGCACACGCTAGCAGCTGTTTACCCCGTTGCTTGGTAACGACGGCACGGGAGAATGCAATGCATTGCTATGCCAGACCTACTATACTGTACGCAGCCACGGCCTGTTAGCCACATCACTGGGGAATGTCCACAATCAAAGAATAGAGCGTTTGTGGAGGGATTTATTTTTGCATGTTTTACAGTCTTGAGGATTCTGAACTTCTGGAGCCCAGTAATGACATTCACAAAGTTTCACTCAGCATAGTTTTTCTTCCACAAATCCAAACTTGACTACAGCACTTTAAAGAAACGTGTAATCACCATGCTTTGCACACAGAAAACAATAAAACGACTTCAATATGGACAGAGGGAATGCTCTCAAAGATGGGAACTGACAGCACAGCCATCAACAATGTGTTTGAAGAGAATCCCTATAGACGTGAAAATTTAAACACACTCCTGGCTCATCATGTCACTAAGTCCACAGCTGAAAATGAACAGATCCCAGCTATAACTGTAGAACAACCTCAAATAAACCTCACTCATCATCAGCTGGAAGCTGTTTCCCATGCTACTGACCATATTACAGATTTGAAGATGAAGTTTCAAGTATGTTGTGCAGAAATTGCTAATGTTTTGGTGTTACGGACTGGAGTGGAGTAAAATCCATTATCATCTTAAGATTGATTCCTGAGTCATTTTTTCATTTATTCCATTCTGTGTCTGTGCATATTGTCTCTGTGTATGTACATGTTGGTGTTCCGGTTGGGCGGTTCCTCATGGAAAATTGCTGGAGGCTGTGATTGTCTTCTTCTACACCTGATCCAGATTTAAGGACCGCCCCAAACACTCAACCTCTTCCATTATTGTGCCATCGTGTGATTGATTGTTGCTATCGCTTTGTATCGTCGTCGTTTTGTCTAGTCTACAGTGTCGTATCAGAGAGATTGTGAGTGATTATTTGACATTGCGATTTTGTACCTGTGATATTCCTTGTTAACTTAACCCATGCCTGATTGACTACGATTTTGGATTCTGATTTTGAACTGTTTGCTACGAACTTGTAAATATCTTTTGTAAATAACTTTGTAAATAAGTTTTGCCAAGTTAAGGGATGTAGGGGATTTGAAGCCATTTTATTTTTCTCATCTTTTCATGCTGTTTTTGGTTTAGGGAGTCGGGTAAGTTTAAATTGTATTTTGTTTTCTTTCATTTTGATTTAGGAAGTGTAGAAGTAAAAAAAAGTGGTTTTGTTTGTTATTTTGTCCTTGTCTGCCCCTGATGCTAAACCCTTATTGTAAATAAAACTCTTATTCCAGTTACGGCTGACCCCTGGTGGTCGTAACACCATCACGCTCTCCTTCTGCAAAACATATGCAGAGAAAGGGGCAAAAGGAGGCATTGCCCCCTCAGACTCAATTTGTCCCCCCTCCACCCTGAAACTGGGTTGATTTTAACCCTTTGACGAATACAATCACACCAATGTGAATAGAACTTCACTGCTAAATTCAAACGTGCTTTGGCACTGAGCCAGAGACAGACACGCTCAGCGCTGGTCATATATAACTATTCAGTGTTTTCAACCACATAAGGTTTATTTTAGGTTTCACACATATAAATAGACATTTGAATGAAGTACTAGGCTTCTCCCAGGTCACCGGCCACTTCTATGTATTTTGGGGAAATTTTGTAAATCCAACAGCTCTGAAATGCGGTGGAAACTCATTGCGTGAGAAAACACATTCACTTCCACATATTTTACAATCGGAATATATCATATTCATAATGTAGTTAACAAGATTGTGAATATTTTGAATAAAAAAAACAAAAATAAACACGGTACCTAAATGCGTACATGTCAGCTGCATGACACGTCTCCAAGGAATTGACACGTTCTAAAATAATGGTCGCTTTAAACTCATGAGAGCTCCTATAATATAGATAATCTAGAATATAGATGTAGTTTGCAATTTGGTTTATTTTTTATAAGATCCCATGAATTCCGATAAATGCAATTTCAACTTCTAAAGTGCTTCTTTTATAAAGACCACTGCTTTCTCATATAACGCAGTGAAGCAGCCCCTGTATAGAGTGAATTATCGATTCTCAAGTCATCGAAATCAACCAATTCAGCGCCATCGACAGCACCAGGTAAGGTTGCGCTTAAGAGGATATACCTTAAGCAACCTCCTAAGGTATAGTTCGGGGAACACGCCTAGAAAAGGTATAACTTTACTTAAGGTATACCTTTAGAGTCTTTGTAGCATGCTAAGACAACGTTATCAGAAAATCCAGCCCTGATCTGGTTCTCTCTAGCCCTTCTGTTGCTGCCTTGTAGAGAGAAGTTCACATTAAAAAGACTGCAGAGGTCCTTTGCCTGGAGGGGCCTTTCCTCACTGACAATTATGTCATAAAACTAGAATTTTTCTGCATCTCTTCCAGTAAACCCAGAGTTTCGCAACCCTTCTACAAGCCTGCATAACAAGCATAGCATTCAGTGTAAGTTTCCAGGTGATGACAGATGTTATATGTGGTCAGGAAGGAATGGCTACATTACTTACTGGTCTAAGATGGCTTGCAGCCTTCCATTCACAAAGAACTCAGCAGCCGACTGGACAAGAGTTCTTTTCTCACAGGCTTGATACATATCTCAAGGCACCTATGATACTTAAAGAGGTGACTGTGAAAGAGGTGACTGTGTCTAAGTAATTTATTTTAGAAATGTACATATACAAATCACACAGTTAGCTAATAAGGTATTCATTTATGGCAGAAATAATGAGTCCATTAAAGAAATTATTATAAGTTTTGAACAATGATTACAATATATGGAAAAATTTAGCATTGATGCATGCTAAAAAAAAAAAATCTTGCAATTGCAGAGGAAAGGAGGAGAGCATGTGGAGTTATTGATTCATGCAGTACAAGTGCGCAGCAACTACATTGTTGAATTGTGTATGTGTGACAGGTTTGAACTGATGTCTGTTTGGAAAGCATTTTGGAATCAATGTTTCAAAAGAGATGGGAATATTATTGTCGTTGACAAAGAGGGGATCAGCAGAAAATTAAAATTTGGAACTTCTGTGGGCTAAAAACAAGGAAACGGACTGGTTAGGTTGGAGGGGTATGGGTAAATTAACAATGAAATTTGAATGGCTGCTCATTAACTAAACCGTTTTGCTATGCTTGATATTAGAGCGGATGTGTTGCTGTATAATACTTGGAGATCGGAGAAAGACAAATGGATCTGCGCAGTAGATCAAATTTAGAATTGCAAGTAGATTCAGAGATTAACTTTTTTAAAATGAGAAAAACACTACCTTTTATGTGTTTCAATAGTGACACAAGTATGAACTCTGCTTTATGAATTTGTACACTCATTTTAACGTTTTTTTTTTTTAAATTACATTTGCATTTTAAATCTAATTTATATCTGGTATAAAATGGTTTCTTCACCCAAACATTAGTTTTTCCTTTTAGACAACGTCTCTCTCACTCTTTAGTAGTTTCCTGATATTTTCAGCACATCATTGGACAACATACATTTAAACATGTTTTTCACTAATATATTCAACTCTGAATTTATGTCATCTCTTTTATTATTTGTATATCTTGTACTATGTAAATTTCTATGCACCTTTTCGATTTTAGACATTGGCGTGTAAAAGGGACTTTTATTTTGGTTTGTGATGTGACGTCATAAAGCCGCGACAATCTCCTCCATCTGTTGTGATCTGACTGCAGATAGGTTTGTGTTTAAGCATTTAAACCGATGGAAGGCAATCAACTTTAATGTTTTACAAGCGATGCAGAATTAATTGTATATTTGGGAATGTGACATTGTAATGCTTAATCTAACATTAATGAACGTTATTTCTTGTGAGTAAATAAACGCGCATAACAAAAGGTGCGTCTCATTTCTCTCCCTTTATCGTGAATTAGTTTATTCATGAATTCGTTATATAGTGATGGAGAAATTGAGCTTTTTAAACTCCGAGTCAATTGAACCAAATGCTTCTCAAAATGATTCATGGTTTCAACGCGCGCTGGCGAGACGTGCTGGTCAAAACAATGTAAATGAACGAGAACAACAAACACGTGTAATGACTACTTTTACAAACGAACTGCAAATGTTTTCATGACAGTATTTTTTTTTATTAACTCTCACTCTGACTGACTCCCTTGCCAGTGCGCTGACTACTGAACTAGGGAGCTGATTTGAGACGCACCCAGAGATTTAGTTTGGATTTATTATTCTTTCTGTTAATTATTCTCCTCTTAAACAGGACTGAGATCCACGTGACACACTATTATAAAGATGGCGTTTATTAAAGAGGAGAGTGAAGACATAAAGGTGGTGTTTATTAAAGAGGAGAGTGAAGAAATCAAGATTGAAGAAACATTCAGAGTGAAACAAGAAGATACTGAGGAACAAACAGGTCGGTTTCATTCTCAAAGCTGAACAGCTCAACAGAAATTAATATTTTTGAAGAATGCCATATGAGTGTCATAATTAAAGTGGTTTTATTTGACATGGAGTGTGTCGTCTCATGTGGACAGACATGTTGAGATCACATGACCAGACAAATACTAATGCTGCCTTCAAGTGAACCTGAGAAGATCCTATTTTCACGTTATTACGATTTATTACATTAATTATTATGACGTCACATTAAATTAAGATAAAATAATACAGAAGTAGCCACAAAATAATTGTGTAACATTAAACCCAATATCTACTTCTAAATTGAAAACAATGAAAACCATTACTTTCTATCAATAAATTATGCAACAGTATCTAACAAGAACATTTATTATTCATAAGGCAAACCTTGAAATTTAAGTACATTTGGTAGAGTTACTGTCTACATTTGTTCTTCATTTAAAGTGCTTTGATGAGCAAATAAAACCACCAGTGGGCACTAATTTTATAACGAATTGCAACTTAATAGACTTAATTCTTAACTTAATTCTACTATGCTCAGTTGTAAATTTAGCATCATTATGAAAAATCGTTTATGTTCTTGTCAAAGATGTCAAAGCTCAAACATATTTCTACTCCATTAGCAAACCAAAGGAATAATAAAATAATACTAATACAGTGAAATATTACAGTGTGTTATTGTTTAATCGTGGGAAACAACACTATAATTGTACGAGGAGTGTTCCAATGTTGGTTTTGAACAAAGTAGAGCACCATCTTGCCCTCCAGTTACTTTATTAATAATACATTTACTCATTTATTACTTTCTTTTTTAGTTGTTTTATTTATCAGCTGATTCAAACAAAATAACATCAAATTACAAGAGAACCTGTCTTTTGTTCAAGTTACTAAAGTAACACTTTTTGTACTGCACTGTAAATTATTTTATTTTTATTTTGTTTATCCTTTATTTTACCAGGAATGATCCCATTGAGATATAAATCTCTTCTACCGGGAGTCCTGGCCAAAATAGCAACACACAAAGTTTCACCAAAAAAAAAAAAAAAAAATTCCAAAGACACACAAAACAAGAAATACAAGAAGAAGAAAGTCCTGTCCAGCACTCATAACTACAATTCTTAATAACAAAATGTATATATAAATTAAGTAAACATGATTTTCAAATAAGACTCCAAAAGGTTTCTAATGGGGCGTTCACACCAGACGCGACTTGCGCGAATAAATCGCGCTATTCGCGCATTTTGAGTTTACTCGCTTCATTCGTACGTGAAATTCACTTCACAACAGATGCAAATTCGCGTCATGAGAGGGGCTTCTGCCAGGCGGCTCCAGTCTCGTTTCTGCACACTTCCTCTGAATAAACACATCAACTCGTCAGTGGGAAAGTAGTTGTAAAATACGGCGAATAAGCTAAATTTGCTGGCTTTAGCTAGCTTGTAGTCTCAATATGTGTGTGTATATATATTATATAATATATATATATAGCTTTAATTGAGTAAAGAGCGTTTTTTACAACTTACCAGATTGTCCGACCTCCTCACTCACTTTCTTCCAAGCAAGATCCTTTTTATTCCTGTTTCTATAAAAGTACGAAGATGTATCGTACAGCTCCGGGTATCCACATACAGTGACGATGATTTTGTCCTCCATTGTTGTTTCGGATTTCTGCCTCCTCTTGCTACGTCATAATCACGTCACTACTAGAGCAAGCTCCTGATTGGTTAACGCGGCGCGAATATTCGCCAAAGTTCAGATTTTTGAACTCGCCCGAAACACTCAATTCACACCGCGTCATTCGTGCCGCAGGATGTCTATCGCGTCTTTGCATTGACTTAACATGTAAATCACTCGCTTAACGCTTCATTCACGTCTGGTGTGAACGCACCATAAGAATACTTAAAAATAGGAGCACTTCTAGCATCAAAATACTCTGCATTTCATTCCATAGCCTAGGAGAATAAGACAAAAAGGCAGTTTTGCCAAACTCAGAATACGATGTAGACACTGTCTTGTCAAATATGTTTGTAATACAGGTGCGTGGCTCGTCAAAATTACATTGCTCCTGCGGTGCGGGCCTTGTTTTTAAACACAGCCAAGTGACCGTTTTGCAATATTTCGCTTATAGTGCAGACGCGGTGTGGTGTTGACTTGGAGGCAAATTGTCCACGTTCAGAAATATAGGAGAATATATTGTTACATGCGCACATTGTACTCACCAGGAGAGAGAGGATGCGCGCATAAAGGGCCGGGGTATACTTTATTTTATTTTTTACGCATTCCGCTCCATCTCGCATACAGTTGACAGTCACCGGGGGAGAGAGATGTTTATCCTAGTTAATAGTGTCATGCAAAAATGGGACGCCAAATATATATCTGTTGAGCGTGACTGATAGGTACCACTGGCTGTGGTAAGGCAACACACATTTTTGTACATGTAATTTTTTTTCATGAATATCAGGACAACAGTGAAGAACAAAGCTTTGTTTACAATATTAATAATGGTTTAGCAGGCAAATGTTACATCTCGCCCATGGAAACATTTGAATTCATGCCGAATGAGAGAGGTTGTGAAAGAAGCCCATACATTTAAATTAAGCCATACACGATTTTGTGTTCTGTTTTGTGGGTTGGTCAGTCGAATTTCCACATTTTAACAATATTAATAACACAACTTATTCAGTTGTTCCCTCATTTTAGTTAAATATGGCCTCGTTGTACTAATTTGTTGCTTAGTTTAAAGGATTAGTTCAAATAAAAATTCTGATTATTTACTCACCCCCATGTCATTCAAGATGTCCATGTCCTTCTTTCTTCAGTCGAGGAATAAGGGTCTTATCTAGCGAAACGATTGGTCGTTTTCTAAAAAAAATAAAAATGTATATGCTTTATAAACACAAATGATCGCCTCGCAAGTGCGACCGCCTTACGTGTTCTTCAGAAAGCTTACACTGTATGTCCTACGCCTTCCCTATTCAACTTACGGAACGAACACGGCGCCAGTTCCATTTTTTCCACAAGTTGAATAGGGAAGGTGTAGGACATACAGCGTAAGCTTTTTGAAGAATACGGAAGGTGGTGAGTAAATTATCAGGAAATTTTTATTTGAAAGTGAGCTAATCCTTTAACAAGAGAACAAATCAATGTATCGTGGGTCATGGCCAAAAATTAAGTTGTAGGAACGAATTAATATTTTGTCTATTTTTCCACCATGTCACATGTGGGGCCGTGACACACCCCAAAACTAGTCAAACTAATGATAACCTTGCTTAATCGACCATAGATAATTTTTGTCAATTAAATTATTAACGACAATTAACTAATCTGTGATTAATCGTTAGCATCCCTAATTGAGATCAGTCTATAATCAACTATATATCCTGAGTCAAACTATGCTTTTTTTTAAATAATTTTTTTTTAACTGACGGCGCTAAAGAAAGTTAAGAGTTAGTAATATTGTGAAAGAGCAGTGGTTCTCAACTCTGGCCCTCAAGGTTACCATTTCCTGCAAAGATTGGCTCCAACATTGATCAAACTCACCTGCCTTTAGCTTTCTAGTAATACAGATGACCTTGATTAGCTTGTTCAGATGTGTTTGATTAGAGTTGGAGCTAAATTATGCTGGAAAGGGGGTTTTAAGAGACAACTTCTGGCAGGTGTATTGGGAAAGTTCCCACAGGTTTGGACACCTTTGGTATATGATCTAGCATACATGTTGTTGGTTTTGATGCATTACATATCTAAATGTTTTGATGTTTGTTTTATTGTGCCATTAAACTGAGGCTAACTTTTTTTTTTCTTTTTTTTTTCACCTTAGACCTGATGGCATTGAAAGAGGAGAGGGAAGAACTCAATGAAATTGAAGAGAAAGATCAATATGAAAATCTTAATGATTTCATAAATGGAGAAAAATCTTTTTGTTGCTCACAGACTGAAAAGACTTTAACACGAAAAAAAGGTAAAAAGACAGGAAGTAGAAGCTATTTCACTTGCTTTCGGTTTGGAAAGAGCTTCAATCAACAAGGAAACCTTAAAGTCCACATGAGAATTCACACTGAAAAGAAGCCTTTCACCTGTCAACAGTGTGGAAAATGTTTCGCTCTAAAAGGAAACTTTAACAGGCACATGAGAGTTCACACTGGAGAAAAGCCTTACAAATGCCAACAGTGTGGAGAGCGTTTTGCTCAATATGGAAACCTTAAAGTTCACATGAGAATTCACACTGAAAAGAAGCCTTTCACCTGTCAACAGTGTGGAAAATGTTTCGCTCTAAGAGGAAATTTTAACAGGCACATAAGAATTCACACTGGAGAAAAGCCTTACAAATGCCAACAGTGTGGAGATCGTTTTGCTGAACATGGAAACCTTAAAGTTCACATGAGAATTCACACTGGAGAGAACCCTTACACATGCACTCAGTGTGGAAAGAGATTTGCTCAACATGGAAACCTTAAAGTCCACATGCGAATTCACACTGGGGAGAGCCCTTTCAACTGCCAACAGTGTGGAAAAAGTTTCACTCGTAAAATAAGTCTAGACAGGCACATGAGAATTCACACTGGAGAAAAGCCTTACACATGCCCTCAGTGTGGAATAAGTTTCACTCTAAAAGGAAACTTTAACAGGCACGTGAGAATTCACACTGGAGAGAAGCCTTACGTCTGCCAACAGTGTGGGGAGAGCTTTACTCAACATGAAAACCTTAATGTTCACATGAGAATTCACACTGGAGAGACCCCTTACATATGTCCTCAGTGTGGAAAGAGATTTGCTCAACGTGGAAACCTTAAATCCCACATGAAAATTCACACTGGAGAGAGCCCTTTCACCTGCCAACAGTGTGGAAAATGTTTCACTCGAAAAATAAGTCTTGACAGGCACA
Source organism: Mylopharyngodon piceus (assembly GCA_039654765.1). NCBI lineage: Eukaryota > Metazoa > Chordata > Actinopteri > Cypriniformes > Xenocyprididae > Mylopharyngodon > Mylopharyngodon piceus. The sequence goes on from CM077454.1 coordinate 24,764,418, forward strand.
TGAGAATTCACACTGGAGAAAAGCCTTACACATGCCTTCATTGTGGAAAAAGTTTCCATCAACAAGGAAACCTTACAGTCCACATGAGAATTCACACTGGAAAGTGTCCCTTCACCTGCCAACAGTGTGGACAATGTTTCAATCATAAAGGAAGCCTTAACAGGCACATGAGAATTCACACTGGAGAGAAGCCCTATACATGCCAAGAGTGTGGAGAAAGTTTTGCTCAATATGGAAACCTTAAAATCCACATGAGAATTCACACGGGTGAGAACCCTTACAAATGTTCTCAGTGTGGAAGGAGTTTCGATCAACATGGAAAGCTTAATGCCCACATGAGAGTTCACACTGGAAAAAGGCCTTACATATGCCAACAGTGTGGAAATAGTTTCGTTCATAAAGGAAGCCTTAGCTGGCACATGAGAATTCACAGTGGAGAAAAGCCTTATACATGCCAACAAAGCGTGGAAGAAGTGTCACTCAATAAGGAATTCACAGAAGATAAAAGCCTTTCACCTGCCAACAGTGTTGAGAGTTTTGTTTCTTCCATGCAGTCCACATGAGAATTCACACCGGAGGTGTGGACTAAGTTTCACTCAAAAAGAAAATGTTTCAACCGAAAAGTAAAACCAGTAACACTTGGCAATTCACTCAAGAGGGAACAATTTTAAATATCAGTGGCTATGTTTACATGCTCAACTTTTGTTTCAGTCGGGATTTATTCATACCGATTGATGAATCCGAACGTAGTGTTTCCATGAACGCTAAATAAAGTGATGGGGTTGATGTGCGCGTTTATGCCTCTTGATTGGATTAGAAAAGGGAATAAAGCACCCCTTCCAACCCGATTGAAATTTCATTCGGATTGAGCTCAATCGGATCGATTATGGTGTTTACATGAAGGCTTTTCAGTCCTAATGAGTCGTCAATCCGATTACTAACGGATTATTTAGTTGCATGTAAACGTAGCCAGTGTGGAATGAGTTTTACAAACAAGTAGAGCTGCTTTACAGCTGAATCGTAACTTGCAACGTCTACACTAGTATTGAACTGAACTGTATCAACATTAAACTGATTCTAACTGAATAACTACATTGGTGTCTTTTTTTAAAAAAACATTTTAGTGCTTTTAAGATTAAATAACATGTTGTCTTAGATAAATCTATCAGATGAAATTACTATCCAAATCTCAAAAGTTTACAATGTCTTCAGTAGTTTCTCACTTTAGAATACTGATCCAAATAATTAGTAGTTCCATTTAGAATGATGTTGTAACACTTGAGTCATTACTATCCAAAACCCTACAATGACTTTAGTTACTAAAGAGTTATGTTTCTCACTTTAGAATACTGATCCAAATAATTAATTCCTTCTGAAGGATTTGGTAATACTTCAGTCATTGCTAGTGGGTTACCATGATCTTCACTTTAGAATTAATTATACATTATTCGCATTAATTATGAACCTGTATATAGTAGTTCTGATTAGCTAATAGTGGACTACTACCTTCAACTGAGCACTATTACTTGATAATTCGTTAATCAGTTTGTTAGTTAATAGTAGTTACTAGAGTGTTAATAATGCTAATGTTAATAATTTGTTTCTGTGTAGTTATTCATTAATGATGGAACAGTATTCTAAGGCTACGTCCACACGAAGCCAGAGCTTACCCTATCCGATCTTTTTTTCCTCGTCTCAAGAAATATCTGCATACACATGAAACCACTGAAACCGACTCAAAACGATGTAGTATACATGCCAGATCAGTATGTGGCGCTGTAATTCTGCAATAGAGATACACTAAAAACAAAGAATAAGACTTGGAGCAAGCGCATAAACCTTGCACGCTATATACAAACTTTAGTAAAGCTTTGAAATAAAGCTTTATTTTAATAAAGCTTTAGGCTCGGTAACTTCTGCAGCACGAACACATGCATTTAGTACGCTATTATTGTTGTTGTTGTTGTTAGCGGTGTCTGACTAGGGTCGACACGTGGGGTGATGACATCATCGTTTCACAAAATATACGAATTGGCTGTACACACGAAAACGCAAAGGGCGTCGTTTTCAGATTTATACACTCTGGGACCCGGTTTCAAAAAATAGCAGTTTCACCTTCTGAAAATGCCGGATCCGTCTGAACGAAACGCCTATACGATACAAAATTTTTGCGTATACAGCTAAACTCGTCTCCGTGTGGACGGGGCCTAAAGTGTTACCATATATTTTACAAAACAAGTTCAACTCTAAAGAAAATTTTAGGTTGATGTAAGTAAGATTTTTTTTGTGTGCAGTACCAAACTTTTCCACTAGATGACATCCAGACTGCACCGGTGACCATATAAGGAGTCCTCGATTTCCATATATGGTTTGAGTGATCTGAACCATATATTTCCATACTTTTCAAAATATTTATGAAGTAGACATCCTATTAAGAACTAGTTTGGGCCATAATATTAAAAAATTGATTTTAATTAAATCCCTAAAACACAAAAAACATACGGAAAGAATCAGAGCGTGTGTTATAGTTTGGCACCACATCATAAATGAAGAATCTATTGCTATTTCTCTATTGCTCTGTCATTTCTTTTGAAAATCAGTCACCAAATATGAAAACTAGAATCTGAAAGCCTATATATAGATTGTCAAGGGCCCTGTTTACACCTGGTATTAAGATGTGTTTTGGTCGATCGGATCACAAGTGAACGAGAGAGGCACAAATACCTGTTTACTGGTATTTTAATCCATCTCTTTTGTCCACTTTCAACCACTTCTGTCCTGATGTCTTTGAGGGGAGGGTGTAAATGTATGAGCTTTTTCAGATCTTTAGATCTAATAGGCGAAATAACAGCGTGTAGTTTGCATATGAACACAACTGGAGATGACGGGAAAACATACGGAGAGCAATCAGCTTTCATTTCTGCTATGACAGCCTCGAGAACACGCTGAACGCGGCGAGTGCATGTTACAAAAAAAAATAATGTTTAGAGAACATTGTGCTTAATACGTGTTTCATCTTCAACCCAAACTTATGGCTTCAGCTGGCAAATTTTAAATCCTGTCTGTTTTGCATGCTTCCCATAATGTTTATTGCGTCAGTAGGCTGTCTTTTGTGGCTGTTCGAACACTGTCGACAACATGAGCGTTTACACCACAAACGCTATCCAGTCAAATGCGTTTTCGACTACCTCTGGAAGTGGTCGAAATTGGATAAGCTCAAAACATTTTATACCCGCTAAATACAAGTGTAAACATCGTTCACTTGTGATCCGATCGACCAAAACACGTCTTAATACCAGGTGGAAACAGGGCTAGAATTTCTTTAGGTTTAGACGAAGATAATATTGTTATAAAAGTATTATGGCAAGTGTCCCGTGGGTGTTGGGGAGGGGCTATTTCTTAAAAATAGTGGTTCAAAACAAATTCAGATATTCTTTGTAATGTGTGAAAAGTATTGATATTAAAAGTTAATTATTTGTACCTGATTGTATGTTGTTGTTGTTTTTTTTCATAGTGTGATTCTTGTGGGAATTGTGCTGAATCCAAATAGGGTCAATTTGACCTGGACCATACAGGCAGTGACCAGAAATCAAACAATGCATGAGGGTTAAGGTAATGTGGGTTGGGAGTTGGGAGGCAGGATCTACTGGGGACAATGTAGATTACCAGATAGTAGATGACCAAATGATGGAGACCAAATAAGTGGAGAAAACATTCAAGAACGGGCCATCCGAAGGGTTGATGCACATAAGAGGAAAGCGAAGAATGATAGTCTTGACATTCAGACCTTCTTAAATCATCAGAGGGAACTGCTGAGTGAGTATCATGAATCCGAACATAATCTGCAAACACAGGAAATTGAAGCTTTTAAAAAATGTATGAAAGCAAACCAGGAAGCTGATTTCAACAAATGAGGCAGAGGACATCTATGTATAAGAAAAATCTATCCAGAATGATCACAGATCCAGAATTATCTTAGAGAACAGAACATAAATGCAATTCTATGACTTGTGGTACTTTGAAAACTTGTTTAGTTTGTGTACATTAGGTTTGTCTAAGAATTTAGACAAACTGTCAAAAAACAAGGACTGCGAGGTGTTGAAGAGGTGGCAGCACAGCATAAGGAACCACGTTTACTGGACTGCAACTTCATCTACAGGACCAGAGAAGGTCGCAAAGTGGACTTCACTGCTGAACCACCTTCAGAATGTGCATGTGCACAATAATCCCATCTTTCTGAAGTGTTCACGTCCTGATTGAGTATCAAAGGATCCGAAGAAATGGTTTCAGCCGGGTATTTACAGAAGTTCATTGAATGTTATCAAATTTGAATAATGTGTTAAATATGCTGTACTACACCTCCAACAACATGTATAATTGAATACATTTGTGAGTTTACCATTTTGAAATGCATGTAATATACAGTACTACTTCATGTCTGATTCAGAATTACTTCCAATGGAGTTCAAGAATCATTGCCATATGTATAATTTTTTTGCCAATATAACTGTGTTTAGACTTTAAATTGCTGATATGCAGTAATTAAAAGTTATACTGATCTACAAACTGATAACGTTTTGGTTTAGACACTATTTTGGTTGGTGGTATCTAGCCAACCATGTTACCACTCCGTTTAATACATAAACTATTTGACAGAATGGCATTTATTTTTCATTAGGTTTATTAGATCTCTTACACGCTTAAACCACTGTAGGATATAGTTTGTCCCTGTTTGCTTTACTTTCTCACGTTGAAAATGTGACAGTGGAGGTGATAGTACAGGTGTTGTTGACTTAACTAAACTTCAGGAAAATACAATTAAATGTAGTGTCTTTATTAGCAAAACACTTAATGTGATTTTTTTTTTTAAACATCATTTAACGTTAAATAAAAATAAATTTAATTCAGTTATAAAATTACCAGATTTAACTGTAAGATTCATTCGGTTTTGTTTTATTTTTAAGACAGATGATGGTAATATAGACATAGTGCATCCTATGTTGGAGAATGCACTTCTTCAATCACCACAACAGGTAGTGTTGTTAACAAAGTAATAGTTCCTTTAATGTTTTCTTCCCTTTCAAAACCTACTCTCAATGCTGTGCTGAGTTTAGAGCTATGGGAACATCTTTGTCAGTGTTGCCAACTGCTTTAAATTAAAAGTAGCTAAAACTGGTAGCTAAATGTCACTAGATGACATTATAATGGCAAATTCATTGATCTATATAAACATGAATATAGATCAGTAGGCAAAATAAGAATCTAGATAAGGTTTGTCCAAGAAGTTGCTAGATTTGTCCCTAAATTTTTGAAAAAAGTCTCAAAACACGATACTCAATACCACAACATCTTACCCACTTTGTGAGATACAAAGTGACGCAACTGCTTTCAAAGACAAGCATTCCCAATGATATGCTACTGCAAACTGGTGTTTATTTGCAAGCGATACAATCAAATTCTTGAAGCTCTTAATAGAATCTCTTAAAAAAAAATTGTGCTTTGCTTCAAATCTCATTGTCCAGATATGAATTGATCTTTAAGTCCTTTGTGCTGCAGAACCAGAGTTGTGTTGTGGCGCACTTCTCAACATTTAACTCCAGATGTAATGTTAAAACACGCTCCTGAACACCAATGAATGAACTCCAAAATACAACAGCTAGGGAGTATCGCATAACACAAACTGTAGTCAGAGTTAAAAAAACAAAACAAAAAAAAACCTCCTAACAACTTCTAAGAGTTGAAATGGTAAAAAGTTCATAATATGCTGGTAAGGCCCAGATCATTCAATAGTCAAATCCATGTGATTTAGACCATTTCACTAAAAATATGGCTGAAGCTTGATGTAAATCATTCAATGCAGGCAACACTCAATGTAACTGGTAGTATGAGGAATGCCAAACACAAAGTATTGTTTTGCATTGTAGTGAAGTTAGGGAGACAGTGTAATGCAAATGTTGTAATTTTTATTTTTTAAAATATTTACAAAGCTGAGAATATTTACTATGTGAAACAATGAGGTTAAATATAGATAAGTTGTAAATAGATGAAAGAAAACAAAAGTTAAAAGTATAAATATTAAAAAGTAAAGTGAAATCAAAGTGTGGTTAAGCATCCTCATCTTTGTCTTCTGCAGGAAGAGTAGATGATTGTGTGGTGTCATGTAGGTCTGTTTAAAAAAATAAAAAAAAGTTCAAGCTTTTTCGTGGAGGAACCTGATGATTCGTCAGTTCGTCGATTCAGTCAGCCAGTAAGTGACACATTAATCATACAACATTAGATCAATCCATAAACTTAACTTGAACAGATCCAGCGAGAAATTGCATCTCCTTACAGCAAACACTCTCCCTCTCGGTTAGCATTGGCAAGCAATTGCCACAGAGACACCATCCATTTTGCCCCACTAGTGCCTCCTCAACCCTCCAATTGTCTTCCTTTTGATATAATTCATAATTAACATCTTCGATGTTTTCATCCTCACTAATTTCGCGCTCTGGCTCAGATTGAAAAGGCTGAACAGACGACATTGTTGTGACACAGTGGGATCAAGTTAACGGAGCCGTGATCAGTGCAACCATTTGACGTCATCGACTGTGCACCTAAACAAAATGGCGTCGCCCTTTGTCCAGAATATGTATAAAACAATGTGGATTTTTTAAATAACGTAAAACGTATATTCTCCAGGATATTCTTTATTTCGGGTCAGAGGTACTGTCAGAAATGTCTGAAAGTGAGTAACTTTAAAAAAATTGTGGATCAGTGCTGACTTGAGACGTGAACTGTTTGGAACGAATCAGTCCGATTTGGTGAACTGGTTCGACTGGTTCACTAAAAAGAACGATTCATTCGCAAACCGCCATCGTTTTACGGGACCTCATATATGATGGCAGCAGTAGCACGGTCCTCTTTCCACCACTCCAAACCCTCAAACAGAAGAGCCTGGAATTTTTCCAGGTTGGCGCTCATTCCTGATATAAAAAAGTAAATATTAAATAACATGAAATGAATCATCACGAAAACACACCTTGAGGTGGATGTACATAATCTTACCGGGTATGAAGTGCTTGTGGACTTCAGGGACCCATGAGCACAGCAGTAGACAGGAAGTGTGAGCCCTCCGTTTGTAATACTTCCTGTCTGGGTGTACAGCTGCACTCTAGGAGGGTCTGGATGCAAGGAAGATTGCGTCTTTGAGCATCCCAGATGATGGATGCCTGTGGTTTCCCTGGCATCCTTGAAGGCTTCCAGCATCTCTCCAATTAGCTGCTCTGTCGCTTCAGTGAGGCTCTTCAGATCCCTCCAGCCCCTGAAGATGGCAGCTGCTCTGGATGTGCCCACAGAAGAGCAGCAGTCTCTGTCCACATGAAGGAGTGTGGGGGGAGCAAATCCAGCTCCGTCATACCTCTTCACTAGGCCTGTAGTCATGGGCAGCAGTCCCTGACCCTCGTGTGAGGTGAGCACGGCCTTGAGGACCTGTCCGAGCTCATTGCCCACATTGGTGACCCAGGCTCTGTGGTCCCAGCTGTAGTTCCTGCCAGCTTTTTGGCCACCTATTGTTGAAAAAAGGAAAATTCAATAAGCTCCAAACAGATAACCTGCAGATCTTTTAATACAAATGGTACATATGCATGTGGTCCTTACTAAGGATCAAATGTATATGTACAGTTGTATTTAAAATTTTGTGGAGTCCATCTTCAGGATGGACCCAAAGACAGAGGTGACGCTGGCTTTGAGCTCACCGTACCAGGGCCGAACATTCTCTGCGTGAACAGAGAGGAGCCACTTGGCGGTTGGTACAGTCGGCATGGGTGCTTGAGGTGTGATGGGCCGCATGGTGGTGCCCTGAAACCGGTCACACACAGAGAGGTATTGCAGGGGTCTCTCCATCCAGTCCTCACTATGCTGTTCACATAATTTGCCATATGCATATCACAAGAGTACCTGTTAAAACACAGTCAAACCAAGGCAAAGTTTATTAAAGTACCTTTAAAGGTGCTCTAAGTAGAATTTGAACAACGCTATTGGACATTGTTGATATTTGAAATCAACCCAAACAAACCCACCCCTCTCTTCATTGCTCCGCTTCCAAAACTCACACTTCAATCTCGAACCCCAGCCCGATCGCCGCTGACATACACCTCATTCTCTAATGGTGCGTTCACACCAGACGCGAATGAAGCGTTAAGCGCGAGTGATTTACATGTTAAGTCAATGCAAAGACACGATAGACATCCTGCGGCGCGAATTGAGCCTTTCGGGCGTTACGCTTGATTCGGCCGAGTTGAAAAATCTGAACTTTGCCGAATTTTCGCGCCGCGTTAACCAATCAGGAGCTTGCTCTAGTAGTGACGTGATTACGACGTAGCGAGCGGAGGCAGAAATCCGAAACAACAATGGAGGACAAAGTCATCATCGCTGTATGTGGATACCTGGAGCTGTACGATACATCTTCGTACATTTATAGAAACAGGAATAAAAAGGATCTTGCTTGGAAGAAAGTTAGTGAGGAGGTCAGACAATCTGGTAAGTTGTAAAAAACGCTCTTTACTCAATTTGAGCTATATACATATACATATTGATGGACCCAGACACAGCGCCGAACGAGTCTACGCCGTTTTTCAGCCTTCCATAGCACATAAAGCGCAGCTACTCTCTCAACAAAATCCATGTCAGCCATTTCGCAACGAGACTGGAGCCGCCTGGCAGAAGCCCCTCCATGACGTGAATTCGCATTTGTTGTGAAGCAAATTTCATGCGCGAATGAAGCGAGTAAACTCAAAATGTTCAAGGGTCCGACTACGCGCGAATAGCGCGATTTATTCGCGCAAGTCGCGTCTGGTATGAACGCCCCATAACAGTCGTCAGTGTGCAGTGGTTTAACTGCAAAACTCACTATCTGGCCACTGTTACACACGCAATGTGAGTGGATGTCTGTTTGTCACAGCTGACACACAAAATGCTTCACGAAAAATAAAGCGCAGATGATGAATGAACGACAAGGAAGCACAAAAAATGAACGTACAGTGCACAAGAGTAAATACAAAGTGTTCGTTGTTAGTCGCCAACAGCACAGCAGCTCCAGACAATCAAAACCCAGTGTTACTCACATGAGCGGGATCAAAGCAGCCTCCGCGTCTGTTTTCAGGCCTTCCCGCTAAGCTCTCTCAAGCGCTGGAAAGCTTTTCTAATATAAACGCGGGTACTAAAGTTCCTGCCCAGGCATAAACCTTCATTCCAGTGATATTTTTTTGAGCTCTTTTGTATTGTGTCTCATCTCTCGTTCTGCAGCTTTTTTATTTTTTTTATTTTCAAATCTCCCTCTTGCTCGTTCTCCCCCTAATGTCCCCTAATGCTGATTGGTTAGTTTGTTGTTGGTATCGGCCCGACTAACTTCCAAACAGTGTATTTGAAATACTACCGAGTCCCCCTTCAAAGTGTTAATTTTTTCCAGAGCAGAGGAGAATGTGTGTTTCCATGGCGTTTGTGTGGCACATCCTGAATAGATCCTCAACTGTCAGGCTAATTTTAGGAATGTTAATTTTTTTTTTAAAATTTTATTTGTTAAAATAAATAAATATTATTGATTTGACTGCTGTTGTATGGAGAACTGAACTGAGCTGGACGATGACATTTTTTTTTCAGAGCTGCTTTATAGATTAAATGAACCAATTTAATAATCGACCTATACAACAAAACTAAATCAACACTGAACTGACTTCAACTGAACAACAGCCAAAATGCATTATTTGTATCACTGTAAAGCTGCTTTGAAACAATCTGTATTGTATAAAGCGCTATATAAATAAATGTGACTTGACTTATTCTGAGCATGACACCCAAAGGTCAAGCAAAGATCAATGGGGGTGGGTTGTTCACACATCCTAAATACAACCTCGACTACCAGACAAAGTGTCTTGTAAAAGAACTACAAAAAGCAAGTTAATGTTTGTGTACAAATTATTAATTTTAACAGTATCACAAAAATGTTATGTTAAAGTACTTAAGTTACATTATTACCATTCCAGCCTAGTTAACAGTGTAACATTTCAGTACTTTATTGCTCCTGCCTATGTATTTTTGGCTATAATAAGAACAATTTCTTCTTGACTCACCAGTAAGTGAGGATAGTTGGGAACATCGTGTGGTCCAGAATGTCATAGGACCACGCGGCCAGCTTCTTACACATTTTAATTTTAATTTTATAATGAGTAATTTTGTAATGATCATAAAATTTATAATTTATAATATAATTTTCCCTTTGAAGACGGTTATGGTTACACAACAATACCCTATGATGTTAGTAAATTTATTTGTGATCACATATGATCAGCTGAGTTTGGATTTATTTTTTTCACCACACTCACCCTCTGGCTCCACCTCCATGACTGAAGCCAGCAGATCTTCATCTGTTGGCTCTGATGGCAGACAACTGACAATGTTATTCATAATTACATTGGAATGTGCATAGAATTACACCAGGGATATATCTAAAAACTCACCATGTGCTGTGGCTGTGGAGAAGCTACACGTGACCAAACTGGATGGCACTTTGCCCCATCACTTGCCAGCAGCAGGTCATCAAAGGGATCCCCTCCACCTTGGACAACCCTGACCTTGGCCTTCCCCAGCACAGACTCAGGATGTTTTGGCCCAAAGTACACCCCTTCAGCCACTTGAGAATTGTGGACTTTCTCCACAGTGGCTGCCCCCTTCGATGCCCTCAGCACCAGCTCTCCAGCCTTCACACACAGGTTGGGTTTGTTTTCCATTCTGCAACAGTAAAGCAATGCACCTGATGTTATGATAACGCACTGAAAAACCCATGCACAAAATAAATATTCATGGGATAATGTACATTATTAAGGATAACTGGTGGCATACACAAAATATTTACAGAAAAGGAACATTATTAAGAGTTTTGTAGTTATTATTTTTTAATTGTTTTTAAGCTCATTTTGTTTTTATCATTTTTGAATATTTGGAGCATAAAACTGACAAAGTTAGTATAGGGTCAAATGAACGTATCAATTTACTGGTGTCGATGAAAATCATAAATAGAACTACTTTTAAGTAAAACATTGTCACAACTTTACAAACGGCTCAGTACTATTTCTCCCGACGCTTCAGCTGCATTACAGTTTAAATGCAAATAATGATAACAATAATACTAATTTGTTAAATTTATATAGTGCTTTTCTGGGTACTCAAAGCACTTTACATGGAGGGGGGGATCTCCTCAACCACCAATGTGCAGCATCCACCTGGATGATGCGACGGCAGCCATATTGCGCCAGAACGCCCACCACACACCAGCTTATTGGTGGAGAGGAGACAGTGATGAAGCCAATCAGTATATGGGGATGATTAGGAAGCCATGATGGACAGAGGCCAATGGGCAAATTTGGCCAGGATGTCGGGGTAACATCCCTACTCTTTTTTTCGAAGGACATCATGGGATTTTTAACGACCACAGAGAGTCAGGACCTCGGTTTAATGTCTCATCTGAAGGACGGTGCTTTTTGACAGTATAGTGTCCCCGTCACTATACTGGGGTGTTAGGACCCACACAGTCCACACTGGCCTCACTAACACCTCTTCCAGCAGCAACCTAGTTTTTCCCAGGAGGTTTCCCGTCCAGGTACTAACCAGGCTCAGCCCTGCTTAGCTTCAGTGGGCAACCAGTCTTGGGCTACAGGGTGATATGGCTGTTGGCTATATTCTATGCCTCTTTTAAAAAAAACACGGGTGAAATATATGTTGACTTAAGCCCGAAACACACCAAGCCGACGCCAACGAACTAGTGGTGACGAAAGCAGACTGCGGGGTTGGCTCATGTCAGCGGCGTCTGGGTCCAAAGTTGCCCTGACACACCAAACCAACACTCGACACCCGACGGCCAAGTAGCACGTCTGTTCTGCGCCTGCGTAAGAAGAAATACCTTTCCGTACCAGCAGGTGGCAGTAGCTGAACAGCCAATCAGAATGATCAGATGGCCCGACTGACCGACGAGCTCTGACGCCGATTCAACATGTCGAATCGGCCGAAAAAAAGCCAACGAGGACCAACTTCAGCCGACGGTGCGGAACACACTGAGAAACTTTGTCAGCCGACGAACAAAAAACTGCCAGACGGCCGACCGTCAGCTTGGTGTGTTCTGGGCTTTACATGCTCAGCAAAAATGCAGAATTGATATATCATATTGCATATTGCCCTTACTTAAATATGATGATTTTCTATAGGCACAGTTCTCAAAACATTAACTTCACTACTATCATAACATTTATGTATACTTTTTTGTACCTGTGATGGATATTATGGGGACTTTAAAGGAATACCTTTTTGTGAATCTGAGACCTAAAGATATGTTTAGTCACATTTTAGCACAAATTCCATTTTATTAAAGATAATTCAGGGAAATGTAAACCAGATTTCATGACCATTTAGAAGAAATGTTAACAGTTTTTAATTTAAATGTTACATTCAGACCATCAATGTAATATCCTTTATAGTCATGACCCTTTTAATATAATGCATTTTAAGAAAGTAAATTTTATTGAAATTATAATTTTGAGCAATTCAAACTTGCTTACGTTTAGATAAGCCAGAAGCTTTTGGAAAAAAAAGCTCTGTGGGGGATTCATTCCTTAAATAAACCCCTTATACTGTCATTTGAATGTATGTGAATTTCACTGATTTTTAACATGTGAGCAAGACTTTTATTTTGGTATGACGACATGACGTCATAAGGCCCCGCCGCACTCATGCTTCTGTGATTCGGCTGGAGAAAGGTTTGTGTTTTTAATCATTAAAAGTATTTATATAAAACTGTAAAATTAATTATTATGCAATGTAATACTATAATGTATCTTATAACACAACGAAAGGTGTTTTTTTTAATCTGCATATGAGAACATTAAAGGTGCATGCTGTTCGGTCACTGGCTAGCAATGATTGAGAAACGGACCTTTTCGAAAGCAATTCCGATTCACATACTACAAATCGCGGTTTCTTAGCGCTCGAATCGCCGCACGCTGAGGTTACATGCTTGTCAAAACTGTGTAAATGCAAGGAGAACACAAAAGAAACGTGTGTGAAGATGATACAAACCAACTGCACGTTTTCATGCATGAATTGTTGAATCACAAAGAAATATTTTTTGTTTTGTTTTTACATTTGAACAAGTGAAAAATAATGCTTTTCTTTTCAATGCGTTACATATGTCCACTGCAGTAGACACCATGCATCAGTGGTATTGCAAATGGTATGAATACACATAAGAACATCATATTATTCATAATTTTTAAAATTAATAAAATATGTATGCATTTAAAAAATTAGACTTTTTATATGATCTAATAAATAACTATAAAATCTTAAGACTTTTATAATTTATTTAATATTGCTGTTTTATAGCATAATTTTAACTAAAACATACAAAATAAGGCGCAATCTAAATAGCCCAATAGGCACAATATACCCTTTGGTGCATGACTATGGAGGACGAAATTACTCAAAATGAAATAATTATGTATATTATAATGTATAATAATTATGTAAAATAAATAATGAATTCAATAAAACAACAATTAAATGTACCAGTTTATTCTGAAATAATTAAATAATTAATTTATTTAATTATTTAATTATTAATTCAATTATTAAATAAATCAACAAATAAATGTATCTATTTATTTTGTTAAATTTCATGAAAATACATTTATTGTTTAATATATTTCACAATATCCTCTTTCACACACTATTATTGTTTAAATATCTATTTTTTCATAATTAAATGTGCTTTTTCAAAAAGCCGTTTTTCATAATAATATGCTGCATTTTACGAATGACGCCTATTTGACGAATCATGTATTTCCAAAGCACCATTTTTCCCAAAGACGTTTCACAAATGCCAATCAACAGACAGTGGGCGGCGCTTGGCGCTAATTGGTTGAATGTTGAAGAGCGGACAGACATGACAAATCGATCTTCGTGTGGTTGGTGACATTAGTCACGGAACGCCATGTTCCAATCTCATAAAGTTTTTTTCTCCTCATTAAAATCAAAGATGTTCAGCAATGATTGTATATCAAGAGCAGGGACACGTTTGTGTGCATTTTGTTTTGTGATTTTACTGGAAAGAACAGACCCTCCGCAACGGCATTAGCGATAGATTGACGCGCGTGCTCGTCTGTGTGAAAGAAGACTGTGCATGAACCAAAATAGAACGTTCCGCCACGAATAACAGCGGTAACGCGCACTCAGCGTGATTTCAAAAACGCATTCCTGCTCCAGATCGCCTCTTTTTAACAAATGGATATGTTTCGTTTGCATTAGGTATTTATACGTACAGCAAGATTTAAAAAAGAAAAGTTGATATCGACCCTGGCAAAATGTGGTGGGGACATCACATGTCCTACCCGCAAATTACACCTGTCACATAACTACTCATCTACAAGAACTCTGCGTTCAGTTGCTTGTAAAGTGTTCCATATGTAGTCATCAATTTTCTAGATCCTCTGACGCACTTATTGCCACTAGCAGATCCCTTATGTCATCTAATCCAGATAACAGAGCATCACCAAACAAAACATTTCCTCCTACTTCATCTGCAAATGAAAGCAGTGCGTTTTTAACTTGATGAAATTCTACAGCCATATTCGTTTCCAAGGCTTGTTCGAGATGCATCGGCGCTGTACAGGCCGATCGCCGTATGACATCAAAGTACCGCGAGAGCGTTTGGAGAGCGTAGGACTCGTTATGCTTTTGAATCACTCTCGCGGTACGTTGATGTCATACGCCGATCGGCCTGTACAGCACCAATGCATCTCGAATGTTCAGTTCACCTCGCCAGACCTAAGTAATTCATCCGAAAGGATTAGCCAATTAGCGCTAAGCACCGCCCACTTCTTGTTGATCGGCATTTGTGAAATGTCCTCTATTATTATGAAAAGAATCTTTGGGAAAATCGTGCTTTGGAAATACCATTCGTCAAACAGGCGTCATTCGTAAAATGCAGCATATTATTATGAAACACAGCTTTTTGAAAAATCACATTTAATTATGAAAAAATAATTTAAACACAATAATAGTGTGTGAAAGAGGATATTGTGAAATATATTAAACAAATATTGTGTTTTCAGGGAATTTTACAAAATAAATAATTAATTAAATTAATTATTTAATAATTATTGATTTATTTCAGAATAAACTGGTACATTTAATTGTTGTTTTATTGAATTCACTATTTATTTAATTCTTGCATTTTGAGTAATTTGGTCCTCCATACATGACGTCCACTGGAGTGGACTGATGTATTTTGTCACAGAAAAAAAATGTTTTTAAATATTTTAAAAATTTGGATAAGAGTGTTTTTAACCTCCTATTTAGCTGGGAAAAAAAATAAATATTTTTTTTGTACCTGTTTTTCTCAGAATAAAAGGAGTTAACTCTTATTTCTAAAGTTATATTTCAAAACAACAAACCGATACAAAGACACTAATTAAATGGAATTGTAGACAAGGCTTTGAGTATTCATGGTACTTCTACTTAGATATTTGGAAGCCGTTTTGAACCATTTGTCCACTGTTGTGGACGCCATGCATGTAAGGGTTAAGTATAATCTACAAATCGATGTATATCAAATATAAACCATAAATACTCGAATATGCATGATTTTTGTTCTTTTAGTGTTAATTTTGAGTGTTTTATAGGACAATTTAAGTCCATTAACTCGAACTAGAGCTGATTGAGACACACCCAGAGATTTAGTTTGGATTTATTTTTCTTTAATTATTCTCATTTTAAACAGGACAGAGTGTCCAAACACACAGAAAAACTCCTGGTGAAGTGATCCATGTGACACTATTGTAAAGATGGCGTTTTTTGAAGAGGAGAGTGAAGTCATGAAGCTTGAAGAAGCACTTGGAGTGATACATGAAGATACTGAGGAACAAATAGGTTGGTTTCATTCTCAAAGCTGAACTCGGTCATTTGATCCTTATTAAAATGTCCAGCTCCACAGAAATGAATGATATTTCATGCATTAAATCAGGAAAAATAATACAGAAGTAGCTGGAACAACAGTTGTTATCTGGAACATTAAACCCAACATCTACTTTTGAATTGAAGACAATGAAAGTCAAGTCACTTTTATTTATATAGCACTTTTTACAATGCAGATTGTGTCAAAGCAGCTTTACAGTGATAGTGGGAACATAATTTTGGCTGTACAGCAGCTCTAGAAGAAAATGGTTTCATTGTCCAGCTTAAGTAAGTTCAGTATTGATTCATTCTGTTGTAAAAATCATTAGTTATTAATTTTGGTTCATTTATCTATACAGCAGCTCTGAAGAACAGTGATGCCATCGTCCAGTTCAGTTCGCATACAGTGGTGTCAATGCAAAAAAAACATTAAGTATCAAGTGTCCCCAACTAAGCAAGCCAAAAGGCGACAGCGGCAAGGAACCCAAACTCCAACAGGTGACAAAAATGGAGAAAAAAAACCTTGGGAGAAACCAGGCTCAGTCGGGGGGCCAGTTCTCCTCTGGCCAACAGCAAGCAGTGCGTGATTATGATTCAGGCAGCTTTACAGGTCATAAGTCAGATTGGGTTCGGAACAGTCAAAATATTTAATTCAATTCCATGTAGTTGAAGATCGTATTCATCACGCCGGTATGGGATGGTTTGTTGGGAATCTGTGCCACTGGCTGTCGTGTCGATGAGGCCTTCACAGGGGATGATCTAGTTGACTCAATCTCTGCTGACACTTCAAGGCTGCGTTGTCATCGTGTCCTCAATCTCAACTGACTACGGTAAACCTCGGGATAAACAGAGAGAGACTAATATTAGCATAGATGTCACTCTTCTTCTGATGTAACGAGTACATCGGGTGTTATAGGAAGTGTTCCCGGTTTTGGCTGACTTAATTTATGCAGCCTAACAATCCTTTAACGGATGTGAAAATCTAAATTTATAATGTGTTATGTGTATGCCAGGTTAAAGAGATGTGTTTTTAGTCTAGATTTAAACTGACAGAGTGTGTCTGCTTCCCGAACAATTCTAGGAAGATTGTTCCAGAGTTTAGGTGCCAAATAGGAAAAGGATCTACCGCCTGCGGTTGATTTTGATATTCTAAGTATTATCAACTGGCCAGAATTCTGCGTTGTATTATTCTGCGAATAATGCATTAAGAGCTCGCACAAGTACTGGGGAGCTAAACCATTTAGTCCTGTAAGTAATTAGCAAGACTTTAAAATGTATACTATGTTTAATAGGGATCCAATGCAGTGTTGACTGAAAAAAAAAAAATCATTCATTCCTATCACTTAATTATGCAACAGTACCTAACAAGCACATTTATTTTACATAAAGCAAACTGTCAAATGTGAGTGATTAACTATACATTTGTTGTCTATGATTTGATTTGGTCATCCTCAAAAGTAAGGGTGCTTCCAATCAGGATTTTTGGGGTTGATTAGTTATTATTAAAGTATGTTAAGAATGAAAGATTTAGAGATAAAGTATCATGAATTGACAAATCTTTATTTACTGGCAAGCAACATGTGCAACATAATCCATTCCCTTTCTTGGAGGTGATCGGGAACAGCTTAGAGCTTAACATATAGCATACCTGTGAAATTAATAATAATAATAATAAAAAAGTCTTTATCAACAAATTAATCAAATGTAAAACAACACTGCATAGTCTGTATAAATTAAATATAGATTAATTCTAATAAATCTACTAAAGAGCAGTGAGTAATTTTCTCTCATCTTTTATCGCCTGATTAACTAATGACAGACTACACCAGGAATATTAAGCTGTATGGGTGTAACGGCACATAAACGTGACGGTTCGGTACGAACCTTGGTATTGAAGTCACAATTCAGTACAGCAGGGGGAGAAAACTAAACATAAAATTACTTCTCTTTTCTTTTTAAATTAAACAGTGGTTTGAACAAATTGTGTGTCTCCCTCTCTTTAAATAAATTCGGTTATAATTAACATTTGCTTAAGGATAAACAACAAATATCTCAGCTAATGCTGTAAACCAGAGGTCTCCAAACTCAGTCCCGGAGGGCCACTGTCCTGCAAAGTTATGCTCAAACCCCAGTTAAACACACCCGAACTAGCTAATCAAGGTCTCACCAGGCATACAAGACGCTTTCAAGCAGGTGTGTTGGTGCTAAACTCGGAGTTTAATTCTAAGTTTGAAGACCCCTGCTGTAAACTATATACAGTGAGCCCTTTCTTGCACATTACTGTAATATTAATGGTTACAATTAACGACAGAACCCAAACTATTAAATTCAGTTGCTATTTATTCTTAGATATAATAAACTCAAAAAAAACACACACACACAAAAAAAAAATTGTAAAAATGCTCCCCTCTAGAATTCATTTCTCTACTGAACTAACATGCTGTGGACACTAAATGACTTGCCTGAGGTAAATGTAATGCTACGTGAGATGTTATTCTCAAACTGTTTTATTGATGTCTTTTTGTGGTTGAAACACTGGTTGAGAGATTACTTGTAGATATATTTATGCATAGATTATCTGTTCTTCTGTGCTTTTTCCTGTTGTGGCGGTTAGCAAACAGCGTTGCATTACCACACTCCCCCTTCTAAATTTGAGTGGGGATTGCCTGTGACTGACTCTATTCGTCTGACGGCATGCACCAAACCATGACGCCTGTACCATGACGGTTCAGGGCGAATTCATGTACCGTTACACCACTATTAGGCTGCTGTCATTTGAAGACAAAATGCATGTATCCAATATACTGTTTCACATGCAGTTTATTTCCCAAAGAGCTCAGAATGCAGCTGCACGAATGCTAACTCACCCCGAAATTAGAAATTACATTACTCCAACACTCAGATCCTTTCACTGGCTGCATATATCTTTCAGAATTGAATTCAAGATCCTCTGAGTTTTTAAATGTCTTCATGGAACTCCCTCAGTATACCTTTCTAATTTGTTGAATAAATATACTCTAGCAAGATCGCTCCGAACATCAAATAGTAATTTGTTGGTTGTGCCAAAATTACGGCTATAAATTGGTGAATCAGCCTTTAGTCATTTCAATCCCAAGTTATGGAATTCCCTTCCTAACGACTATGCACTTTTAAAAAGTATCTCAAAACCTGCTCCATGAGATTTTTATTGGGACACGCAGAATACCAATCACAATGCAGTTCTCTAGGTTTTATAAGGGTTTTGATAAGTGTCTGTTTGAAAGTATTTGGGACATGTCCTAGAGTTAACAATTAGTTAACTCTTTTTAGTTAAAAGAAACACTCAATTAGTCAAGACTTGTTTCAGTACCCACTAATATTGGATCCAGCATACATGTTGTTGGATTTGATGCTTTACATGTCTAAATGTTTTCATGTCTGTTGCTTTGGGCCATTAAATTGGTGTTAACTTGTTTTTGTTTCTTTTCACCCCAGACCTGATGTTGCTGAAAGAGGAGATGGAAGAACTGAATGAAATGGAAAGGAAAAATCAGAATGAGAAATGTCAGGACTTCATGACAGGAGAAAAATCTCTTACTTGCTCACAGACTCAAAAAACAGGAAGTAGAAATTTTGAAGTCCACATGAGTGTTCACACTGCAGAGAGCCCTTTCACCTGCCAGCACTGTGGAAAAAGTTTCAATCGAAAAAGAAACCTTAACATCCACTTAAATATTCATTCTGAAAAGGATCCGTTCATATGCCCTCAGTGTGAAAAGAGATTTACACAGAAAAAATACCTTACTGCCCACTTAAGAATCCACAATGGAGAGACCCCATATACCTGCAAACTGTGTGAGAAGAGTTTCTCACTAAAAGGAAATCTTAAGACTCACATGAGAATTCACACTGGAGAGAAGCCATTCATATGTGCTCAGTGTGGAAAGAGTTTTAAACAGAAAAGAGACCTTAATGTCCACATGAGAATTCACACTGGAGAGAAGCCTTACATCTGCGAACAATGTGGGAAGAGCTTCACACACCAAGAAAGTTTTAAGATTCACATGAGAATTCACACTGGAGAGAAGCCATTCACATGTGATCAGTGTGGAAAGAGTTTCAGATATAGAGACAAGCTTAATAATCACATAAGGATTCACTCAAGGGAGAACTGTTTTAGATGTCCTCACTGTGAAAAGAGTTTCACAGAAAGGAATAATCTTATGAGTCATTTAAAAACTCACACTGGAAAGAAGATTTTCATGTGCCATCACTGTGGAAAGATATGCTCAAAGAAAACAAACCTTGAGAATCACATAAGGGTTCACACTGGAGAGAAGCCTTTTACTTGTCCTCAGTGTGGAAAGAGTTTCAGACTTAAAGGAAACCTAAATGCTCACACGAGAGTTCACACTAGAAATGCCTTACAAGTGTCTTAGAAATTTTCACATATCTCTCAGACCTGAAACGTCATGTGCAAACTCCTTCTTAAAAGAAATTGCAGTGTTCCTCAGTGTGACTAAAGGTTTAGAAAATGGAGCAATTTCAACAATCATCTGCACGTTCACTCTGGAGGAAGGCAGTTCAGTTGTGATAATCAATGTAATAAAAACATCACTGATACAGATATACCTATACAGATAATGTCATGTAAATGTGAGAAAATGCATATCTGTCTAAAATCAAGGCTACTTTCACATCACAGCTGAATGTGGGTCATATGATTCACTACCACTTATTTTATTTGTATTAACTTATATTTAAATCCTTGACCTCTTTATACTATATCTTGTGGCTTTTTATTTTCTTGTAATGACTGAGACAAATCAGACACAAATGTGTGTTATATTTAAAAAATAATATTTAAAACCCTGCACCAAGGTGTTTGCGACCACCCCCAAAGTATTAGAACCAGGCTCCTGGTTGCAATGGTTTTACGACTTAAAAGAATGCAGAACTATGCTTTAAACTCACTTGAATCAGGCCATAGGGAAGACACAAAGCCTGTAAAAACAGACTCTTCTGCCTCAATTTATAGACAAACTGTTCTATAAATGAACATGCATGCCAGGACATTGTGTGTATGATTATTACTGTTGTGTGTAGTGTCTTTTTGTATGGTATTTTGTTTTATGAATATGTTATGATAGAACCAATGGCTAATGTAACCTTACCTATACCAAGTTTGGGGTCTACATGTTTGTATTTTGAAGATTTAAATGATTGTGTATATATGTTATGTTGATAGCTGTGCAACATATATTACAAGAATCTTTAATAGTTTCTTCTCCAACAACCAATCCAGTTCCATATGCAAATGCCCTGCTCGAAGGACAAAGGATCGTAAAACTCCCCACAGCTTGGAAATTGGTCAGGTCAACCGTAAGAGGTGTGACTTCTCCCAGACGGTTCCTCTTGCTCCTCCGACTGACTCTTGGTATCTCTTGATTGCTGCAAGGCTTCAACCTGCACTCCAGCCATGTCCTTACCTTGGAGAGAGAGAGAGAACTCTTTCCCAACTACAAGAGTCAAAATAACCATGCAAGTTCATCCTTTCTTCATTCAACGTAGGAGAAATCGATTGCAACTTCAACACGATTGATTCACGGAATCACCAAGAACCTGTTCAGAACAGACTGCTTCTACTGCAAAGGCCATGCAAGTAACGAATATTTTAACTAAACAGAGCTTTATGATAAGCAGTAAAATTCTCTTAACGAGGTGCTTTGGAATAATAAACTGATGGTTCTTTTCATGGTTTAATGACTCTTTTTCCATAGCTTCAATCCCTGTTCCCATTTCCGGCTTCATTCTATCAAGTTCCATCTTACTCATGTATGTGTGTTTGTGTTTGTTAGATTAGTTGTGTTCGTGATTTAGTTAATAAAATTTGTGCACAATACATATTTGGTTCTGAGTCCCTGCCTTCGAATAAATGTCACTTAAATGATCTATCTTGTTACACGCTCTAAGCGCTGTAAATGCTAAGCAAGAATTATTTTTTCTTTTCTTCAAATTAATTAATAATCAATACTAAGTGTTCACAGGACGAACTGATTAACTGATGGAAATGTAGCTACATCAAGTTAATCTGATCCAAATATTCATTTTTAATCATATTTGCTATGTTCCTTTGTGCATATGTACACCAGTGGCCACACTTGACCATCTTTGCTATAGTTTCAAATATTGAGCAGTTGTGGGAGTGCCCTCTAATTTCAACTATGTATGTCATATGATGGTTCTGAATTAAAATAATAGGTAAACTTCTATCTTGCTGTGAAATGCCAAAATGTAACTGAAAAATTATAAATAAAAGCACATAAACTAAATTAAATGATGAACATTGTTTTACTTGCTCATTCTAGGTGTTTCTGGCTCATTTAGTTGTCAATTTAATCTTTATAATATTTGGTAGAGTTAAGGCCTCTGCACATTGAGTCCGAAATTTGCGTCCGAAATGTTCGCACGTTAAAAAATAAATACGACCTCACGTTGTGTCAATTACGTTTACACACTGCCTCCGAAACTTTCGTCCGTCATAAAAAAATTTGGATCAGGTTCGATTTTCTGCATTTTTCGCATCCGTGCCACGCATTTTGAGAGATGTTTTGACAATTCAGAGCCACCGTACGCGAACGCCAAAATCCCCAATGTCATCTCACAAGTTGATCCACGTCGTCTACAGCACAAAGCAGTAGCACTGTATGACAAAGTGTGGAAAGAGACAGAATATAAAGATAGTGTGCCAGTATCGCTAGCAAAGCATCAAACTGAGCGACTGACATCCTGAAGTAAACTTTGAAACGCTTGGGATAATCACGCAGCTCCTTGATGAGGTGGAACTCTCCTTCCTCTCTACGCAATCTCAGGATTGGATGTACCCAATATTTCCTCTTTCTTTTTGTCTTTTTAAGAAGAGAGAAGACAACTAAATCATGCTCACTGCTTGAAAACTTCATTTTGTATTATTTTGCGAATTTTTTCACAACGGATTCATTAATACGCATCGGACTCAGTGTGCAAGGTCTCTGTGCGTGACAAATTTTTAGGATCACGAATACGAAAATTTCGGACTCAGTGTGCAAAGGCCTTTAGGGTACTCAGACTCGAGTCCAATTTTGTCTCTGACTTGTCACGCATTCAGGTGAATTTGTACTCAGGCTTGACATGGACTAGAACAGTAGGGATGTAACTGCACCGAGAGTCGGTTGGAAATCGATGAAAATATGTGACAAGTCAAGTCAGTTGAGACGTTAAACGAATCACGATACACATTTTAAACAGCAGGGCACTGAAACTGATTACTGTGACGTCGCTTTACAGGTGCGAGAGCAGCAAACAAGTTGAGCACCAAGCGTAGCAGTGGTAAGTGCTGACGTTGATGATGACCCATCCTCATTCAAATGCAGGTTTGGCAGAATTTACAAAGACTATAAATATAAAAAGTTGAGGTGCAGATACCGCAAGATGATGTTAATATACTTTACACTAATAGCACAACAAACATGATGTAGCATATAAACCATCACAACAGTTACTAGCTCACCTCCGTCTGCACGTAAAAACTATTAATAACCGGCCAAACCACACTGACTGGCAGGTTTGGCCCGACCAGCGACATACTCTGCAGCGGGTTTATGTTACAATGCTCTCTCTTCTTTGAAATGCAGCCACAGCTGTTCCCCAATGACCTTGCGAAGATCGCATACATCATCTTGCTGCTGACAGGAGGTGCACTGCAATGGGCATGGTCCATGTGGGACGTCAACTAACGACATAAAATGATATTTTTTTCTTGTTTTCTGGGGGAAAAAAATCAAAATGGAATTTTTGCTTAAAACAAGCAAAATAATCTTGTTTTTGTTTGGGACAGAAACAAGATTTCAAATAGAAACAATATTATCTTTCTTACCCCATTAGCAGAAATTTTTACTTATAAATTACTCAGGATTACCATTTTCAACAACTAAATCATTTCAAGTGAAATATACTGTGTGTATTCCAAACTACACATTTATTTAAGTTGAGCTAAGATGTCATTTTCTGTTTGCAACTTGGAATTTCTCAGTTGTATTTACTTGAACAGCAATCCAATTTACTTGTTAAAACCATGCAAACCCGTTGCCTTAAAAAGACCAAGTGTTTCTCCAATAACTTAATTTTATACAACAACAACTAACACAGGGATGGTCTGCACAAGTTGGCGTTTGCTTATATAATTACATTTCTAAAAGTCACTTTAATTTGACCATTTTAAAATTTGGTTATAGTACAATAATCTACTTCGAAATAAATAAAATAATACAACGCACAAGAACAAACCTCTTCCCGAAGCTCAAACTTGCTGCGTAACCAACGAGGTTCATTCTCATGTGTTACGCAGCACGTTTGAGCTTCCGGAAGAGGTTTGTTCTTGTGCGTCATTCTGGTTCTGTTGCATTTCTGCTAATGTTCGCTGATCAGTGTTTATATGTAAACAAATAAATCAATTCATCATAAAAAGCGATTGAGTCTCTTCAGAAAATTTGGACTAAAGTATCTCTCTGTAAAAAGAGCTGGCCACTGCTCCTTCAATGTTTTCACTGGAGTTTCTGCATCCACAATCTCAGTCTCCGCACTGAGAAGGTCTGGTCCATCTTTCATAAAATGAGAGTTCCACTGGGGTTCCGTCTTTTCATTTCTTCAACCAGGAGCTTCCTCGCAGCCTCTAGGCCAGGGGTGTCCAACCCTGCTCCTGGAGAGCTACCGTCCTGCAGACTTCAGTTCCAGCCCTGCTCCAACATACCTGTCTGTAATTATCAAGCAACCCTG
Organism: Mylopharyngodon piceus; assembly: GCA_039654765.1. NCBI lineage: Eukaryota > Metazoa > Chordata > Actinopteri > Cypriniformes > Xenocyprididae > Mylopharyngodon > Mylopharyngodon piceus. Next base: position 24,789,189 of record CM077454.1, read on the forward strand.
AACACCTTGATTAGCTGGTTCAGGTGTTTGATTGGGGTTGGAGCTGAAATCTGCAGGATGGTAGCTCTCCAGGAGCAGGGTTGGACACCCCTGCTCTAGACTATCTTCATTCTGGTAATTCAGGTAAGTAACTTACCTCATACCTTTTTGGCCTTTTTGACTCTGGGAGACCTGAGCAACTGCGATCAGAAACAATCATATCTGCGCTGTATTTAACACATGCAGAAGATGCAACCAGCACTGTAGATTGCTTGCCATTTCGCTAATGTAGCAAACTCTGAACATCTTCAGGGAAGGGAAGGACCATAACTGATCTCACTTAATCAATTTGCAAAGAAGGCTTGAAGAATGTTGAGGAATCTAAATGGAAGACCATCATTTTCTGGTGTCCTACAGCCAAGGTATGTGCTACATTCATGAAATTGCAAGTGTACAACTTTTTAGAAAAAAAATTGTGTTTCCCTTCAAAACGCATTGTCCACACATCTACTAGTGGGCCAAATATTTGTAGCATTTGAGGGTAGTGTTCAATGAAATGATGTTTTGGACTAAGTCTATAGTTTGGAAAAGTTTCTGCAGTAACTCTGTTCTGCGATTTTGCAATCCAGGAAGTGGATTAACTTCAGGAAAGTGTGACATTATTAACTCCAGTATATCTTTAAGAAGCATCAGTATCTCCCATGCTATCATCAATGGAAGCAGCCTCAGGAGAGACCAATTTTCATGGCCCCCAGTTGTTCCCCTAGAGACTGTCTTTGGAATGATCTGTGGTTGGTCAGTTTTATCAGAAAATGTGTAAGGAAACTGCCTAATAGCCTTATTCAGAGATTCCAATGAAATATACTTTGTGGTAATCAAATTCTGAAGACATAGCGAAAATTTTGCTGGTATTCTTCCCTCCAAAAAATCAAGCAGAATGTCTGGTGGAAAACCAACATATGAAAGTGTGTCAAGTTTTTATTCAGTGGACATCCTCTTTTAACACCATGATGTCTGGCCTTAGCATGTAGAACCTCTTGCACGTCTTTCATGGTCTCTCTTGTCCTTGGCTGGTGTAGACCTGATCTGACCTCCTTATCCTGGATGTCATCTTATTGCACATACAATACCGACAAAAGTAATATGCTTCAAAACTTTCCAGGAATCCTGGCGAAGAGTAAGCCCCCAAGTTGCAGTCTAGGCTGAAGTTGAACATTTAACAGTTGAACATTACAAATGGTAACATGGCAGTAAGGGAAGAAGAGCAGGAAGTGATTCTGAGCCAGTCACAGTGCAGTTAGAGGAAGTAAGTGATCTCAGTGCAAGAGGGGGGGATTCACTTGTTCAAAGTGAAAAATAGAGCAGCTCCCACATCCATCGATGTTATTAACACTGATCCCCCGGGCGCCAGCCCAAACAAACAGGTCCCTGCACACCAAGACACCGAGGCCTACCCTTGCCACCGTGGACGAAACATCCACGATCCCCTTCTGCGTCTTTCTGTAATCTGGCCCATTCAGTCTTTCCTGCCATAGAGAAATGGACAATAAGGCCAGTCGAGTACTAAGCTTGCATCTTGGGCAATGCCACCCTCTTCCTGTGAAGGAACGGGCCTTCCTCCAGCATCAGGCCGCTGCAACAGGCCCTCAGAAATCTGCCTGCGAGCATAGATATTCGTTACATGGATGCACTCTCGAGTTACAATAATGGGCTCTCGAAATGTTTTGTTTAAATAATGCTATAGAAACGGCCTCAAGTGAACTATAAAAACAAAAAGAAAGTCGTGTCTGAAAGCTGCAGTTGTTTTTTTTATTGGTTAAAATTAATGGAGAATATGTTTTTTTCCGTGGGTGCTCGACCATTTCGGCACCTATGGGTCCAGCAAATGCGAGTAAATGTTCTTGTCATCCTTGCAGGACTGTGATATGAAGTGTGCAAAGTTAACATCTTAGCAACAGTGTGGAAGTGAACAGCAAATAACTGGCACAGTAGCGGTATAAACATACAGGTGCTGGTCATATAATTAGAATATCATCAAAAAGTTGATTTATTTCACTAATTCCATTCAAAAAGTGAAACTTGTATATTATATTCATTCATTACACACAGACTGATATATTTCAAATGTTTATTTCTTTTAATTTTGATGATTATAATTGACAACTAAGGAAAATCCCAAATTCAGTATCTCAGAAAATTAGAATATTGTGAAAAGGTTCAATATTGAAGACACCTGGTGCCACACTCTAATCAGCTAATTAACTCAAAACACCTGCAAAGGCCTTTAAATGGTCTCTCAGTCTAGTTCTGTAGGCTACACAATCATGGGGAAGACTGCTGACTTGATGGTTGTCCAAAAGACGACCATTGACACCTTGCACAAGGAGGGCAAGACACAAAAGGTCATTGCAAAAGAGGCTGGCTGTTCACAGAGCTCTGTGTCCAAGCACATTAATAGAGAGGCGAAGGGAAGGAAAAGATGTGGTAGAAAAAAGTGTACAAGCAATAGGGATAACCGCACCCTGGAGAGGATTGTGAAACAAAACCCATTCAAAAATGTGGGGGAGATTCACAAAGAGTGGACTGCAGCTGGAGTCAGTGCTTCAAGAACCACTACGCACAGACGTATGCAAGACATGGGTTTCAGCTGTCGCATTCCTTGTGTCAAGCCACTCTTGAACAACAGACAGCATCAGAAGCGTCTCGCCTGGTCTAAAGACAACAAGGACTGGACTGCTGCTGAGTGGTCCAAAGTTATGTTCTCTGATGAAAGTAAATTTTGCATTTCCTTTGGAAATCAGGGTCCCAGAGTCTGGAGGAAGAGAGGAGAGGCACACAATCCACGTTGCTTGAGGTCCAGTGTAAAGTTTCCACAGTCAGTGATGGTTTGGGGTGCCATGTCATCTGCTGGTGTTGGTCCACTGTGTTTTCTAAGGTCCAAGGTCAACGCAGCCGTGTACCAGGAAGTTTTAGAGCACTTCATGCTTCCTGCTGCTGACCAACTTTATGGAGATGCAGATTTCATTTTCCAACAGGACTTGGCACCTGCACACAGTGCCAAAGCTACCAGTACATGGTTTAAGGACCATGGTATCCCTGTTCTTAATTGGCCAGCAAACTCGCCTGACCTTAACCCCATAGAAAATCTATGGGGTATTGTGAAGAAGGAAGATGCGATATGCCAGACCCAACAATGCAGAAGAGCTGAAGGCCACTATCAGAGGAACCTGGGCTCTTATAACACCTGAGCAGTGCCACAGACTGATCGACTCCATGCCACGCCGCATTGCTGCAGTAATTCAGGCAAAAGGAGCCCCAACTAAATATTGAGTGCTGTACATGCTCATACTTTTCATGTTCATACTTTTCAGTTGGCCAAGAATCCTAAAAATCCTTTCTTTGTATTGGTCTTAAGTAATATTCTAATTTTCTGAGATAGTGAATTTGGGATTTTCCTTAGTTGTCAGTTATAATCATCAAAATTAAAAGAAATAAACATTCGAAATATATCAGTCTGTGTGTAATGAATGAATATAATATACAAGTTTCACTTTTTGAATGGAATTAGTGAAATAAATCATCTTTTTGATGATATTCTAATTATATGACCAGCACCTGTATATATCTATTGGTTTAATATGCGTCACATGACTAAACATGCGTCATCTTTTTCAAACACTTCCGTCTTCACAGTCCACACTACAACGTGAAAACGGCGTTTTCAAATTTTCCGCTTTGGAGAGCATTTTAAAAAAGCTTCGTTTTTCGTAAATAAAAACGCCATCTCAGTGTGGACGGAAGGCCGAAATGGAGAGAGGAAAAAAAGGATGCGTTTTCAAATGAAAGCGTATTAGTGTTGACTTGGCCTCTGTCTCCCCTCCTACAGAGACGACCAGCCCTGTGCTTTCCACCATCAGCTCCTCTTCTTCACCTACTTGCAGGTGTGACTGTCACATAAGAGACATGTTTTGCCACTTTCTTTATTACAATGATTTTTTTTCTGTGATGCCATATTCCGAGTGGATGTCATCCAAGGTTCCTGCGAGCAAATCAAACATAAGTGAACCTTTCAGGCGTCTGAAGGCAATGGAAGCAGACCTTCTTTCCAGTGTAGATTCATCAATCCAGTGTGGTGTTATACCTATGTAACGCTGTTGTCGTGCTGTCCAACAACCAGTAGTGGTACCTATATAGCTGACTTTTGCCATCTCAGCAATCCTTTTTTATTATTATTATTATTTTTTTACTTTTGTGGCTAACTGCACTGCTAAGTTGCATTGCATGGATTAGATTTTTGAATGCTGGACGTTCAACTATGGTAAAGGGCTGAAGGCTTTCACAGACAAACTTAACTGCAAGCCAGTCAATTGTGGACTGAGCAACATGTCTTCTGTAACGGATGGGAGTGGGGCAACGGAGTTGGAGATCCACATGCAGGCTTTAATCATAAGAAGAGCGTAGTCGTACAGGCAGTAGGTCAAACACCAGCAAACAGTAACAAGAAGGCAAGGCAAAAGAGTAATCCAAACACAGACAATGGTCAAGGCAGGCAGCAAACGATCATCAACAAGGAATCAGTCCAGGGTCAAAAACACAGGCTAGGCTAGACAGAACAAGGAACAGACGAAAATACACGGGAACAAGGCAGAAACAATACCCAGCAGTGTGTGTGTGTGAGTGCAGCTTATAAAGGGTCACTGATGGGAAACAGGTGTGAGTGCATGATTGGTTCCTAGATGGGGAATTGTGGGAAATGGAGTCCATATGATAAAAATAGAACACGGACCCAGGGCACATGTAACACCTGCATGACATGAAGTAGTATTTATCTTCATCTGTTTCACAGCTGAATCACACCTCTGTTTGTTCAAAATTTTCTTTTCATTGTACTGCTTTAATTTCAATGGATGTTTTCTCTATAAAAAGAATATTCTTAAAAATTGAGTAACTCATTTTTCTCAATTGATGAAAACTTTTGCTTGCATCAATTAAAAAATAAACATGAAAACCAATGTTTTATAAAAGTTATTTGCTATTCATGGACTGCCATTTCAAATCGCAATGTGAGAACACGTTTCATAAAAATATGCTCTCCTACAACCACCTACAACATAACAATATAAAGACCATAAAAGTGAACATTTGTAACAATTCGTCAACAGTAGATCATAACTAAGCAACTACTTGGCACTTAGTGCCTATCTAATTGACAGGTTTTATTTTTTCTTATCTCTTGCTTTAATTGGCTAAAAAAAAAAAAAAAAATACACTGCCGATCAATAACCAATAATTTGTGTACTATAATATTTTTCCTATATTTTCCTAATGACAATTGTATGTAATTGTTTATATACTACAAACCCTTGTTTATTAAAGGGATATTTCACCCAAAAATTAGTTGTTCCAAATCTGTATGAATTTCTTTCTTCTGTTGAACACAAAAGATATTTTAAAGAATGTTGGTAATCAAGCTGTTGACGGTAGCCATTGACTTCCATAGTAGGTAAAAAAAAAAAATACTATGGAAGTCAATGGCTACCAGCAACTGTCTATTGTGTCTCTGGACCGGAGCAGATTGTGCACACTGTGGCAATTCGCATAACATTAACACGAAACAAAACTTCATTCGCCCCAATGGAAAGCATATTTACAATTGTTCACTATCCCCTATATAGTGCATTATGTCCCATTCACCATATAGAATAGTAATATAATTGTGTGAACAAGTGACCGATTTCAGCTGCAGCATCTATTCATAGTGTATGGGGTGGGATGCTTCAGTTTCTAGAGAATCTATCTTCTAAATACGAATTTTGTCATTGTTTTGGAGCACACTAGCTTATAGATAACTTTGAGGCTGACATATTCATACTAAAAGACTTTAATTATTATTGGTTATATGATATCATAAATGCTGCACGCATAATTATAGAAGAATTAGCAAAAATCTGTTTAAAACAGTTTTCCTTGTTCTGTGGTGTGAGATGTTATACATCTAATCACATGTATGTCATCACAATGTTTTTCTTTAAAACATTTTATAAAGTTAGGTTTTCTTGCTAATTTTTCATATCTACTGATAAACCTTTCAGGGGAATCTAAATAGGCTACATCTGAAATCGCATAATTCCCTACTATACAGTAGGCGAAAAATAGTATGTGACAAAAGAAGTATGTCCGAGTTCAGAGTGCTCATAAAAGAGTAGGCAAAAAGTCCCTGGATGACCTACTACTTCTGGCGAGATTCTTAAGTGTGCATACGTTGGAAACTTTACTATCCCATGAGGCCGTGTGAGAGGATTTTTAAATGGCAGTGATGCGACGCAACTGATGCTGGTAGGTCACATGATAATGACTGCGTGGCAAATATTGTACGTTCAGGTTACATTCATACTATATAGAGCATACTTTTTTTTAGCGGTCGTGAAGTAATTACTTATTCAAAATAAGTACCTACTCAAGAGAGTATGCGATTTTGGATGCAGCCCAACTCAACATGACCATGCAGAGAACATCAAGATCATAACAGTCAACAGGAAGAGAAAGGCCAAGGTTGACCTAACGAACATGTTGGAATCATATGTAAAAGTACAGAAGAAACAATATGGTCACGGTTATGCTCAGTTTTGGTTTCTTTTTCTATCAGTCTGTTTAGTCACCTGTTTTCTTGGGTTCCTTTGTTCTCGCCATAATCAGTTACCATGTATATTTATTTAATAATCACAGCTGTTCATTATTTAGTTCAGCACCATTTGTATTTAAGTTCCTCGCCTTCACTCATTCTTTGTCTGGTATTATTTGTGCATGGCACACGGTTTCGAGTTGTTGGCTTATGTTTAATAAGAACTGTTATTTATACCTTCTTCTTCATCCTTGGACTTAAACCGTGACACATGCAGGCTGAGCAAGTTTCGCCAGCAACAGGAGAAACATTGGACTATTGGATGAAAGTGCAAACAGATGTAGATGAGCGCCGCTACCCAGCACAAATAGAGGAACGCCAAGAAAGTAATTGAATGTTTATGACCTTAGAGTGTTTATATACTCCATCAATGTCTTCATTGTGAATTTCACAGAAATTGTGAAGCAGGCCGCAATGGTAGTGCTGATGTTTTTCGATGTCACAGTCGTACCTCTATTTTCTTTATATGGTTTCATTAGCCATTTGAGAAGAGGATATGCTGCATCCACTAAAAACACTATAGGCACATCAACATCATCAAATCATTCTGTGCAGTTAGGGAACAGTGTACCACTATGGCCCCTCTAGTGAAGTGATGAATTGCCAAACACCCTGGCATTGTGAAATTTGCCTGGCCAGCCTATGTTAATGTCATGTTAATTTTTAGCATCATTACTCCAGTCTTCAGTGTCACATGATCCTTCAGAAATCATTCTAATATGATGATCTGCTGCTCAAGAAACATTTATTGTGTACAATTGTACAAAATATTTGTGTACAATATTTTTTTTTTCAGGATTCTTTGATGAATAGAAAGTTCAAAAGAACAGCATTTATTTGAAATATAATCTTTTGTAACATTATAAATGTCTTTACTGTCACTTTTGATCGATTTAATGCATCCTTGCTGAATAAAAGTATTAATTTCTTTAATTTCTTTTCAAAAAAATAAAAATTTTTACTGACCCCAAACTTTTGAACGGTAGTGTGTAATGTTACAAAAGCTTTGTATTTCAGATAAATGCTGTTCTTTTGAACTTTCTATTCATCAAGGAATCCTGAAAAAAAAAAAAGTACACAACTGTTTTCAACATTGATAATAATAAATTTAGGAAATCATAAATGTTTCTTGAGCAGCAGATCAGCATATTAGAATGATTTCTGAAGGATCATGTGACTGAAGACTGGAGTAATGATGCTGAAAATTCAGCTTTGATCACAAGAATAAATTACTTTATAAAATATATTCAAACAGAAAACAGTTATTTTAAATTGTAATAATATTTCACAATATTATTGTTTTTACTGTATTTTTAATTAAATAAATGCAGCCTTGGTGAGCAGAAGAAACTTCTTTTAAAAACATTAAAAATCTTACCGTGTGCAAACTTTTGACTGGTAGTGTGTATATATATATATATATACATATATATATATATATATATACACACATACATGCATACATACTTGACGTAATTTGCCAGATGTTTTATTACTTCACAGGATAATCAAAAATGTATGAAATCATTTTAAATCAATGAATGTAAGGTTTTCCTTGATTTACAGCTGTACAAATAATTAGCAGTGTAGTTCACACTTCAATTTTAAACATATATTACAGATAAAAAATAAAAATAAAACAAATTTACTAAATAAAAGGGTTATTTACCAAATGTTTTATTTTTATACAGGGTAATCAACAGTTTATTACATGAATTAAATCAATGTAAAACAATATAATGCAATGGTTTCTGGTTTCTTAATAAAGGGTCAAACATTACTTTTTTTAGACAGAATCTGACGTATTGCTCGTTTATTGATATTGCTCATTTATATTCACCACTTTTATTTTGATCTTACAATGTGACGTCATAGGGCTGCGCCGCGCTCCAGTGTTTGTTGTGATTCGGCTGAAGAAAGGTTTGTGTTTTTAAGCATTTAAATCGATACAACACGTTCAGGAAATTGTTGTGGTTTTTAAAATGAATTCAACGTTATTGAAGGTAACATTGTAATTTTGTGTGAGTAAAGCGTATCCACACATGAGTAAACAGAAAAGGTACGTCTCATTTCGCTCCCAATATACTGAATCAGTTTATCATAAACACGAGTTTGTGATGAGAGAAGTGGAGCTTTTCGAAACTCGAAATCAAATACTTTCCTACTTATTATGCGAAAAACAGTACGTCAAAAGAGTATTATGTCCGTGATTCATTCATACTTCCCATCGAGAAGTAAATTTAAATTCAAATGTATTGCCTACTCGGACAGTATGCGAGTCAATTGAATCAAATGCTTGAAGCACCGCACGCTGACGAGACCTGCTGGTAAAAACAGTGTAAATGAAACGAGAACAGGAACACAAGCATGTGTACAACTTTTACAAACCAATTGTTAATGTTTTCATGAAAGTGCTTATTATTAAATATAATAATACAAATTATTGAATACTAAATATACATAATAAATGCATAAATATGAAGTGTCTGTATAATATTTTGCTAATCAGGTAATTTAAGGCCATTAACTCTTACTCTGACTGACTTACCAGTGCACTGACTACTGAACTAGAGCTGATTGAAACGCACCCAGAGATTTAGTTTGGATTTATTGTTCTTTCTGATAATTATTCTCATCTTAAACAGGACAGGTTGTCCAATCACCCAGAAAAACTCCTGGTGAAGCGACTGAGATCCATGTGACACTATTATAAAGATGGCGTTTATTAAAGAGGAGAGTGAAGACATTAAGATTGAAGAAACATTCAGAGTGAAACAAGAAGATACTGAGACACAAACAGGTTGGTTTCATTCTCAAAGCTAAACTGAATCATTTGATCCTGATTAAAATGTTCAACATATTAAATTGATATTTTTGAAATACTAATGCTGCATTCAATATTACAACATTTCACACAAAATTAGAAAAAATAATATGGAAGTAGCGTAAACATTACATTTAACACATTTACTTTGATCTAAATTCAAAAGTAGATATTGAGTTTAATTTTACATGTCAACCATTCATTTATAGCACTTAATTTTGCAACAGTAACAAAAACATTTATTTTTCATAAAGCAAATCCTGAGAGGTGAGTGATCAACTTTACTAGGACTGCCCCCTAATATTCGACTAATCGCCCGTCGACTAGAAAAGCCACAGTCGACCAAAAGTTTTATTAGTCAGTTTGTCGCAGAAAAACAAACAAACATCTGGCTAAGTCAAGCAGCCTGTGAAGGACAGATCGTTAAGGGTGGGTCCTTGTAGTAATTACAGTATGTCGGGCAGGAAACGTTCGCCTATCATCCATTGACCTCAAATATGGCTTATCACCATATGTGTGTTAAGCACATTAGTCTACACATTGTTAAATGCTGTAGGTAAATTCCCAAGTTGTTAATTTTTAAATTACACATTTTTATTTAATATTGATGGTAAATTAGTGTTACACATAATTTTTCTACACATTCCTTCTAAGAGTATAGGTTGATACTATTGAACTAAGTATCATTTGCATCAGTGAAATAAAATGATAATGTCCCTCAGGGAAATTTATACAAGGAGAAAAGCAAAGGACATGATACTGAGCCCTGTGGCACTCCATACTTTGGTTTTTCATTTACACGGACAAAGTGGTAGCAGTCAATTAGATTGGACTTAACCTATGCTAATGCTTGTCCACAAATGCCAGTATACATAATTCTTTAGCTATCCAAGAGAATGGTGTGGCCTATGTTGTTGATTTAATAACACTTGGGGGAAAAAAATGTAGCCATGATCAGATGCCAAAAGCAGTTAATTTGCAACTTTAAGTACAGGTTTTGTGCTCAAATCCTGACTGATTTTTTTTTCACAGATACTATTTTTTTCTGTAAACTGAACATAGTTGAGAGAACACTTTTTCTAATATTATAGAAATATAACACCTCTTTCAGTAGTAGGACTGCACAATTAATCGAATTTCTAATCGTAGTCATTCAAAGGTGCGATTACAAAAAAATTCACTTAAATTATTCTGCGTGCTTAATGGGGCGTTCACACCAGACGCGACTTGCGCGAATAAATCGCGCTATTCGCACGTAGTTGAACGCTTGAACATTTTGAGTTTACTCACTTCACAATAGACGCGAATCCGCGTCATGGGAGGGGCTCTCCATCTCCTTTAAATATGTGTCCCTCAGACTCTTCCACTTCTTTCTGCACACTTCCTCTTAATAAATACATCAACTCGTCAGCGGGAAAGTAGTTGTAAAATACGGCGAATAAGCTCAATATGCCGGTTTTAGCTAGCTTGTAGTCTCAATATGTATGTGTGTGTGTATATATATATATATATATATATATATATACATACAGGTGCTGGTCATATAATTAGAATATCATCAAAAAGTTGATTTATTTCACTAATTCCATTCAAAAAGTGAAACTTGTATATTATATTCATTCATTACACACAGACTGATATATTTCAAATGTTTATTTCTTTTAATTTTGATGATTATAACTGACAACTAAGGAAAATCCCAAATTCAGTATCTCAGAAAATTAGAATATTACTTAAGACCAATACAAAGAAAGGATTTTTAGAAATCTTGGCCAACTGAAAAGTATGAACATGAAAAGTATGAGCATGTACAGCACTCAATACTTAGTTGGGGCTGCTTTTGCCTGAATTACTGCAGCAATGCGGCGTGGCATGGAGTCGATCAGTCTGTGGCACTGCTCAGGTGTTATAAGAGCCCAGGTTGCTCTGATAGTGGCCTTCAGCTCTTCTGCATTGTTGGGTCTGGCATATCGCATCTTCCTCTTCACAATACCCCATAGATTTTCTATGGGGTTAAGGTCAGGCGAGTTTGCTGGCCAATTAAGAACAGGGATACCATGGTCCTTAAACCAGGTACTGGTAGCTTTGGCACTGTGTGCAGGTGCCAAGTCCTGTTGGAAAATGAAATCTGCATCTCCATAAAGTTGGTCAGCAGCAGGAAGCATGAAGTGCTCTAAAACTTCCTGGTATACGGCTGCGTTGACCTTGGACCTCAGAAAACACAGTGGACCAACACCAGCAGATGACATGGCACCCCAAACCATCACTGACTGTGGAAACTTTACACTGGACCTCAAGCAACGTGGATTGTGTGCCTCTCCTCTCTTCCTCCAGACTCTGGGACCCTGATTTCCAAAGGAAATGCAAAATTTACTTTCATCAGAGAACATAACTTTGGACCACTCAGCAGCAGTCCAGTCCTTTTTGTCTTTAGCCCAGGCGAGACGCTTCTGACGCTGTCTGTTGTTCAAGAGTGGCTTGACACAAGGAATGCGACAGCTGAAACCCATGTCTTGTATACGTCTGTGCGTAGTGGTTCTTGAAGCACTGACTCCAGCTGCAATCCACTCTTTGTGAATCTCCCCCACATTTTTGAATGGGTGTTGTTTCACAATCCTCTCCAGGGTGCGGTTATCCCTATTGCTTGTACACTTTTTTCTACCACATCTTTTCCTTCCCTTCGCCTCTCTATTAATGTGCTTGGACACAGAGCTCTGTGAACAGCCAGCCTCTTTTGCAATGACCTTTTGTGTCTTGCCCTCCTTGTGCAAGGTGTCAATGGTCGTCTTTTGGACAACTGTCAAGTCAGCAGTCTTCCCCATGATTGTGTAGCCTACAGAACTAGACTGAGAGACAATTTAAAGGCCTTTGCAGGTGTTTTGAGTTAATTAGCTGATTAGAGTGTGGCACCAGGTATCTTCAATATTGAACCTTTTCACAATATTCTAATTTTCTGAGATACTGAATTTGGGATTTTCCTTACTTGTCAGTTATAATCATCAAAATTAAAAGAAATAAACATTTGAAATATATCAGTCTGTGTGTAATGAATGAATATAATATACAAGTTTCACTTTTTGAATGGAATTAGTGAAATAAATCAACTTTTTGATGATATTCTAATTATATGACCAGCACCTGTGTGTATATATATATATAGCTCAAATTGAGTAAAGATAGTTTTTTTACAACTTATCAGATTGTCCGACCTCCTCACTCACTTTCTTCCAAGCAAGATCCTTTTTATTCCTGTTTCTATAAAAGTACGAAGATGTATCGTACAGCAATGATGATTTTGTCCTCCATTGCTGTTTCGGATTTCTGCCTCTGCTCGCTACATCGTAATCGCGTCACTACTAGAGCAAGCTCCTGATTGGTTTATTGCGGCGCGAATATTCGCCAAAGTTCAGATTTTTCAACTCGCCCAAAACGCTCAGTTCCCGCCACAGGATGTCTATCACGCCTTTGCATTGACTTAACATGTAAATCGTTCGCGTCTGGTGTGAACGCACCATAAGAGGTGTGTTTAGAGCATGTTACGCCTGCCGTGTACACAGCCTATATATTTACTACACAAACTAACTCTACAAACATAAAAAACAGTGATAGATGGGCCTCAATACGCTGAGATAATCCAGCATGACTTTGAGTGGACAAAGCGAAACATGATTATGTATTTCTGATCAGCTAGCCACATTGGACATCAACCACACAGCAAAAGATAATACTTTTTCATATACTGTCTACTTTATTTGTATAACAGTTCTAGCTAATAATGTATTAGACAGGACTGTTAAACAGATTGTAAACTTGGCTAAGCTGTTCTCAGTGCTGTCGAAATGTCTACCAAAATAAAAGTCACAACAAGCGCAGCTTACGTCAGTTCAGAGTTCCTACTAGTGGTGTGAATACAACTAGGAAAATGTCCCTAGGTGAAAATTAGTTCTCGGGGAACCACCCTGGTGGCTAGTTCCTAGTGTAACCCGGTGCGAAAGCCCCTAGTATTATACCTACCATGCATATGTTTGGTTTGGTTTTTTCTTTAAATAAAATAAGCAATGTATAGTTGACATTGTTTTCAGCTTGTTTTTTTATTTTTATATATGGCATACGGTTACTTCAAACAATGGTATAAAGCTATTCAAAACACAATTCAATGTAAATTGTGATAATTGTAATTAATAATCGAAACTTCAATTTCAAGGGAATAATCGACAATTACGATTTTTGTCATAATCATGCATCCCTATTCAGTAGCTTAGTGCATATAGGATCTAGCATACATGTTGTTGGTTTTCATGCTTTATGTTTTGATGTTTGTTGATTTATGACATTAAACTGGGCTTAACTTGTATTTTTCTATTTTTTACCCTAGATCTGATGGCACTGAAAGATGAGAGTGAAGTACTAGATGAAATGGAAAAGAAAGATCAGTATGAAAAACATGACTTCATAAGTGGAAAAAAATCATTTAGTAACTCACAGACTGAGAATACTTCCTCTCAAAAAGGATCTCAAAAGACTGGAACTACACGTTATTTTACCTGCCAACAGTGTGGAAAGAGTTTCAATCAACATGAAAGTCTTACTGTCCACATAAGAATTCACACTGGAGAGAAGCCTTTCTCTTGTAAACACTGTGGAAGCAGTTTCAATCAACGTCGAAACCTTATAGTGCACATGAGAGTTCACAATGGAGAGAAGCCTTACACCTGCCAACAGTGTGGAAGGAGTTTCAATCAGCTTGGAAACTTGAAAGTCCACATGAGAGTTCACAATGGAGAGAAGCCTTACACCTGCCAACAGTGTGGAAAGAATTTCACTCAAAAAGGAAGCCTTAAAAAGCACCTGAGCGTTCACACCGGAGAAAAGCCGTACACTTGCCAACAGTGTGGAAAAGGTTTCACTCAGCAAGGAAGCTTTAACAGGCACATGAGAGTTCACACTGGAGAAAAACCTTACACATGCCCTCAGTGTGGAAAGAGTTTCAGTCAAAAAGGACACCTTAAAGACCACATTAGCATTCACATTGATGCAAGCTCCTTCACCTGCAAACGGTGTGGAAAACATTTTAACAGAAAAAACAACCTTGAAGTCCACATGAGCATTCACACTGAAAATAGCTCTTTCACCTGCCAACAGTGTGGAAAAAGTTTTAACAGAAAAAAATACCTTAATTCCCACATGAAAATTCACACTGGAGAGAAGCCTTACTTGTGCCCACAATGTGGAATAAGCTTCAACCAAGTAGGAAACCTTAACAGGCACATGAGAATTCATACTGGGGAGAGCCCTTTCACTTGCAAACAGTGTGGAAAATGTTTCACTGGAAAAGGAAGCCTTGAAAGGCACACAAGAGTTCATACTGGAGAGAAGCCTTACACATGCCCTCAATGTGGAAAGAGTTTTACACATAAACCAACTCTTAATATCCACATGAGAATTCACACTGGAGAGAAGCCTTACACCTGCAATCTGTGTGGAAAGAGTTTCACTGATAAAGGAAACCTCAAAGTGCACATGAGAATTCACACTGGAGAGAGCTGTTTCACCTGCCAAAAGTGTGGACAGAGTTTCACTCAAAAAGGAAACCTTAAAAAACACATGAGGATTCACACCAAAGAGAAGCCTTACACCTGCAAACTGTGTGGAAAGAGCTTCACAGCAGCACTAAACCTGAAACGACATTTGCAAACTCACTCTGGAAAGAAATTGCAGAGTTCTGAATGTAGTAAGAGGTTTAGTAAAAGGAGAAATTTCAAAAATCACGCATCTATTCCCTCTGGAGGCAGGCCATTTAATTGTGATCAGTGTAATAAAAGATTTCTTTTGCCTTTACACTTACAGATACACTTAAAAAGTCATGCAGATGTGAAACCACATTCTTGTTCTCTGTGTGGAAAGAGTTTCAAATGGCTCAGCAATTTAAAATGGCACCAGAAAATACTCATCTGTGTAAAATCGAGGCTGCATTCACACCGCAGCTGAATGTGGACCAAATCTGAATATTCCTATTAAAGTGTGAGAATTAACTTGTGCTAGTCAACAGAAGCATGAAGTTCTGACAAACTATTTGCAGTTCTTGAAAGTGCTTATCTGAATACAGAAATAAAAAGTATCTTTGTCAGTATCGCATTTTTTTTCTTTTACTCTTTGTGACAAGATGTGTTATAGTTTATTGACTGGTTATCTGTTGATTATTTGCAACAATATAATTGGAAACTGAACAAAAACTTTTTTGTGCATTTATGGTTGGTGTAAAGAGAAAAATATTTTGTATGTGTATTTTGTATGGGTTTTAGAGCTATCTGGGGATTTTGACCAGTGCTCACGCCCAAACACCAAACATTTTAATTTAGGTCAGTTTGTTTAATTTGTTTTAAATTCTTATTTCTGGTTGTTGTCACCGTTGCACTATAAAGGCGTGATAAAAT
The DNA here is from genome assembly GCA_039654765.1 of Mylopharyngodon piceus. Taxonomy (NCBI): domain Eukaryota; kingdom Metazoa; phylum Chordata; class Actinopteri; order Cypriniformes; family Xenocyprididae; genus Mylopharyngodon; species Mylopharyngodon piceus. The sequence continues at coordinate 24,805,108 of CM077454.1, forward strand.
GCATAAAAGCAGCATGACCATCTGGGCAACTCCAAAGAGCCCGAACCTCTGAAGGAAATACATTTTTTGTTTGACATGTTATGACAATAGGTTATAATGGGGCTGGATGATTAATCGAAACCGAAATTCAGAACCTCTAACTGACGTAATTTTCCCATGTCGGTCATTTCGGGTTTTTAATATTGTTAATACTTTCCGCTTAAAAACTCTGCCCCCGTTCAGTCAGCGGCATGGAAGCAACAGAGGTGAACTCAAACGCCAAGTCAAAACAGAGACGAAGTGCAATCACTTTCGCTTGCGTCCTTATGAAAGTTTAACAATTGTGTGTTTAATCCTGTGGGGTCTGAGGATTTTCGGGGCCCTGGAGAAGTTTTGACATGCCCTGACATTTGTGCTTTTTTCAGTTGTTCATAAACATATTAATGGAAAAAGTGTCATTACACTGTATTCAGCACAAACTAGGCTACAATAATATGTGAGGAACATGTATGTACATGTTTGTGTTTTTGAAGGAATAACGTTTATGCGTGGTTATTGAAAAAACAAAAAACTTAAGTCACTGAAATAAAGCCAAAAAAAATATATTAAATCTGTGTTCACAAGACTTCTGGGTATTGGAGGTTGTAGACTAGAGTTTTTGCTTCACATGATGTAAAAATTATCCTGCCTACTCGTTCATATAAAACAATATATTGATTTAGTTTTTGTAAGACACTTTTTGTCAAGAAACACAGTATGCGTGGAGGCGTGAATCATCATGAATAATGCTGTGATTCACACATGAGAAGACAAAAGAATCGCATAAAGACCTCTAATGACCTGCATATCAATGAGCTCTTTCAGTCAGGTAGGCTGTGAAAAAACCCTCTGTGATCATGTCTCAAGCTCATCATGGTGTATATCAAACATACAGAAAAAACAGCAGTACTGTGAAATATTATTACAATTTAAAATAATGGTATTCTATTATATACTTTAAAATATAATGTATTTCTGTGATGCAAAGCGTCTGAACATTCATGTTACCTCTATGGCATTTCATATAGCCTTTTAGCTTAAAAGCATGCACATTTGGAGAAATATTGATGGATTCTCATATGTTTATGTCAATTTTCTAGACAGAGGAGTAATATTTATTCAATATTCCTTGTAATCACTATGAACGCTGGATACTGTGTTTTCAATTCATACTTGCAGCCGGAGGGCGCTCTGTACACCTTTAGTCCACAAATTAATCTAAAGAAGAACAGGACATTCCAGGAACTAACGGCATGTCTTCCAGAGGTCTCTAACCATGGCTTTAACATACAGATAAACACTTTTCAAGACAATAAATACACGATTGAGATGATGTATACATGTATTGCCTCAGAATTTGCGTCTGAATAGCGCTCGCCCGGAGGCGTGGCCGCATTAGTGGATAATGAGCTGAATCACGGACTTCTGACATGTCTCTTTTCATACAGATTACATAAACACAGAATTTTTGTTTTCGATTTGACTTACACGAAACGTTTCTTTAGACATAAGTAATTTTTTTGTGATTAGTATTCACTAAGTTACAGTTCATTTTCTGAGAACTATCAGATTGGACTTCGTTCAGAGGGAGACGACAGATCACGCATCATGTTAGTTTTCTTTATTTTGCAAAAAGCACAACATTTTGTTTTTACTCTGAGTGTACACAAATAAAAGAAGATATTCCACAGATTAAAATGGTGTATAACTCTTAATTGTATGTGCAACATTGACGGAGTATTTTGAGTCTCTTTCACACTGGTAAGAAAAAAAACCGAGGTGGTATCGCCGGCGTGCCCGCCGACCCGAGGGAGTTGAGGCTGAGATGACTCCATATTTAATATACACAGATTTTGTGGCTGGGATAAGGTCCAGTTCTGGTTTTTGTCTTTGCTCTTGACTGACATGTGGCATTGCTATGGCCTGCTTGTGGCCCAGATCTGGCAAACAGGAGCGGCCGCCTAAGGGCTGTCATTCCACACAGCATGTGGGCCAGATCTTCATTCCACATGTGCCAGATCTGGGCAGACACAATGTTGCTATCTGGGGTGGCTCATTTTTAAATTAAAATTAATGTGCGTTTTGTAAAGAGATGAATATGTATACAGGTAAAATTTATATACCTATAAATATACAGTATGTCAACAAAACATATATGATGTCTAAACATATAAGTGGTACTGAATGTCAACTTTAACTGAACCATAAACCAGTTTTTAACCAGAAACCCCAACTTCTAGCCTAGTGACACCAAGGAACTCAGCCATGCATCCATCCACATGCAGGCAGGGAGACTCACATTCACTCCCGAGGACAATTTAATATCTTCAATTCTCCTGTATGTCTTTTGAAAATGTTTGAAACCTGGCTAAGCTAGGACACAAACTGGAACTTTTCTGCTGGCAGATGACAGAGCAGCCCACTAAGCCACCGGACCAGCATAAATATAGTAAACCCTTTTTAATATTTTGACTACAAATGTAATGTGTTCTATAAATTATATATTTAAAAAATTAACTGGTGCAAAAAAAGCCTAAACATTTTCAATATGTATCCATTTAAGATGAAAAAAAAAAACATGTAATGTATTTTCCTTGTAAGTTTATATAGATTGCTGCAGGATTTGAACATGCATTTCTCATAGATCTGTATGAAGTCCTTGTCAGGGGTGCACAAAGCTTAACTCCACATCTCCGCTAATTTCCAAAACATCAATCTCCTCCAGAATAGTGAAACGATTGTCGTAAGTTTGAGTTTGTTGACCATTGACAAACACCTTGTAATCATGACGACTGCAGATAATGGTGACCTGAATACAAGACAACAATGTGAAATAATTAAAATGAAAAAATTTTTCTCTCCAAAATCTGTTGTACAGTCATATCCACATTGTCCATTTGAACAAAGTGGACGTTCAGGGATCATAAAGTCAAATGCCTACCAGCATTGGTTCCCCTCTGTTAAACAGCATAATATCAGATTGTTCCTCCTCACCCCATGTCCCATTCTCATAGCGGTTGCACACAACCATGTTCTCATCCAAACAAGCACTGTAGTAAAATGCAATTCCAGTTTTGTGACGCAGATTAAGCTCTATTCTGTTGGAGAAAGAAAATGAGATGAAATTATAGATATCTCACAGTTCTTCTGATCAGATATTTCAAGAGTATTAGAGAAAATCTCAAACCATTTTGAAATCGACTGTATTATATATAAAATGATATTATCAAACCTGTTTCCATTGGGATCGATAAATCCTTGGATGATGATGATCTTTCCAGGCTTTATTCCACCATACATGATGCTTTTGTATGGGACCACCTAATTGTAATTAAAGATTTTTCGAATATACTGCAATATGATACTATATAGCACATTAACTATTTAGTCCCTTGCCAAACTTTAAATAATCCAAAACCACTTAGGAAAAAAAAAAAACATTAAAAATAGTTATAAGATATTTTAAAAATAATTAGTGTTTTCAAGTGACACTTCTTTTATAATAATATTCAACAATATGTAGAGCTCTGTATAAAACTGGCCAATGGAAGCCATTTGACAAAAATCAATCACCAGAAAGTGTGAGAGAGACAGAGGTAAGACAACTAAGATAAATTTTGATGTCCAAACCACACTGTCATTGTAGCATTCCTGTATATACATGTTTAAGAACAGCAAATAGGTAATGAATGTGCTAGAGAAATTCCACACATTTAAATACACATCAACACACCCTGGGGCGGTTTCCCGGACAGAGTTTAAAGGGGACATGTCATGAAAATCTGACATTTTCCATGTTTAAGTGCTATAATCGTGTCCCCGGCGCATCTACCAAACCAGAATATGTGAAAAAAGACAACCCAGTAACTTTGTTTTGGTAAACCTTTCTCTGCAAGCATGTAACAAATCGAGCCGTTCAGATTTCGCTCCCCTTGTGACGTAGGAAAGGGATCTTATTATGATATTACCCCTCCCTGAATCTGTATGGGTGTTTCTCAAACGGAAGGCTGCATACTGCGAAGGCTGCATATCTCGGCTGCCATGTCATCAAACGTTGCTAAAGGCCATCTCAATTTGATTCTTGGATTCTTGGATGGAAGCCTTCGTTTCGCGTCCTTCATTCGGCCTGTTTTGAAGGATGCATCGGATGTATCCTTAGCGGCCTTAAATCACCCAAACTCTGCAGGACAGCAGCACTCAAGAACGACCGACGATCCATACCAACTGTTCATGATCCAATTTCATATATATTTCGTGATGTTTGCAAATTGTTTTCCTGAATGTGTTTCGTTAGCACGTTGCTAATGTACTGTTAAATGTGGTTAAAGTTACCATACTGTATTCACGGAGACCAGAGCCATGTCGTTATTTTCATTTTTAACCCGAAAACGCTTGCAGTCTGTATAATTCATAAACGCATCTTCATTCTTATTGTCTCTCCAACAGTGTGCAGCTTTAGCCACGTTAGCCGTGCAGCACAGTTATTGGTAAGAATTTTAATTTGTTATTCTGGTGCCATTCAGGCACTGCTATCTGCTTTTACTGCATCTGGTGTCATCAGGCCTGAGTGCTATAGTTGTCACACCACAGTGTCTGTAAACTTTACTTTGGTTGTTTTCTTTTATTATTAAGTGTAATTTTCTTTTGTAATCTTTGGTTAATGTGTGTTTCTTTTCTCTTCTCTCCAGGAGCCAGTGAGGATTCGGTGTGGAACAGGGGAGGCTAGCTGCTTTCATTCGGTGGTGTGTGCTTCACAGAGTGCTGACACAATTTCCTTACGGTGTGTGCGTGGTGTCTGATTTTGTGTGAATTGAGGTGGGTTTGGACAACCTCCTGAGTTGCAGCCGGCCTGCTTTGTTCCCGCTAAGCCTGGCCCTGGAGAATTATTTCTATAACTTTATGGGTGTGTTTCATGGGAGAGAAAAAAATTGTTGAAATGATCATTCTTTCTAAATGTAATGTAAACATACTGTCCTGTGACTACAAATAAACAGATGCGACTAAATAAGTAATTGTGTCCTTTTTTTTGTGTGAAATAACGGTAAATACCACTTTATTTCTATGACTAATGTGCGATCTTGACACAAATTAATTTATTAAGATCTATTTATCACTTATTATTGTAAAACTGGAAAAACATTGATGCTTGGGTTTTAAATATTTAAGTAAACAACATAAATGCCAACAAACGGACGCTTTTGTCATGTTCAGTTGTTTGTGATCTCGCTAGTTTCCAGTGATTTATTTCTGTTTAGTTTTTTGATAAAACTTTAATTTGTTGGTTTAATGATAGGTTTGTGTGACGTTGTTCCAGGCGTGTTACGGGAAGGTTTTAGTAAAGTGCTGGAAACGTAGCGTGATTTTGGCCTCGGTGCTATAGGTCCGAGGCTATTAGCCCAGCCCGGCCCTTTGAAAGCCCTGGCCCGACAGTGGAAAAGCAGCTAATGGTAACTTTAGCCACATTTAATGGTACATTAGCAACGTGCTTACGAAACACATTCAGAAAGACAATTTGCAAACATCACAAAACATATATGAAATTGGATCATGAACAGTTGGTATGGATCCACATTTGAGAATCAACTTCTGTGCAAATCCTGTGTTTTACTGACCCTCGTGTGCAAAGCAGTCTGGTGTAAAATGACTTGCACGTACATCCTTAGTGTCTCAGATGCCAGGAGTTTATTATCTGTTTAGTATTATAGCCATTAACATGTGATAATGTTTACATAACTAAGACATATCACAAGCTCAGGGACGGTCGTTCTTGAGTGCTGCTGTCCTGCAGAGTTTTGCTCTGACCCAACTCGCCTTCTTTCACGTAGCTGTAGTAATTTAGAAAGGCTTACCAAAACAAAGTTACTGGGTTGTCCTTTTTCATGTTTTCTGGGTTGGTAGATGCACCGGGGACCCGATTATAACACTTAAACACGAAAAAAGTCAGATTTTTATGATATGTCCCTTTTAATCTCTGTCCAGGAAACCGCCCCTTTAACGATTCATGTAGATAATTTGTCTACCAAGGATTTCAGATAACTTACAAAAGATCCCCGAGGTACATCGTAATGGGGCTGTAAATGAAAATAATTTATAGTTAAAGTATAGCAGTGGTAATACTGCAAAACAATAGTATAGGTTTGGTTTTTAAAACTGATAGGGACAAATTGATAGGCAGGAAACAGCTTTGACATTATTATTCATAGTCAATATTCAAAATGTTATTGTCATATTCAAAATTTTGGTGTTTAAAAAAAACCCTTGTATGGCACTATACAGTCTGCATCTGATATATAATGTTGATATCTGACAGCGAAAGCAGCCCAATTTCCCACACAAGATACGTTTTTGAACCTTGCTATCTATCAAAATTAAGAAAACACACTGACATTGGTATGTACTTAATAGTGGTGAAATGGTAAGGTGCTTTTTTTCTTACCTGGATGGCAACTAAACTCAGTTCCACCATTCCAGAAACACAGATGCTGTCTACCCATGAGAACGGCATACGGTGATTGTACTCTGAGAAGGGTTTCCCATTGGCACTTATCTAGAAAACGCCAAAAACACTGATGAGGGAAAGGTCATTTATGACTAAGGCAAATTTAGAAACTCTATACAGAAAAGCAGAAGTGAATCAGAGTGAATGACCTTGTATGAGCTCAGTGTGACGAGGATCCTCCCTTATAGCGAGGGTTAAAGTGCAGAACAACATCAGATCCATACTGGAGGTCCACCTGAAATCTGGAGAAGAAAATAACTGCTCTAACGTCAAACGCAACAAGATAAAGTTTATGAAAATTGTCACCTGTTAGCATAGAAATGTTTATACATTGAGAACATTTAAAAAATCTTCTACAATGTTGGGAGAAAACATTTTTAAAATAACATTATTGGAACATCCTTTAAACATTAGAATGACAACTGCCATCCTGTTGAATACTTGTATCCCCTTTTGTTTGTGTTGCTTGCCTTGTGTGTACGTTCGCCTTCGTTTGATATATTCATTTCTTTTCCCTTTAATGTAACATTTGTCAGGAAATATTCATATTATATGTTAATAAGCCGGGAAGAAGCGGACAGGTAAGAACATCACTGCAACACCTAGGACCTGGAGGAATTTTATTTATTTATTCAATGTTTGGTCACCATTATGGTGAACGGTGTTTGATTTAGTTAGGCTCTTGACCCCAGATTTTATAATATTTGCTTTTTTGGCTGCTGAAACATGTTTATAAGACATGTTTGCTATGGCAAAAAAGCCAAGAAAAAAGGGTGTTTCTTAAGTGGGTTACTTATTGGTAATGATTTAATCATCGTGTATCAACCAGATTCACTGATCTCATTTAGTGCCTAATCTGTTATTGAAAGTGTAATGTTTTTTAGTGCACTTTAACTTTAAATTACCACAATTGTGATATTTGAATTGTGAATTTTCAAACACACTGTTCACACAAAGATAGGAAATAAGGTTTCAGTCAAACACACACAAAGACATCAAGAATCAGCATATGAATCTCAACAATGGTGAAAAACTTATTCATGCTGTAATGCATTGCGGCATGAAACTTTTAATGTCACCATCGTTGAGATTCATATACCGATTCTTGATGTCTGTGCACAATGCGTTTTTCAAATCATTCATAACTGATTACCACAATGTTGCTAGATCTCAAAAATATAAACTTAACATCATATAAACTAGATTCTGGATAAGATCAGTGAATCTGACACTTTGATGTTGATTATATCACTGTCAACACAACCAACATCACCTGACTGTATTTTCTCTTAACTTTTCTTGACAAATATGCTTTAAAAACACACAATCAGCCAAAGATAGAATGACATTGAAAAGTCAAGGGCCCAATAAAAGCAAACACTTTTCACCACAATGGTGACTTCAAACGAAGCCGTTATTTTCAATAAAACGTCATCATTTAAACCTCTAATAATTCTCAATGATAACTTCTTTAGACGTATGACAGAATTAAAGTCAAACTAACTAGTAATATGTGAAGCTGTTAATGCTGTTTGTGGAATTGTTTAATCCTCCTCTGCTGAGATCTTAAGTGATTTAATACCTTGTAGCATGTGGAGTGATCAAACACACAATTGTAAAAGTCAATCTTCACAACACGCAGACTCCATAAAGACGCTTAAATTGTGTTCTAAATTATGAATTGGTAAAACGCCTTTGCAAAACGGTCTGAATCCACTCGCATTCGTTTGGACTGCTCTCTCACTGAATCACCTGAAGCGATTTCTCAGTAAAACAGACAATTTCGTTGCTTTTTGAAGTTTTCAGATTTAAAAAAACATTCAAATGAAATCCTGCAAGCGCCCGTGCCTTCTCCGTACATGCAATAAATGCACATCCTTGAATGAGCGCGGATTTCCAGCATATTTACTTGAACTTATCAGGTAGGCTAATATCTATGGTTTGAGGCGGCCAGAATCAGAATTTATAATGGACTGAATAGCTCTCTCAGAACTTGACGTGCGATTCCACACTGACTGAATATGCACATGAATCACGGTCACACGCACACACTCAGAGCGATATTGTTTTAGCTATGTTTTATAGTATTAAAATATTTCGAAGGACAAAAACATTAACTTTATTGGCTTTACTTCAAGTCATCTGTCACTTTACTATGGCACATAGCACAGCCCTTGCGACGTTTCTGTCAGACACAAAACTGTAATTAATATGATTAGCCTTTTGCTTGACTACGTTATCAAACAGCTAATAATGTGTTGCTAATGTTACACAAACCATGTTCCTGTTCTTCAGTATCGGTATCCTTACAAATGCTTTGAACAACTCAGAATCTCAGTGGAGAAAGGCATAGTTCATCATAACATCGTAATATACATCATAGACTCGCTATATTGCTAAATCTACACAATTTTTCATATCAACAGAAAATATACTGGGATAACCTGGCTTCTCTCGAGACTTTCCTGCTTCAGAGCGGTCATAGTTAATGATATGCTAAAGCCTGCCGGCACGTTGTTGTGATTGGTTACAAGGTAATCTGTGACGTCACAGACACCAGTGGTTTCAAACCGCGGGTTTGAGACTATCTTTTTTTCCCTGCAGTTTTAAACTGAAAATACTCAGCAATGGTGCTGACTTATGAATTTACACATGGTTTGTCTTAAAGCATATTAAAAACACCACATAGACATATAAACAACATTAAAAACTTGATTTTCACCACAGGGGGTCTTTAAAGTAAATTATCAAGTACTCTCTACAGTTTTTTTTTAGTTACTAGAACTCTTGTATAAGTGAACTATACTAAGTGTCTGTCAGTACAACATACTATTCCTATTTCACTTAGTTTTTTTTAAGGCAATATTCATACCATATAATAGAACTCCTCATTCTGAACAACTTTGTCTCAGGACCACTGCTGTTAATCGAACTGTTTGTTAAATACTGGCGATTATTTAGAAAAACCTATTTTCGTGAACTAATCCTAGGTTTTTGGCTCAACCTCGATAAAACACAATTCTCTGGACTCTCTAGGTCAATAATTATCAAAAAAAATGTTGAACTTTGGCATTTGGATAGCTATTCGTAGTTTTCAGTCACGTGACTGTCACGGAGCCCTGGAGGGCAAAACAGCCATGTAACTGCAGCACAAACCTGTCAATTTTTCATCTTAAAAACAAAAATATGTGAACAAGATGCAAGTTTTGCACACTAGTGATCCATATACAGCACCTGCAGTGATTTCAATCACTAAAAACAGCGGGACGATTTATTTTATAAAGGTAACGTGAAAAACACGAGGGTGGGTTGTACCAATAAAGAATTAAATTAAGCAAAGTTTAACACTAATCAAGGATTTGTTGATCTGGGTTTTATTTTAAATCGAGCTGTGTTGCACCACTTAATTTTAAACACAGATTAACTAAGCAGAAAGAGCGTTAGAATTAAAGGGCTGATCCGTCGCCAGGCTAAAAGAATCCTTAGTGAAACCCACCCTTAAAGTGCCTTAATGTACTAAAACAGTGATATTAAAAGATCAAATTCAGTTTAACCCTTTTTGATGAAGCATACTATATACAGGCAAGCAGATGAGCCCAGAATATGAACGCAACGCGTTTTGTTTATAATGGTTTTCGATGGAAAAAACGCTTAACGAGAAACCTCGTGATGCATTAATATTCTGTGTTCATTTGTTTGCCTGTACAAAGTATGCATAATCAATAAGGTGTATATTGAACTTGGTCTTTTAACATCACTGTCTTACTACATTAGATCCTACTACAAACCTGGTAAAAATGACTGGTGGTCAATGGAGGAAAGCCTTGTTTTGCCCACCAGGGGGGGCATTCCCCTCAGGGCGTGACGTCACGTGAAAACTATCAATAACAGTGTCATTTAGAAAAAGGGGTATGGCCAAGTACACCTAAAAATCATTCCTAAATGAACACTTGATATTAGGTGATCACATGCGGCACGATTCTAGAGAAGCATGTAAACTGGAGATCGGACCATAGGTGGCGCTATAACTGTTAAAAAGCTTTAAAAATCATATTTCCTTAGTAAATTGCATGTATTGGCTATAAATAGTCTTTTCCATATATGATCTAGGTGGTTACAGGCTTGCTTAATAAAACATAATACCTTTTTATGCATGTGCTTGAAGGCCTTAAATCGCTTAAACCCCGTTAATTGCTGTCCGCATCTGTATTTTATTATTTCCTCCTGTGCCTTACTATCTTGTTGTGTCTTGTCTTGTTCATTATAAATCTTGTGTTCATTCCTGCATCCCCTGCCCTGTAACCTGAGTTTTTCTGGCCACTGACTCTCACTGCCTGGCAGCAAGACTGGTGTAACTGTGAGAAATCATCAAGCATCTGGCTTCTTGTGTTCCGGCCTGGTCTTCCTCACCATCATTCCACGTGCTGCTGCCTCTTCCTCCGCAGTCCTCAAGCCCCTTGTCACCCAGGACTGGTCTCAGTGGTCATCCTCCCTGCCTGTCATTGTGTTGTCTGCCCTGCATTACTGTTTGAACTGCTTCATGCCTCACTCTCCTTATTGCACCCTGTCTACAGCCTTGTTAATAAAACACCATCACTGCTTATTTTGCGTCCGGGTCCTCTTTGTTGCAGATCCGTGACAGTTGATTGTTTAACAGTAAGTTAAAAATCTGTATTAGATCTAACCTTTTTTTTTTTCCATGCATGTCGTGTGTGGGGTTCCGTATTTGTGTGTATGCCTCCGCTACTTGTGACGAAATTTGATTCATCATTTGTTTTTTTTATTTACTGTCTGTGCTTTTGGTGGTTGTCAGTGTATTATAAAAGTACAAAACTTGGTATTTTATTTTATTAAGTTTTAATAATAGTATAGTCTTGCTAATTCAGCAGAAAGGGACTGTTGGATTTACCATTTTATTTCTTTAATTATAGTTTTAAATTAAAATTTACAGCTTGTTTTGTGAATTTGGTTATATTTTGTTGTACTGTATTTCACATTGTTCTGGCAACCACAGCTGTCAGTTTTTGTGTGTGTGTATATGTATTTTAGTTAAAATTACAGGATATTTTACATTGTATGTTTGATGAGATGAAGCGCATAAAGAGACTGTTACACACCTGTCAGAATTCGGTAAAACTCTTCCAGATACAGTAATCATTGTTCCATCCAGAAATTCTCCATTAAGCAGACTAGAGAATGGGACAATCTGTGTGAAAAGTTTTCATACAAGACATCTCATAAAATGATTGCTTTACACTTACGTACAGTCATTTTATTCTATGATTTTTAATAAATGATAATCCCATTTGTTTAAATATGAAGTATTTGCAATTAATAAAAGTTATTACACTTACCGGGTTGAAAAACGTCTGTTGCTGATACAGTTCCATTATTGGTAGATTTTGCTCTCCTCCCGTCTTAAAGTTTATCTTCAATCTTAAATTCAAGACTGACGACCACTTGATGACTGAAGGTCCACAGGTTGTAATCTCTTTAAACTACTATCAAAGTTAATTTTTAAAATCTAATGTATGTTTATTGTTTAATGTTAATGTATTATGCAGCCAAAGTACACCATTTCTGTTTTGTTTGCATATTGATTGAAGAATGACCCACTAACCCAACAACAGAACTTAGTTAAGTAAATGAAGGATTCCTTCATATAATCTATATCTTTTCTCGTGCTTCAAGATGATTTCTCTTAAGGCGTTCCATTCAGATCAAATAGACTTTTGCTGTTTGATTGACTTCAATTATAATGAATTGTTCCCCTATAGTCCTGTTACATTAAAGAATTCTGCGAAAGGAAAATTTCTATGTTGAACCAAAATATTTAATGATTAATTCAAGGTCTGACTTTCTGTAAAACTCTAAACACACCTTATGACCAACTTGCACAAACAATGTTGTTACAGAATCCTGTTAGTCATGTGATGTCAAAGTGTTGTTAAACGTGAACTAAACCAGAACTTTTCTTTTACTCTTCTGGGCCACACATCATACATTTTAATAGATTGTTGAAACCAATGGTCTCCACAATCCATTTAGGCTTACAATGCTTTTGGGAAAATAGTAAAGTTAAGATCTAGTGCTAAATAGGGGGAAGTTGCAACAGAAATTAGAAGCTGCAAACAAAACAAAATCCCTAGTGTTAACCCCTTACCTGTCACCCACCGCATTTGCGTCTGTAGCTCCGTATAGCATTGTTATGAATATTTACTATCATTCCTTGTTGTTTATATTATCATCACCATATATGTGATATTGTCTAATTTTGCCCATCACATTAATCTGACTTCACTAGCTTTTAATCTTTTAATCTAAATCGCTATCACAACGCGTTAGCATTTCACTAGCCTGTTAACTTGTCATCCGTGCCTACTGTCTTTTTCTACGAGTACATCAAACAACTGCGGTGAGTCGAATCAGTCTACAAACACGGTGAGTCATGTCATCTTCCTCTGTTATTGTTATTTGCACTGCCTGCCACATGTATATTATAGCTTTCTCTGTCAGCAACAATGGATTCCCATGTGATAAATGCAGGGAAATAGTCAGGCTGACAGAAAATTTCAGAATTAGAGACACGCATCCAAACTTTAATCGAAGATAGTAAGAATGCAAGAGCTTTAGATACTGCTTTAGATGCGACTAGCTTATCAAACTCTGTACATTGTGACGCACCCACTGAGGATCCTGTTGAAAGTGCCCTAATTATTGGCAATTCTATTACACGGAACATGAAAATAGAAACACCAGCCACCACAGTCACATGTTTGCCGGGAGCGCCTGACATCTAAACAAATTTAAAAGCGCTGGCTAATGCTAATCATAAATACTCTAAGATTATTATTCACGTCGACACTAATGATGTTCGACTTCGCCAGTCGGAGATCACTAAAATTAACATTAAAGAGATGTGTGAACTCGCAAGTATGATGTCAGACATTGTAATTTGTTCTGGACCCTGAGATACTTAGCAGACTATCATCACTCAATGGCTGGCTGTCTAAGTGTTGTCCGCAGAATAATATAGGGTTCATAGACAATTTGAAAAGTTTTTGGGGCAGACCTGACCTGTTGAAAAGAGATGGTATTCATCCCTCCTGGGATGGTGTCGCTCTTCTCTCTAGTAATATGGCACATGGTCTTAGAGCTGAAACATGACAAACTGGGATGCAGTTTCTTTCCAAACCGCTATAAGCGCCGAACCTGTTTTTAGCCTAAATGCGATATGTCCTCTCGACCAATCAGAATTCGGTGAGCGTTCGATGCAATCTAACATGGCAGTGCTCTGAAGCGAGGGATGTTTGTTTGTCCTCAGTCTTCAAAATGAGTGCTTTAAACTCTAATAACACTTTTGATGGCTTGGATGAGCCAGTGAGACCTACACCTGGGGGTAGAAAACGCCGACTGGACAAAGAAAATCACAAAAAACAACAAAAAAAGAAGGTTCGCCACTCAGGTGGCACATTAATACCCACTGTGGGATGTCAACACAAGGCTGGTGCGACCGGTTTCTGTCAGGCCGAGAAGCTGTCACCGGACAACCTGATGATGAATTTCAACAAGTTTTATGAAAGACCAAACAAGGTTGACCAGGACAGGGCCATACTTCATCTCCTGGACATAACGCAAGTGAAAAGGCAGCGTCTGAAAGTCCTGGACGTAAACAAACGAATAGACCGGAACATATCAGTCAAGTACAGTCTTTTGTGCAGCAGTCACCCAGAGAAGGTGCCCGTTTGCAAGGCGACCTTCATTAAAGTGTTTGGTGAGTACAATTTTCATTTCAGAATTGCCTAGTTTAATACCATTTTGTAGGTTTCTCCCTTGCGACAAAGATTTTTTTGCTGTAAACAAGCATGCTAACGTGACATGGAAAGTACTGATAATAATACTAGCCTACTGATGCAAAAGAGGTTCCTGACCCCTGCCAGGGCTGTGCAAAATTCAGAATTTAATTCAGTTCAATGAATGAATTTGAATTGACTTCACCCTACAGGATGTTGAATTGAATTTGAATTGGAATTACAGGAAGTGGAACTGAATTCATTGCAATTCAGAGAAATTCATTATCATCACATATCAGTGAGAATGTGATACTTTTAATATAAATTTTTCTTTCTAATGGAAGTACAGACACTAACATTAAGCATATATTCACTTAATGTAGAATAATTAGCAATATCTTAATTTCAAAGTAATCAAATGAAACAATGTTTTGGGTATTACAATTTTAATAATCTGTTTTATGGAGTATGTAATAGCAAGTTAGTTGTGTTTAATTCTTTTTATTTCAATCTAAACAATTTACTTAGACCGACGGAAAATGATATTACGCAGCGCCTCTCACAAATGTCTCCATGGTTGCAAGGCACGCTCCCTGTGCACCCATGGTACGGCAGCAAAGTTCCTTGATTATTACGCCGGAATGAGAGTATAGTTCCTAGCCATATCGGCCTAGAAAATCGCAACTTTTTATTTTCCGTCGGTCTTAGTACACGATGCAACTACAGAAGAGTCAAGTTTTAAATAGGAGAAATATTGAAACTCTTTGGTCATTTTTAAGCGAGATGCTAACGGTCTAATCAGATTCAATGAACTATGCTAAGCTATGCTAAAAGTGGTACCACCAGACCCGGAGATCGGCTGAATGGATTCGAAAACGGTAAAACTCAACTGTTTAACTCTAGGGGAGTTGGAAAATGAGCCTATTTTCAAAAAAAGTGGAGTGTTCCTTTAAAGACTGCTTACAATGGGGAGTATTGTTTCCATAGCGTATTAAAGCGGGGCAAGCGGTGGGCTGACCTGAAACCTGAGTTACTTCCAAAGCGGACCTCTGTGAAGGCCTCAAAGAAGCGCGATGTGCTGGCACTATTAGGAGCAATAGGTGTTCCTGATGTGGTGAGGGCTTTTTATGATGATGCACTGTATCAGGTGACTGACAATGCAGGCCATAGTGATGAAGATGCAGAGTGATCCATGCTCACTCTCTCTCTCACACACACACACACACTCTCTCACTCTCTCTCTGTCCTCTCACACACTCAAAGCACATCTCACACACTATGTGATTTGTTTTATGTATTACTGAATGACTTGCCTATTGAATATCATTATCATTATTAGTTTTTTTTTTTTCATGCATATGTAGTGGACAAATTGTCCTACTTGTTACATATTTGACACTTTACTAAAAAAAAGACTTTGAATGTATTATTCAATAGGCAAGTTATTTAGTATTGTTATCATTACTTTTTACAGGTTCGGCACTGAATGACTATTAGCCTAAATGTGTTACTAAATGATTTGAATGTAATGTTAACATTGTTGTATTTTTATTTAATTAGTGGTATTTGTATGTGTGTTATTTTTAAATTATTTGTTTTATGTGGTGGACAATATTGAAACATGAAATTGAAAATATTTATTTTATTTTACTATTTATTTTATTTGGCTGTTATTTATTTCATGCATTTGCATTTATTTGATTTATATTAATTTATAGTATGAGTCCCTGATGTCATATGTTGTATGTTCTCTCTCTCTCTTTTTTTTTTTTTTAAGACATAAACCAACAATTTAAAAAAAAAAAAAAAAGGATGGATTTGTAGCGTTTTGAATTTATAATCAACAATATTGTTGTTTCATTTAACAATCAATGTTTAACATGTTCAGACTGAGCCAATAGACCATTTTAACAGGATAAATTGAATATTAACAAAATGTATGGGTCTAGGTAAAAAAATTTCATTTTCATGAAAACTATTAAAATGGATTTATAGCGTTTTGGAAAAGAGCTCATTTCTTTAATCAGGTTTTAAGCAAACTATTATATTAGTTACAAAAATATTAATTATGGACCTTGGACATGCGAGTGTGGGCTGAATTTGTGTACATTTGCACAATATTCAAACACCTGCCTGAGTGCCCACAAGATATTTATATCCCGAACTGGAGGAGAAGTTAGCTGTTTAATTGAGGTTGAAAGTAGAGAAATTACCACCCAACCACCCCCTGCACACCATAGTGGGACCACTGTAAATGAATGCTGGTGTCTAGGAGATGAACGTTACATGCAGTGTGGAAGGACACACACTGTATGTACGTTGGATCCAGTACATCACTGAAGTCAACTTGGCTCAGTGTAAGGAGGATTTCCATGTTAAAACTGAGATTGACCATCGCAATGCTTTTTTGGAGCAGCAGCAGTAAGAACCCTTGGTCACCATTTACAATGTTCATATGAGACAAATCATAAAAGTTCACCTTCTCTATAGAAGGTGAAGGCCTGTCCATATTTCTGGGTGCCAGCTCCCTCAACGTCTTCTATGATGGTGTCATATTTCACATCATAACCAGCCGTCAGGACAGTTTTATGTATCGTTGTAAAATAACAATGAATGCTAGCTGAGACAAGAGCATGTTTCATTTGAGCTTTTGTGTGTATATATATATATATATATATGGGGTGTAACAGTACACAAACATGATGGTTCGGTACGTACCTCTGTATTGAAGTCACGGTTCAGTACAGCAGGGGGGAGGAAACTAATAATAAAATGTCTTCCTTTATATTAAACAGTGGTTTACTGAACAAATTGTGTCTCTCTCTTTAAATGAATTCAAGGATAAAAAAAAATCTATCTCAGCTAATGCTGTAAACTATATATAGGGAGCCCTTTCTTGCACATTACTATAATATTAACATTAACAACAGAGCCCAAACTATTAAATTCAGTTACTATTTATTTTTAGATATAATAATCAACACTTATAAAAAAAAACATGTACATTGCACATAAGGCAGGTTTTATGTTAACTTCTAAATCTAATTATAAAATTATTACTCCAATTCATTTTTGAAATATATTCATTTATACAGTTACTGTCATAACTTGTTTTCATGACACATTTATTTAAACACATTAAATAATTAAGAAATTACTAACAGGTAAAGTAAATATAATGAATATATAAGCTAATACAGCTCATATATTTAGTGAAATGCTGCCCTCTAGAATTCATTAATCTAGTGAACTAACATGCTGTGAACACTAAATGACTTGCCTGAGGTAAATGTAGCTGCTTGAGGTATTATTCTTAAACTGTTTTATTGATGTTTTTCGGCGGTTGAGAGATTTCATGCATATTTAGATTGTCTGTTCTTCTTCTGTGCTTTTTCCTGTTGTGGCGGTTTGCAAATAGCATATATATATATATATATATATATATAGTTGTGCTTTAAAGTGTACATAACCCTTGCAGAATCTGCAAAATGTTAATTATTTAATAGGGATTTTATTTCAGACGTCACAGGATTCATAGTGTCATATCACTGAATCAATGTAAGATTAGACAAGGTGTCAGTCAGACAAGGATTAAGACTTCCTATATTATTCTTGACAACAACACATTGATTCATTGATGGTTTGAGGAGTTCATTAGTGTATTAGTTATTTCTTCCATTGAGGTCGTCTGTCCATCTGCACCGGTCAAACACTGAGCAGCAGCAGCTCTATGACATCACAGAGGTCAGGGATTCCGAGGTCAGCTGCTTCACAGGATAAATCAGAACTGTGAAGAAAGTCGTGAGTGTGTCTGGTGTTTTCAGTGGCTCTCTTAGTTCTCGATTTTGAAATCTTTGATGTTTCAAAATATGGCTCTCAATACTGTGAAGAACGATGCTCTATCAAGAGCAGAGTCTCACGTTGAGTCGTATGAGAACTCTCAAAGAGCTTTACTGCGCCAGAGGCTCTCAGCGGCCACCCAAGACTGCTTCAAGCTTGGGACGGACGCCCCTGGACTGAGTGTCCCTGTAAGACCACGGGACCTGGACGGTGAGAAGAGACGCAAAAGGAAACGTCTCAGAAGCCCTAGTGGTGGACACCAGAAAGCAGCTGACTGCAAGACAGAGAAGCAGAACTTTTCTCTTCGTTCTGCTATAACTGAGTGTCAGGCACTGCTGGAGGGAAAAGAGCACAGAATCAAGAAACGTCCTGCAAGGAAGCAACCTGAATGCTCTGTGGACGATTCTGCTTTTGAGGGTCCATCCAGGAAGAAGTTTAAACATGGGCATGACTTTGGGTCAGCATTAATCACGCCTCAGTACTGTGATGGACACCAGAGCGGCCCGGAGATTCCTCCAGTGGCATCCTCATCTCACAACACTAGGGTATGAGCAGTCACTGGATTGTTTGTCAATGTATTACATTTCTTCTAATACATAAAATACAGGAACACTGTCTTTGTGTTCAATTTGTTTGGACCATTCACCTTTACAAACAAAGAGAGTTGATTGTATCTGAGATAAAGTCACATCTGACTAAACACAATTAATAATATACAATCTTTCAGGTGTCAACGGTCACCCCCTTCAGACGAGATGAGCCCATCAAGGCAGTGAATCATCCTGTGATGGCACACTATGGATTCACCCATTCTCTGGAGGATTCCAGTTTTGAGGGTTCATCCAAGAAGAGGTTCAACAGAGATGGCATTGATCAAGTGTCGACTCTCGTCCCCCTCTGGCAGCAACAAACCATAGAGGACATGAAGAGGAGAGCTCAAAGAGAACGCCAAGAGGCTGCTCGTGTCACAGATATGGGACTGGACTGCAACATCCTGGCCCACAAAGCAGACAGCCGAATCCTTCAAATTTACAAAGAACTTGACAGAATGTGGCGCTTCTAGCTCCTCTGGCTCCCTTCCTCTTCCATATTCTCTAAACCCCTTGCTTTACCCCAGCTTTTCCACCTGAATGAAGTCAGGAGTTTATATGTGGTTGTTTATTATTTTTGTATGAATAAATACTGTATATATTTTAACTTTTATGCAAGCCTCTTTATTTTTGTGGGGGAAAAAAAGTAAATCGATTGCCTCAACATTAAAACGTCATGTAATGTAAGGTGGAGGTCTTTTTGTTTTCAGTCAAAGAAAGCATACATTACTTTAAAAAAAAATTCTCATACTCCTAGGATAAAAAAAAAAAAAAAGTGCTCAGATCAACAAATTTTTAAAATAGTCTTAAACAAAAAAACTGAGTGACTGTTTCTGCCAATACATGTAAAGGATAAGAATACATGAGAGAACTTGATTACATTTTTATAATTATTTCATCAGTATTGACCTGTCCATCTTGTCTGTGTAACTTATTACTTTCTTACTACAACTATTGCAAGTTTAACTGACAATACATAGTGACATTTTTTAATCTGATTTTTTTTTTTTTGTGTGTGTGTGTGACAGATACTCCAATATTAAGGCAAATAATCACACAAATAATATGGATGAGAACTACACATTTGGCGAGTGCTTCACGTTGTCACGGGGTGGCACTGGGGTCTAAATCTGTGGTAGCTTCTGTAATTAAACACTTAAAGAAAAGAAATAATCAAAAACAGTTCTAGTTAATTGTGAAGCTTATGCCTCAAACCTTAAGTGAGATCTGTCCTGCCAATCTATGGCCTGGTTTCACAGACAGGGCTTAGATTAAGCCTTAGTTCAATTAGGACATTTAAGTAGCTTTTATAAACGTACACTAGAAAAAAGCATTACTGGTGTGCATCTTGAGACAAAACAATGATACTGACATATTTTAAGCAATGTCAGCGCAAGTTGCTTTCAGTTAAAACAGCTCAAACATGCATTTTAGTCTGCGGCTAGCTTAAGCCTTGTCTGTGAAACCAGGTGCAAAGGTACTGACAAACTTCTAATTTAAAGAATGCCATTGTGTTTACAACTGTGACAATGAGTGCATATCAGGACCAACTTAACGCTTAAATTATATATTATAATATATATTTTATTATTTACTTATTATTGATATACATTATTAATAATAGCCTATGTATAACCCAAACCATGGAACATAGTGTCTGCCTGCTTCAAAATGATCTCAACACAGTCTTTAGTTGTTGGCTTGACTGGGGCTTTGAAACATTTTCCGAGAGGATTTCGGCTGTTCCGAACATCAAAACCTTCATCTACGGTGCGCACAAACTGCACAGTTGCAGAACAACCCTTGAACTCCACCAGCTTCAAGCCTTGCTCACAGAACTCCATGGCATCTGCCACACTGCCGCTGAAGAGCTGTGCTGCCAGGTGAACTTTCATTTCTTGCTTTCTCCATTGTAAATGAGCCATCCTTAGCCTGTTTCCAAGTCGCTGGCCTTCTTCTCCTGAAGTTCATTGAGGGCTTCACTTCCACTTAATCTTCTGTCTCAAATTTTAGTGAAGATGCAAAGGCATTACGAAGAAGCTTTAGCATGTGGCATGTATCCAGGACCACATGTACTTTATGTGTAGAGTCCTCAGGATGCAAGAAGTAGAGCTTCATGTTGTTCGGTCAGCGCCAAGTTCCCTTATCATGGCCAAGTTGCTTGTGGGGGCATCACACGTAAGTGAGACAACTTTAACACCACCCTCATGAAGCCTGCTAAGGCTCTCCCTTATGACATTTGCCTTCTCTTTCCCATCAGTATCTGTTTTGAGGAAGTATGCTATGGGAATTTTCCATGACTCATTGAGGACCAAGGCCTGGGTGGCCAGTGTGTTGTCAATTTCTCCAGTCCCAATGTCCGCATAGCCATGAAACTGGTCCCCTGCAAATTCAGTCACCTTATGAATGTACATTTCATCCATCATTAGAGCACAGACAGCTTCTTTTCCCATCTCTTTGTTTGCCTGTACATGATTTTGTAGTGCTGTGAAAGACACCAGAGTAACTCAAGGATCAGCTGACATGCTGTTGTACCAATTGTGGATGGTGGTCTAAAACTAATTAAAACATCATCAACAGGTCTCTCTCTCCTCTCCCACACACTGGGCCGTGGTGGTTGAATTGTGTATTCATTCCAGGCAAAAAGTTACTAGCACGGCACCAGGTACTAATCTTCTCCAACTGTTGTCTTTCAATAAGCCGATCACTGGTAAAATGTCTGCTACAGTCTCGATATATGTTTACGAGCCACCGTTTTCTAAGGTCGACATCGATAGGTAAGCTGTGAAAACTTAAAGTTGCATTGAAATTTGAAGAAACTGTACATAGCGGAACACAACAGAATTCAATGGTTTTCTTCTGCCGTTTCTGAAATCTAAAAACGGTTTGTTTTATGCACGTTTTACACTGCTCATCTGGATCAAGAAAATAACGGCAGCGGTCATACCGAAAATAAGTGAGATGTACTATTTTAAGACGGAAGTGCGTCACGGCAAGTAGTCCATTTATTTGCGTTATACGTGTTATAAAAGATTTAACTTTTCTACTTTTTGAACTTTGTGTTCACAGTTTACACAAAAATATGAAACAGCACAACTGTTTTCAACATTGATAATAATAAGAAATGTTTCTTGAGCAGTAAAGCAGCATATTAGAATGATTCCTGAAGGATCATGTGACAATGAAGACTGTAGTAATGATGCTGAAAATAGACAAAAAGACATTTATTCACTTTGTTAAATATAGCAACCTGCTGAGTCAGCCCTCATGTCACTTGCCAAGGTGACAGGTTTTTCAGCTTTGTTCATTCTGTCATGGCTGGCTGGAGATGGCGTTATAGTCCCTTACCTTGTGGACTTGAATGAACCAGGCACCATTGAATGCCACAGCAGCTGTCAGTTGTAAGTTTCTTGCTGGAATATTCCCGTCGTAAGGCTGGCTTTGCCACTGGGACTGAGGAACAAAATGTAATAATTATACCCATTCAAAAAAAATTACATTATTGCCTGTTTTACCTTGGCCAGGAAGGTTCCATTGACATACTTCTCCAATGTGCATACAGAAATACAGCAACTGTACAATCATTTTGCTTCTAAAACAATGGTGTTGTTGTTTACCTCTTCACCTTTATTACAATCACATCTTCACCAGCGCAACGAAGGTTCTGCATGCTGAGACAGCTGAACAAGTCTCTGTCAATGATGACAAACCTAATCAGCCAATCACATGGCAGCAACTGGTAATGCTTTAGATTACAGCCTGCAATTTACAGCGCAAGTAAACCGAATTCACAGCATACTTTTTGATAATAATGTACGTCTATATTACGTATTTGTAGGTATAAAGAAATAATATGCAATTTTGAGGAATAAAGGTAAGAACCTTTATGCATTTTAAAATTAAGGGGTAACTATTGTAACATTAGGTGGTATGTATGACCAATTATGCTTTGCAGTAGTCTTACAGTGTACCTTTTAGATATAATAGTGTATGTTTATTGTACGTATTTGTAGGTATTTTAGTCGCTGCTAGTTTAGTTTAGCTGCTAAACTTGTGGATTTGAAAGAAAATGCACACCTGTGAGTCTACGTGTGGACAGAGTTCAGAGATCCTTTGTCTAATTCTCCGATGCCACATGACAGAGATTCTAGAGATAAGACAAGATACGAAAATGGCAAAAAAGTGTTACTTCCGTTGTGCACATTTACCACTGTTGAAAAAACAAACAAAAAAACCTAACATATATATTTATGTGCATACGTGTGTGTTCCTATCCCAGCCAGGGATACAGGGCCACATTCAGAGCTCAGAGCCCTCCCCCAGTCAGCATGCCATATACACTTAAATAATCAAATTATTATATCAAATAACCAAATACTCTTTTACTCCATCTAATTATTTGTGAATGTATGCTTATTGAAAGTAATTCCAATTATTCATTTAATTATTTACAGGTAGAACACAGCAACAAGGCAGATTTCGGTTGAGTGAAGTACGTCAACATGGTGCTGCTGGTGACCAGACAAGGGCCACTGTGAAGCATCCAGCTGAAGACCCTGAACCTGGCAGTCATGAGTGGCATGAAATGAACTGGCAGCCAGAATTCATATTTAAACTGTCTTTTTGCGGTTTAATATTCACAGACACTATATCGTGAAGAATAAAACTTACCATTCACAATCATCAGCTTGATCAAGCTGATCCTCGATTGAAATTAAATTGAAAGTGCTCTTCCTCTGAGGTAAATTCGTCCAGAATTATTCCTCACTGCATCTCAAAACAATGTACAATGCTCAAAACGATGAATCTGACTAAGCATTTTTCCGAGCTGATGCGGGCGTTCACTCTCTGTTGCATGCATCGCCTCAAAATTTGCGTTTGAAAGCTCCGTGGGCATGGCCGCATTAGTGGATAATGAGCTGACTCGCGAACGACTGACATCTTTCTCTTTTCAAAAAGATTACATAAACAGAGAATATTAGTTTTCGATTTGACTTACATCAGGGGTGTCCAAACTTTTTAAAAAGGGGGCCAGACTCGATGTCATGGACACATCTGGGGGCCGGTTCCTTTTCTATTTTATATATATATATATATATAGAACAGGTATGCAAGTTTATGACACAAAATAGTCTGTAATTTGGCCTTTATTACTCATTTAATACATATCTACATTAAAAATGAAAGGCTGGCTGAGATATTAACCTACATTTCTGACAAAATACCACGGTTACAGTTAGTGTTACCACAGTAAATCCATGATAAATGCTTGTGAATTGTTGGTTGAAAAGTTTTCTAACTGGATCGGCTCAATGTTTCTCCTGATTTGCACGTTAGTGTTGTTGATTAAGTCAGTGCCATTTCAACTGGCTTTAAACTGAATTAAATCACAGAGAGATTTGCAGCTTGAACCGGAGACCTCTACGCCGAACTCGAACACTTCTCATTGGCTGTTTAGTGGTCTTGTGATCGAGACAAGTAAACACATTTGTGAGCTCGTGAGTCGCGCGCTGCACAGTGCGCACAAGTAGCGCTGTTTTGTTCCGCTTTTGGCACGTTAAAGGTGCAATATGTAAGAATTTTGCAGTAAAATATCCAAAAACCACTAGACCAGTGTTATATATTTTGTTTACTTGAGTACTTACAACATCCCAAATGTTTCCAACTATTTGTAAATCATGAGAAAATTGCAATTTTAACCAAGGCTCCTTGCATTTCAAGGCAATTCAGTTAAAATTTTAAACCCCACAAGCTTAAAATTAAACAAAAATAGCAAGCATTGCAAGAGCAATAATAAGTAATACAGTGTGAGCCAGGGCTAACAATGTGCCGAGGGGCCAATAGCCTCGGGCCACCAATAGCCACCGAGGCCAAATTCAAATTGCATTTCCATTGTCGACCCTAAAACCCGCCCTTAACATGCCTCCACAGAACAACGTCACAACCTCACCATTTCACCAGCTGACTGAAAACTAGCTAGGTTGCAAAATGAGCATGACAGAAGCAAACGTTTTGTCTACTTAGAAAGACTTAAGATTCCAGAGGTATTTGACCAATGTTTTACAATTAAAAAAAAGTTACAGTAACAGTAATTTATTCATTTGTGTCAGGAGTGCACATCAATCATGCTGAATCAAACTGGCATTTATCATTTCACATAAAAAGAAAACGCATACCTGTACATATTCAGTTGCACCTGCTTCTTCCATTTATTTACGATCACAAGAATGCACAAAACAACTCCAGGCTTACACATTTAGAAAAATACTAATACTAAAATATCATGTTTACAGTACATTTCTGAGCATTTCTATTAATTTTCCTCGAAATTATGTGATGATTGCAATCTGAAGAGGTTTGAGCGATCTCTCCATCTCTCTATACTGTTATCCAATCAGCCAGAGCAACAGAGGGAGCTCACGAGCAGAAAACAGGAGTTATGAGTTATACGAGTTAACCGGAATGTGTGACAGATATGCGGATGCATTAGTCCAGTATCAACAAAGGCAGAGGAAGAGACAGATAAAACATTTAAACCAAATAAACACAAGATTATAATTATACGAGTTGTCTACGTTCCTCAAGCAGTCTCAGATATTTTCTATAAATTTGTGTATTTATTATCGCAAATGAAATGTCTTAAATGTTGAAGTTAGCTGGAAGCCTGGGAAATGAGCAGCGTTGTTGACCGCTTCTGTTCATGACCACTCCTTTAAGCCCCAGTTGGCCCGCTTTGGACCAAGGTATTTGGCGAGCCAATAAACCCTGGCTAGGCCCAATCAAGCCCCGGAAGTGACAGTGGAAACACGACTGGCCCTGACATGCACTAGCACACTTGCCTTTGGCCCAACAGTGGAAACGCAGCTAATAATACTTTATATTTGAAAGTCTTTTCACAGTGATGAAATTTAAACGACTTCTCTCCATTGTGAATTCTCATGTGCCTGTTAAGGCTTCCTTTTTGAGTAAATCTGTTTCCACACTGCTGGCAAGTGAAAGGGCACTCTGCATATAAACTCTCCTGTGGACTTTAAGGTTCCTGAGGTTAAGGTTAAGGTCTTGAACGATAGTCTTTCCACACTAAGGGTATTTATAAGGCTTCTCTCCAGTGTGAATTCTCATGTGGTAATTAAGGATTCCTTTTCGGACGAAACTTTTTCCACATTGTTTGCAGGTGTAAGGCTTTTCTCCAGTGTGAATTCTCATGTGGTAAATAAGGATTCCTTTTTGTTTGAAACTATTTCCACACTGTTGGCAGGTGAAAGGCTTTTCTCCAGTGTGAATTCTCATGTGGACTTTAAGGTGTTCTTTTCGGATGAAACTTTTTCCACACTGTTTGCAGGTGTATGGCTTTTCTCCAGTGTGAATTCTCATGTGGTAAATAAGGATTCCTTTTTGTTTGAAACTTTTTCCACATTGTTTGCATGTGTAAGGCTTTTCTCCAGTGTGAATTCTCATGTGGACTTTAAGGTGTCCTTCTCGGTTGAAACTTTTTCCACACTGAGGGCAGGTGTAAGGCTTCTCTCCAGTGTGAATTATCATGTGGACTTTAAGGTGTCCTTTTTGGTTGAAACTTTTTCCACATTGTTTGCAGGTGAAAGGCTTCTCTCCATTGTGAATTCTCATGTGCCTGTTAAGGCTTCCTTTTAGAGTGAATCCTTTTCCACACTGTTGGCAGATGAAAGGGCTCTCTCCAGTGTGAATTATCATGTGGGCTTTAAGGTTCCTGTCTTGAACAACAGTCTTATGACACTGAGAGTATGTATAAGGCTTCTCTCTAGTGTGAACTCCCATGTGTATTTTAAGTCTTCCTTTGTGAGTGAAACTCTTTCCACACTGTTGGCAGGTGTAAGAGCTCTCCGTTGTGTGTGTTCTCATGTGTATTTTAAAGCTTTCTTTACGACTGAAACTCCTTCCACACTGTTTGCAGGTGTAAGGCTTCTCTCCAGTGTGAATTCTCATGTGAAATTTAAAGCTTCCTTTGCGATTGAAACTCCTTCCACACTGTTGGCAGGTGTAAGGCTTCTCTCCAGTGTGAATTCTCATGTGGATTTTAAGGCTTCCTTGTTGAGTGAAACTATTTCCACACTGTTGGCAGGTGAAAGGCTTCTCTCCAGTGTGAACTCTCATGTGGACATGAAGGTTTCTACGTTTATCAAAAGACTTCCCACAATGTTGGCAGATGAAAAAACTTTTCGTTCTTGTCTTTTGAGCTCTTTTTTGTGAGGAAGTCTTTTTAGCCTTTGTCGATCTTTCTCCAGTCATGAAATCATGATGTTTATCATGGTCTTTTTCTTCCCTTTCATTAAGTTCATGACTCGCCTCTCTCAGTGCCATCAGGTCTAGGGCAAAAACAGACATAAAAGAATTTAGACATTTAAAGCATCAAAACCAACAATGGATTAGGGATGGGCAGCTTTGGAGGGCCACTGTCTTTTAGAGTTAAGTTTAATCCCTACTCAGACACCTGCCTGTAATTCAAGTCCTGAAGACTTGAGGTTAAATATTGGGGTTGGGTTATAATTTGCAGGTTTTTGATCAAGGATGAAGCTAAGCTCTGTAGGACAGTGGCCATCCTGGACCAGAGTTGCTCATCTCTTCTATAGATCTTATACTCAATACACCAGTGGATTTCAAACCTGCACCTAGTAACTATTTATTTATTTGATGTGCATTTTCTGTGTCTTGGCAGGACCTGAGCACCAGGGGCAGAGGACTGGCTCTATTTTGGGTGGTGGTATCTTCCTCACTGTGGCCCCGTTTCCACCTGGTATTTTAATCCATATCTTTTGTCCACTTTCAACCACTTCTGTCCTGATTTCTTCGAGGGGACGGTCTATGGACGGGTAAATGTAAGGGTTTTTTCAGATCTTTTGCTCTAATGAACAAAAAAAGCTATTTAAAAAGCGCAATTTATGGACGTGTCCGGAGATAACGGAAAATCATATGGAGAGCAGCAGCTTTCATTTCTGCCGACAGCCGCAAGAAGGGAGTGCATATTATAAATCAAGAATGGTGAAGAACATCATTTTTCGTCTTCAAACCAACTGGTATTCAGCTCACAAAGTTTAAATCCCGTCTGGCTAGCGCGTGCTTACCTTACACGTTAGGTCAGTAGGTGGAGAGTAGGCAGTCTTTTGTGGCTGTTCGAACACATTCAACCACATGACCATTTCCAAAACGAAAACAATCCGGTCTGATGTGTTTTCGACTACCTCTGGAAGTGGTCGAAAGTGGACAAGCTCAAAACGTTATAGACCCCGTTTACACCTGTATTTGACGTTTTCCAACTTTGATCCAATCGACCAATACGCATCTTAATACCAGGTGGAAACAGGGCCTTTGACTTATGAATTGTATTAACATTATTGTATAGTGGCGTAGTCGGCAGGGTGAATGGTATCATATTCATTTTTCTCCGTCATTCCTTAAAGTAAATCCCTTTTGCCCTCGTACCCCTGCCACAATGACATTGCTTTTTGGCAATCCGTGTTTTCACTGGTATATGTTAGAGGGCACTATTATGCATCTTCTGAATCAGTACAGAACCTCAGGATCAAAACACAGACAAAGAAGAAGCAGAAACAAGCGGTAGAAGCTTTGAACAAGTACATGCAAACTAACACAATCATCAAACACTAATCATCATGCAAATCAAAGCTTTTTAAAATTACCATTTCCAGGTGGTGTCAAAATACACATACCTCAACGTGGAAGTCACGGTTTGTCAGCAATTTAGTTAATGAGATTGGTAGGAGTCAACACTAGGTTCATTAACATGATAGTGTAACGTATTCCCCCCAACCCCTGAAGTACTCAAACAATGTAACGGATTGAACATCCTCAATAAGATGGTTTAATTATCCTTCACTATTATATGATCATTGCGCAATGAATTCTTTACAATAAAGATACTCTGCAGACCTAACATCGATGACAGCAAGTCTGTGTTTAATCAAATTGGAGTTTATTCGAACAAAAACACTGAAAATCAACAACATGAAAAATCTGCTTTCCTGGAACCCGCAGTCACTGGGTTGGTGATAGTTCATTTGTAATGTAATCAAATGGTTTGAGTAAAAAGATAACACAACACTGGACTCTACTGAGCATCATTGTCATCATCAACTTGACCTGGGATTATGATTGGAATGTAAATGGTTTGCCATTTTTGTTTCGGGCAAAGAATATTGCTTCTCCAGAATCTGGAGCTTCGACTTCTTCACCTCCAGCGTGGCCTGGGAGAGGTTGTTTGCCTCTTGTAACCCCTGCTCGATCCCCCGCGGCCCTTCCAGCTTCTCTTTTTGAGCTTCACCAACTCTTCACTGCAGTCGCATCTGATGGAAGAATGCCTTCTGGAGCCACTCCTGGATTGCTAGTGTTGGGCAACTTCAGTGGAGGTGATGAAGGTGCAGACAGGGGTGGTGACTCCAGCACTGGAGTATCCCTGCCACTGCTGGCGAGGGGAAAAGGGCATGAGAGTGCAACGGGGCAAGGATGGCCTGCTCTGAGAGAATGGAGTGGTATCCACACCTGCTCTCAGATATATACCCCCAAAGATAATATGTAATGCTGCTTCTTCAAGGATTGCGAGGGCCTTTCACTCATCTGAGTGCAGGCACAGAGCTGGGCCCACCACTTGTTTTTGCCCGGTCTCTCTGGACTGCAGCACCTCTTGCTTTGGCTGCACTAACAAAATTGTGCCACTTTTTACAAACAACTTCCCACTCTCTCTGTGGGCTGGAACTTGATTCTGTCATTTTCATGACTATGCTTTCCCAGATACCCTTTTTGGTTTTGTTGGACACTGTTGTCCAAAAACTCGAAAGAAGTATATTTTTGAGGTTTGCCACCTCGTCTAATAGTATGGCCAACTTTTTCCGTCTTTTTTCTCCGCCATAGTAGCTGTTGATTATATGTTTCAGGTGTTGTGCTTTTATTGAGTAACTCATCCAATAACAAAAATTAATGATTTACACCAGTAATGTGAAGTGGCTGATGGGTAATCAGCCCTGTTTGTGGACTAAATGAAGAAACTATGGCAAATTTATTATGAGAATATAAATGAACCTTTCAAAGGCCAGTGAAGGCATACTGCCAGTTAGTGTAGCAGGTTGAGGCATGATACATTTGGGCATGAGGTTGCAGGTTCGCACGCTTAAAATATCCAGGGTTGGAATTAGTTTGCAATTTAGATTATTTTTATAAGATCCCATGAGTCCTGATAAATGCAATTTCAACTATTAAAGGATGCCTCTTTCTCACATAACGCAGTGAAGCAGCCCCTGCATAGAGTGAATAATCGATTCTCAAGCCATCAATATCAACCAATTCAGCATGACTGCCATGGACAACACCTGGTAACTTAAGAAGGTATACCTTAAGTAACCTCCTAAGGTATAATCAGTTACTAATAAATCCACTTGTACGGGACAAGTGGATTTTTTGAAGCGGCATGTAAAAGAGATTTTTACTTGCCTGACCAGATCACTGAACAAGTAGCTTGATTAAAATGACAATAATAAAAAATAAACAGCCGCAAGCAGCATTTTACGGGACCAAGCACAACAGGGGCAATATGAGGAGCAAAACAAACGTGGCATGCTGCATCAAGACCAACTGCAAAAATTAGCAATTTTAGATATTTTGTACAATATTTTAGCCAAAATGGTTGAAAAATCATAAACACAATTAAATGTTATATGATTTAATTGTAACTTTATTTTAAGGTGAGTAGTTACAGGTTACTACATGTACTTACTATAGCAATAACAGTTAATTATGCATAATTACAAGTAACCAACCTTAACCAAACCCTAAACGTAACTCTGTAGTACGTAAATGTAGTTAATTAATATTACTCAGTACTTATACTACGTCACCTTATAATAAAGTGTAACTGCTTTAAATGCAGTTTGCAATTGACCAATAGGTGGCGCTGTCATCAAATTCATGTGTTGTGGTCAGTGTGGCGTAACAGTGAATTACAGAGAGCTTGATGTCAATATGCAAAACCACTGCAGAGTTACAGCTGCAGATCTTTCGTCATCTTGCTATTAAAATGGCAGCCATGTTTTTTTTCAAGGTACACCAATGTCATCATGGACTATGATAGTAACTGAGACAAAAACACTGCATGTCAATCAGACCAACGGTTCATTAGAGCCAATTTCATGTTTTCAATTATAGCGCAATCCTACCTTTTTTCTGTGTTCTCAGAGTGAGCCCATACATGAGTATGTCAAATTTGGTTAAAATATCTCATATCGTTTGAGTTAAAAACATTTATATTCATGAGCACATAAAAATGACCCACATCTGACTTTAATTGCATTTGTTTGGCACAATCATTTACTCACCATTATGTTGTTCCAAACCTGTATGAGTTTCTTTCTTCTGCTGAACTAAAAAGAAGATATTTTGAAGAATGGTGGTAACCAAATGGTTGACGATAGCCATTGACTTCCATAGTATTATTTTTTCTTTTCAGTCTGTAAGTTAATGGCTGCCGTCAATTGTTTGTCTAGTTAGCAGCATTCTTCAAAATATCTTCCTCTGTGTTAGACAAAAGAAAGAAACTCATTCAGGTTTGGAACAACATAATGGTGAGTAAATGAAACCTTTGTTTATTCACACAAAAACTGCACAGTGCTGCTAATTTCCTTGTTGGTTTAATGCTAAACTTGGTGAAATTATTTTAGTTTGCGTCAGTGCTATCTGTAAATTTACAGCACAAAAATGTATAAATGATGAACCATGATAATTTTGTCAATAGTAACAATATGAAATTGTCATATTGTTTCATCTCTACCCGCAATCTGCCAGTGCTTACTGATTTCCAACCTACACCTGTACCACAAATGATGAGGCAAAACATTTTCACCAGTTTTATCAAATATTACCGGGTTCACTCTCCTATGTTCAGGACTCTACTTCAAGTATTACACGCATATTCCACAATGTCAGTGGTGTTTATTGATGATCAAAACAACGTGAAATTATAAATCAAAAAGGTGGATATGATGGTCTACCAGAGGAGAGGATCAGCAGCTTTAAACATCTCTGAAGGCTTGATATGATCCACTAAATTATGACTTATTTATTGCTTGATTTAATGTACATTTACTGCTAGAGCTGGAATAAGGATCAAATGACTGAGTTCAGCTTTGAGAATGAAACCAACCTGTTTGTTCCTCAGTATCTTCATGTTTGACACTGAATGCTTCTTCAATCTTCACATCTTCATTTTTCACTCCAAATGTTTCTTCAATCTTAATGTCTTCACTCTCCTCTTTAATAAACGCCATCTTTGTAATAATGTGTCACATGGACCTCAGTCGTTTCATTAGGAGTTTTTCCTGTGTGTTTGAACAGTTTGTCATGATTAAGATGAGAATAATTAATCAAAAAAATAAAATAATAATCCCTGGGTGCCTCTCAATCAGCTCCCTAGTTCAGTAGTTCAGCGCACTGGTAAGGGAGTCAATCGAGTGAAAGTTAATGGCCTTAAATTACATTATTAGACATAATACACTCAAAAACTAGCTCTACAAAGTCATAAAAGAACACAAAATATACAGACACTTCACATTTAGGCATATGATCTACATTTGATATTTAATGATTCATAGATTATAATTAAATTACAATTTAATAAAAAATATTAGCAGTTGGTTTGTAAAAATTGTCATTACACATGTTTGTGTTTGTTGCTCTCGTTCATTTATACTGTTTTAACCAGCAGGTGACGTCCGCGTGCAGTGATTCGAGCGCTTCGAATCACTGAATCATTTTGGAAAGTATTTGATTCAATTGACTCAGAGTATTGAAAAGCTCAGTTTCTGTATCACTACTCGTGTTTATGATATACAGGGAGCGAAATGAGACGCAATTTTACTGTTTCTCATCAGTGGATGTGCTTTACTCACACAAAATATCCTTCATTAAAGTTAGATATAGCATTACAATCTTACATTCAATACTAAATATCTAATTTCGCATCGTGTAAAAACTATAAAACACTGAGCGGTTTCTGTGGATTTAAACAGATAAAAGAGGTAAAACAAACCTTTCTGAAGCCGAATCAGAACAGATGCAGGAGCGCGGCGCGTCCTTATGACGGCATATCGCCAGACCAAAATAAAAGTCTTTTTCACACTCTGGTGTCTAAAATTACAAGTGCATAGAAATGTACCAAGCAATCCCTGTTTTAAAATTAAAACAGTGACAAATGTGATAGAAAAAAACAAACATGATAAAAAAACAGTGTATGAGTTCATAAAGATGTATGCACTCAAAAAGAACACAAATATAAGTCATTAAATAAAAAGGAAAAGTGATTGTAAAATTGTGTTCATTTTGACTAAGACCATGTGCTGTACTTTTTCCATTATTTTTTTATAGACCAAGAGAGATGATAGAGATAAAATAAAAAGAGAGAGCCAAGAACAAAAAGCCAGAGAAAGAGGAGACACCAGTAAGCAAGTGAGAGAGAGGAAAGGAGAGAGGGAGGCCAAGGAAAGGGAATAATTTATTTGCCTGCTAGAAATTATTGCTAAAAAAAATCAAATAAAACCTTTGTTTAATTTTTGCTCATCTTTTGTAGTGTGTAAAACATTCATACATATATTTAATATCTTATTGACTACAGCTGCATGGTGTCAGTGATGAGTGTTTTTAAATGTGTGTCATTATGATACACACCACGATTCATGCAGTGCAAGTACGAGTTTCTGCATGATGACTTTTGCTACTGCTTCTTTCAGATGACCTCTGTTTTGTTTGATGAAATCAAGGTCATGAAGGGACTAGGATATTCCTCTTATTGGGCTCTGTAGACTACTACAACTGGAAAGGATTTAACTCAGTCATCCTGCAAGGTGTGGTTGATCTTCGACTTCAATTCTGGGACATCAGTGTGGGTTGGCCAGGCAAGGTCCATGATGCCAGAGTGTTTGGCAATTCATCCTTGCTTGAGAGGGTTCAAAGTAATGCACTGTGCCCTAGTATGACAGAGAGGTTTGCAGGAGTAGATGTGCCAGTGGTGATTTTGGGGGATGCAGCAATATCCACTACCACCATGGTTGATGAAACCATACCCTGAAAACCACCTGCACTAGAGAAAGTCACCAGCATGGGGCAAAAGACAAAGTATTTACACAAATACTTTAGCCAAATTAATATGTGAAGAGTGCAGATGCAAAAGCCGCTAAACGGCACCTCCGTCAAAAATGAGATAATGATAATGAGCGAATGCTCTCCGCACATAGTATACGTTCATCAAATACTTTCGCTTCAATCCCAGCAGGAGCATTTTGCACTTTAGACTATTGTATATTCATTGTATTTGTACTTAACATGTGCTTCAATATTGAATGTATAAATCCATTTTATGACAGCCATTTAAATGTTTAGACCTACATAAAAAACGAGTAGAAACATAATTATGTCATTAAAAATTTATTATAACATTATTATAAATATTTCCTTGTGTGTAAATTATATGTATCTTATAAATATCTCTTATAAAGAGATTTTTTTCTTTGAGGAAATTAGCCGTGTACTGTACCTTATAGGCCCCAAATGAATCAATATTGAATTGAAGGTAATCAAATTGAAATCAAATCGCAAGCTTCTGAATCAAAATCGAATCCAATTGTGAAATTTGTCAATGCCCAGCCCTAGTGTCAATAAGTTTTTATGTTTTTGTTTTTCTTAAAGCAAATGTTGTTTTTTTTCCCCTTTATTTTCTTGTAAGAGTGCACCAAAATGCTTTGTTTACATGTTAAAATCACAAAAAAAATTCTCCTGGGGGACAATGCCCCCTGACCCCCACAATTTTGTTTGTAAACATGTCACCTTTTTCACCTCTTTTGAATTTGCAGGTATGTACCCTATCAAGGACAAGGCTAACCAGCAAAACTTGATATCAAAAGCATCCTAAATGTTACATGTGTTTGCACCATATTGTATTGAGTAACCTTTCTTGGTATTGCTGTTTCAAATAGCCCACCATAATCTGTTGTCTGAGCCTGTCAAGGGCTAATGGCAATGGCAGATACGTTACTAGTTAGTTTCAAGGAAAATCACTTTCAAATAATGTTCATTTTTGTTTGTTTGTTGTTTAATTTAGCTTTATACATATGTTCTCATATTCATTTATTTTGTTCTAATGTCACAAGTATTAATCTCAAGGTTTAGTGGATTGTAAACGATTCTTTGTTTTGTTTTGTTTTTTTTGTAGCATGGGTTTGGTGAAGTATAATAAAAAACAAACATCGTCACATGTATATTCTTCTCAGCGCTGCTTCCTGATGGTTTAGAAAACAATTACTCCGAGTCGCCTCCTGTCGTTATAAAGAATAGTACAACGGCGAATGCGCGAAGTATGAATCCTGATTTATACTCAACGCACCTGCAAGTTCACTTGGGTGCGCGACAAAAATGGCGTCATTACGGCTTTGGCGGAAGTGCGAATTGAATTTTAAGTAAGTAAGTAAATTTTATTTATAAGGACATTTAAACATAGCAGAGCTATCCAAAGTGCTGAACAGAGTGAGGAAACATAAAATGAAATAAAACAGAAATAAAACCGAACAAAACAGACAAAAAAACAGAAGCATAATAATATTAAAATATTAAAATGCTAGGGAGTAGAGATGTGTTTTCAATTTTGATTTAAAAATGGTAATTGAAGGTGCAAGGCGGATGTCCAAAGGCAATTGGTTCCATAGACAGGGGGCGGCAAAGAGCTCTATCTCCCTTAGTTTTTAGACGGGAGCGAGGAATGGATAATAGAGCCCTATCTGAAGATCTTAAAAGTCTAGAGGATGACAGAGGTAAAAGAAGATCTTTAAGATAAAATGGGGCTTGATCATTAAGAGCTTTAAAAACAAACAACAGAATTTTAAATTGAATTCTAAAATGGATCGGGAGCCAATGAATTGAAGCTGAAATTGGGGTGACATGATCATATTTCTTTGTCCCGGTATTGAGTGCGCATGAACCGATTTAGCGAACAAAATTTTGTGTAACTTCATGCGCAGCTCCACTTCAGAAGATGCATCTGTATCGGCACCCAGTTTGCATATGTCTAAATTAATTAACATTTACAAAACGAGTCTACAATAGCATAAATAAGCCCTTTTAATGAAAATAAAGGCCCAATGGAACATTTTTTTTTACCCATATTGTTGGTGACATCAAGCACATGTAGCCGTATGGATGCTGCCCTTTTTATTACTTCGGTAATTATTGGCCTGTACTCTGCTCCATTGGTAGAATTGCCACTGTAATGATATGCCATTACTTGTTTCCACCGTGTTGTGTTTCCAGCCAACATAAACACACAAGCATGTGTTGCTACTCCTGTGTGACCTGGCAAAGTGACATCACCATACAGTTTTCCTGTGAGCATGTGCAGCTCCATACTTGGAGTGATTGCCATTTCATCCAAGGACAGTACACACTCCCTTTCAAGGTCTGCCAATCCACCTACCTTCAGCTTTAAGAAATCTAAGACCTCTGTCAACACACCAGGCTCAAATTTAACACATTCCATACTTCTTTGCAGGTTTCTGATTGCTGGCACGGGAATCTGCAGTTCCTATAGGGTCTTGTAACCTGTTGGACCGAATTTGTGTCATTGCTCCACTTCATCTCTTTTGTGATTAGTAAACCTAATGCCTTAATTTGGTCTTTTGAAAACATTTTCTTTAAATTGCTGCTGGCTGACTTGCTGCTGGATAGTGTCACCTGTCCCTCTCTCTCCTCACTAGCCATGTCCTCTCTTTCTTCACAACTTGGAGGAAAGGAGACAGACAAAATGCTTAGCATGAGATAAGTGAAAACACAATGAACATGACGTAACATAAAAAACAACAGCAACCCATCTTTATCCAAGTTAACATTTGCCTAAAATATGTTAACAAGGCAAGTAACGGTAATTGAACACACTAATCCTCAAATATTAGCGGATTTTATCTTTTAAAAACAACATCACTGTAACTACATAATCATGCTACATACACATGTTGGTTGAAAATCAATGCATTTTTTGACTTCGAATTACCAAAAATCGCAGTACTGTCACTCTAAATCTATCCGTTTGAATTGCCCGCCAAAGCACTGAAGTCTACATGGATTACGTGACGATAAAGCATTCTCAACTTTTGTTGTCGCAACTCTCTCTCTCTGTATGTGTATTAAAGCAAACATCGTCACATGTGTACCTTACTGCTTCTCACCGCTGATATCTAATGGTTTAGAGGACAATTACTCTGAGTCGCCCCCTGTCATTTCAAAGAATAGTACAACGGTGAGCGCGTCAAGTATAAACGCCTCGTCCGTTTGGGGGGGTGTGTGCGTAGTCAGCAAAGACTTGAACTGCGGAGCTAGGCGAAAGTATAAGGCCGCATTTACGCTGCATGGTTCAAGTGATCTAATTCCCATTTTTTGTTCCCATGTGGCACAGATCAGATATGACCCATGAATGTGTAAGCAGGAAAAAAGCTTGGTTTCAGACCTCATTCGTATGTGGAAATAAATCTGATATCAATCGGATATGTGCATTTGCGTCTGCCATGTAAGCAGAAAAATCATTTATTCGCCTCTCAATGCGAGTTGTACATCATTAAGAAAGGGATGGTGGCGAATGACGTCAACTCAGGTGGACACAACCACAATTACATGACACTTTCAATGGTGCGATGGAGGATGAAGGCTCAAACCAGTGGAGTAATGCTGAGGGTTTATGTCTTTTGAGCCTTAGGGGCGAAGAGACAGTGCAGACGAAAATGCAGGGTTGTTACAGAAATAAAGCTGTATTTGAAGAGATTTCAGGCAAGATGGGAAGGTGCGGTTTTAAGCGCTCTTGGCTACAGTACCAACATAAAATAAAAAGCTTATAATGCAAATACAAAGCAGTCAAAGACCACAACAATAAGAGTGGAAATGGCCGTATTACATTCCCATTCTACAAACAAATGGAAGGCATTTTAGGTGACAAGCCAAGCTGCCGACCTCCTGAGATAATAGAGTGTTTCTGAGAAGAGGATGCTGCGTCATAATCATAGACTGTAAAAAATATGGATGTAGTGTCCGTGACATCACCTGTAGGTTCCTGAAGAGCATTTTTGAAACCTAAAGCAGGCCGTTGCCATCTTGGCAGCGCGTCACTCAGCGGCAATCCACCTGTCACTCAAGTGACCACGCCCTTAATTATGCAGAACTTAAAGGCTTAATATAATTTAAACAGATTAGTTATAAAAAAAATCACCCCCCTCAGAGT
The DNA here is from genome assembly GCA_039654765.1 of Mylopharyngodon piceus. NCBI lineage: Eukaryota > Metazoa > Chordata > Actinopteri > Cypriniformes > Xenocyprididae > Mylopharyngodon > Mylopharyngodon piceus. The sequence continues at coordinate 24,843,136 of CM077454.1, forward strand.
TGTCATGAAGGGCAAAATTAGCTGTATAGACCAAAACCACAATTTGTACCAGCTGTAAATGTTTTTTTCTGCTATAAAGTTGGGCATTTTAACATGGGGCTCAATGAGATTCTGCTCTCTTTTGGAGCCCGTGTCCAGTCGATGAATTGCAGTTTAAGTCACTTCCGTATTGGCTTCAAGAGAAACTGGGGGAGGTTGCAGCTTGGTCATAATCAGTGGACTGTGAAGAGCCGGACTATGAGAACATTAACGTTACAGGTAATGGAAAACGAAAGTTTTTCCAGACATTAGCTAGCATATTACAGTTGTTTCAGCAATCGGCAGATTAGAAAAAATGATCTTATTATGTTAGCATCTATCTATCGATCTATCTACAAATCTTTTTTCAAGTCATTTTGTTCATTTCAGCAGAATATAATTAAAATGTTACGTTACATAAATGATTAATTAATTGCTTATCTGGGTCTTCAGACTATACAGTCTGTTAGTTCACCTGTCAAGTCCTTCATTCTTTCGTCATGTTAAGACTAAGCAAACTAGATGAGGCTCTGGTCAAAATGATTGAGACTTTTTTTAGCCATTTTCTACAGTGCATGATAAGGGTTTGAAGGAATATTCACATCTTCTGGACCTGTCACCTAGCAATAAAACACTATCAAAAACTGTAATGCCTAGGCTGTATGACAAATTAAGAGCTGACATAATGGAAAAAAATCAAGAGTGCATCTGCTGTATGTCTCACAACAGACTGCTGGAACTCTGTGACTTGCCATTTCATAGATGATTTTCAGATGACCTCCTATCTCTAGGACTTTGTCTTGACAGAAAGACACACTGATGCTCACCTGGCAAGTGAGCTGACAAAATTGTTGCTTGTGTCACAGACAATGGCAGCAACATTGTTTCAGCCCTGAGAGACCACCTCCACTGGGATCACATAAGGGGCTTTCGCACTGGAGGAACCTTTTCATAGCTCCAAGAACTATTGGCGTAAGTACCTGGATTTTGCTGTGTTCGCACCACAGGAACTCGTTTTGGGGGAACTAAATTAGCTCCTACTTCAGAGTAGGGTCTACACCAGGTCTACAGGAACTATCAGTGACGTAAGTATACACTGATTGGCCAAACACACGCAAAACACATTTTTAAAAAGCCGTGTAAACACAGTTAATAGCCTATATATTTACTCCACAAACTAACTCCATGTACATGGAAAACAATGATAGATGGACCTCTCGAGTTAAGGAGAAAATCCAATGCAACTTTGAGCGGACCAAACAAAACATGATTATGTATTTCTGCTCAGCTAGTGACAGCTAGTGAGAAGTGAATTAAGCGGACGCTCTCCATCTTCCGTGTGATTGGCTGTTTGCCGCATGTGTCACACTTTCAGGTGCATGCGCTTCAGAGTTAATCATAAACTCTGGATTAAACCCGAGTTGACAGAGAACATTTATACCAAGCGTTCTGAGACCGCTGAACCTGATCTAAACCAGGTTGGATTTATCTGGACTTGTCAACTCCAAACCTGCTCTGAAACTCAGAGTTTGTTCAGCTAGCTTCATGCAACAGGCCACTGTTGATCTATGTATCATCATTTTATTCTTTTAATTCTCTTCATAATTGTTTTAATTATCCTTGTTTTTATTTTTTTGGTTAAAGGGTTAGTTCACCCAAAAATGAAAATAATGTCATTTATTACTCACCCTCATGCCGTTCCACACCCGTAAGACCTTCGTGACCACTACTTCATGAAGCTTCAGAGCATTATGAATCAGCGTATCGAATCATGATTCACGATCACGATCAGTTCACTGTACTCACATGAACTGATTTAAATATGTTTTTAGTACATTAATGGATCTTGAGAGAGGAAATGTCATTGCTGGCTATGCAGGCCTCACTGAGCCATCGGATTTCAACAAAAATATCTTAATTTGTGTTCCGAAGATTAACGAAGGTCTTACGGGTGTGGAACGGCATGAGGGTGAGTAATAAATGACATTATTTTCATTTTTGGGTGAACTAACCCTTTAATACGTCACGTGACCTACACAATGCAACACATTAGAGATTGAGTTGTTTATACACACCAGGTAAGGAGTGGATGCTACCCCATGTATTTCTGTTCGTTAGTGTAGTTTAGTTGGCGATTCGTTGTGCAAAATTTATTTTTGTGCTTTATTTCTTGTTAGTTTAGTAATGTTACTTTAAAATGATGTAAGTTAGTATATGTTTTGTTTTGTTGATTTCTTTGCTTTAGCCCTGCTCTTTGTCCCTCACTCCTGTGTTTTGTTTGTTTTATTATTTGTACATAATTCTGTAAATATTTATTTCTGGATTCTCTGGATATTTCTCATTCAGCATAAGTATTGTAGTAAAAATCAGATGTTGTTTTCTTACCCATAATGTTGAGCGATGGATCAGAGTCAGATAGTTCAAGTGATTCACTCATCAGGTTTGTTGCTGCTCCTTTTTTCTACAGACTGTTCGTCATAATGAAAAAGATCCTGTAAATTAACTGTAATGTTTTCTTTTTTTATTAAGGTCTATAAATGTGCAAAAGGTGTATAATTTCTCTTTAGAGTCTACTTTTCTAGACAACTTACTTTATATTTAGCTTGTGTTCACCATCTGTGGGATGTCGGAGTTATGAAGTAATAATGCTAGAGAACCATTCCTGCTTACAGTAGATACAAATATAGGTTTAGTTCCAGTTATAGAAACATAGCCTGATGTCTAGTAAATCACATGAAATCTTTTGTAAAAACACCTGATGATATAAATAGAACTGCACATATACAAACCGTAAATAAAGCAGCGCTTGCTTACCATTTTGAATATTAATCATGCTGATCACTTTCTTCATTCGGCGGCTCACATGTTATGAAAATATTCACGCATTGAAATGCTCAGGTGAGATGACTGTTAGATGAAATTAAATTCTAATTTCATTTGAAAATTCGAACAGGCTTCTGTCTGTGCTGTCTTGACTTTCATCAGTTTAAGCTTTTACTCTCGTACACTGACTCATTCGCAAAACTGAACAGCCTATTAGAGTGAGACGACGCCAGTGGATCCAGTCTAACATGACTTGCAGTTTATAGAAACAGACTGATGTCTAATAAATCACATGATATCTTTTTTAAAAACATCTGATGATATAAATAGAAACTAGAACTGCAGATATACAAACCGTAAATAAAGCAGCGCTTGCTTACCATTTTGAATATTAATCATGTTGATCACTTTCTTCATTCCAGGCGGCTCATGTTATGAAAATATTCACGCATTGAAATGCTCAGGTGAGATGACTGTTAGATGAAATTAAATTCTAATTTCATTTGAAAATTCGAACAGGCTTCTGTCTGTGCTGTCTTGACTTTCATCAGTTTAAGCTTTTACTCTCGTACACTGACTCATTCGCAAAACTGAACAGCCTATGGGCTATATGAACTTCCGCAATAATATAAGCCTGCTGGAAAACTTCCGGTGAGATGTCATTTACTGGTGTGTTGAGCATCAGTAGTGTAATACTTAGTTTATAATCAGAATATAGTAACTTAAATAGTGAGGCACAGCATTAATTTAGTTATTCAAACATAAGACAGCATAGAAAATAAATAAATAAAAAAGTACCTCAGTGTTCCTCCTCGGCTAAATTCAGTTCGACCATCAGTTTTCACACTTAAAAATTAAATAATTATAGTGTACTTTAGAATAAATTGAATAAAATGTGTGTTTTTACAAGTGTGCCGAAATCATGATTTTGCGCTGCACTGACTGACAGCTGCCGTGATTACAAAGGGAAAGCACGATGCTCGCTTTCTGTGTAATTAATTCACAAGAAAAGTTAGTTTTTCATAAGATTTTGTGAGTATTTCATACTTCACATTGACAAAATGTAAACCTAGTTATTTTATAAAGTTTAATATTTAGTCAAAAACGAAACTAATTAAAAAACGATTAGAGGAAATGGCTGATATATGCGCAAATAAATGCTACTCTGCCACCACCTGCTGGTTATAGTGGTAATTATTGTCTTTTTTATTTTTAAATAAGTGATTTCTATCAAATGTTGAATTTCCTACATTTTGAAACGTTCGGTTTTACAATGGGGACAATCTCAGAAGGATGAACAAATAATGTTTGTGGTCATCGCATTAAAAATAACATTTGAAGTGCTGGGGGAAAAATGCGTTTGTGTGTCTAATTACAGACACGGCGTTTTTAAACGGTCCCAATAGCTTCGTCTTTATTGCAATCAATAAAACTGTTTATTGGCAAATTAGGTAAATGTGATAACTGCATTAAAATATGAATACAACATTAAAAAGTCAACCACTGATGGTTTTGTGTCGATGTACATCAAGTACAGAATGAACAGCTAACAGTTCACCGGAAATGCCCGAGCTCGCTTAACGACAACCAGGAAGTAACCGTGCATATAGCCCATTAGAGTGAGACAGCGCCAGTGGATCCAGTCTAACATGACTTGCAGTTTATAGAAACAGTCTAATGTCTAGTAAATCACATGATATCTTTTTTAAAAATCACCTGACCAACCATACAAGTTATGTAAAATGCCACGTCCATGTAACTTGTTAATTCTTAATACAATCAATTACTTATTGTTTATTGTTTATTTATGTCCATTAGCTCCCACAAAATGGTTGCTAAATTTCCAAGACAAAAAATCATACAAATAAGAACAAAAATACTCTTAGCAGTAGCAGCACATAAAACATACATCTACATATTTGTAAGCATATCTTCACATTTTCTTCAAAACACGTGCAATTCCTCTTGTATATTTTTGGGAACCATATTCCAACAACAGAGCCACGATAAAATGTTTGCAGACATGGTAAAAAGAGTTGAGTCTTACTCACTTGACGTGTTTTATAATCATGCCTAACACCCACATATACAAGCTTTTCAAAGAAAAATCATGGTGTGTGATAATTGATTACCTTATGAAAATATACCAACAATCATAAATGTAATTTAGCCTTCACTGACAGTGGTAGTTGGTAGTTTTCTATGCATGTCACCAACATTAGCCCGAAATGGATAATAAAGCACTAACCTGGCTGCTCTGTTCTGAACCATCTTAAGTTTTTTTAGGCATTTCTCAGATGCACTTGACCATATCATTGGGCAGTACTCAAGATGCTATAAAATTAATGACTGCACCACATCTTTTAAAACTAAAGATGGAATAAATGCAGAACATTTCCTATACCTTTTCCCATAACGCTTACTATATGATCTATACGTTCGGACCAGGACAGCATATTGTCAAGTTTTACACCCAACAACTTAACATTTGTTACTTGTTCCACTGGCATCCCATCAATAAATAAATTGAAGTCAGTAGCCTTAGTAATATTATTCAGTAGGGGTTAAATCTTCAGCTGGCTGGCAGCTGCCAGTCTGCCTTGGCAAATTTCAGCAACCATTGATTTTTGGCAGATTTTGTGTTTTGCACTCCTCCCTCTCTAGCTCTGGTAAATTACATTAATTTATTATTGTGCATTTGTTGATATGATTATGTTGTTTTACCTGATTTGTGTTTTAGAGTATTGTATCGTAATTAAAACTTGACTTGTTGCTTACTGACGCTGCGGATCAGCCAGCACCTATTAAGTATCCAGTTAATGCGTTCCCTACCACTCTCGCTGCAAGGAAATACATTTTTTTTTAATGAATATATTCTTATTAATCTATTCTTTTATATTATCAACGTTTTAGAGGGGGTTATCACAAATAAATCTGTCAAATGACTGTGGTCCCGACTGGTTGCTTACTGACGCTGCGAGTATAACGCGTTTCCTATCACTCTCGCTGCAAGGAAATACATACGCGTTTTTCATGTTAAGCATTTTAGAATGTCCCGACTGGCTGGATTGAGCGGCCAGCGAAGCGTTAATAAGCAACCAGTCGTGATCACAGTCATTTGACTGTTTTAATTAACTAAAACACAAATCAGGTAAAAGAACATAATCATATCAACAGATGCACAATAATAAATTAATGTAATATGCCAGAGCTAGAGAGGGACGAGTGCAAAATACAAAATCTGCCAAAAATCAATGATTGCTGAAACTTGCAAATGCGGACTGTGACCTTGCAGGTCACATGACCTGCCAGAATCAGACTGCCAGCTGCCACCAGCTTAAACCTGAGTTAACAGAGAACATTTATACCGAGCATTGTGAGCCCGCTGAACCTGATCTAAACCAGCTTCATGCAACAGGCCACAGGTGCTCAAGCCCCCTTTGATGTCTAGGTGTGCAAGTGTCTGCATGGCATGAATGAAATTGGAGTATATATATTACCAGCACATAATTCAAAACTGTAATGAAAAATCTGAGACTGTATGCTTTTGTGTTAATGTACATAATTTGTATTCATCAATGTTGAAATTGAATGATGTTTTATTAACAAAGTTCGGGAGGGAGCAAGTTCAGATAATTAACTTAGGGTGCGTTCACACTTGTCATGTTTGGTTCGATTAAACGAACCCTGGTGCGATTGCTCTGTTAGTGCGGTTCATTTGAACGTGTGAACGCTGCCATCCGAACCCTGGTGCGCACCAAACAAGCAGACCGAGACCGCTGAAAAGATGGGTCTCGGTCCGCTTCCAAACGAACTCCGGTGTGGTTCGAATGATATATGAACGCAACACGGACCAAAGAGATGTAAATGAACCAAAAACAGGAAGATGAGACCCTAAAAAGGACAGAATCCTCATGCATATCGTTTTTTCTCGTCATAGTTGTGAGTTTGCCCATCACAGGCATCAGACGCGCGTCTCCACGCAGCAGATTGTTTGTGTGTGTGACGGAGGGCTTCCCGCCGCTGTTTTGACTCCTTTACACATTTTATAAGCTCTTCACGGGAATCTAGCTGGTCAAAATACCATCATATGCAGGCTACGCACACAAAACGAGTGCATTTACCTCAGCACACCGCATTGTTTTGGATGTTCGGTAAGTTCCATCTCAAAATAGGCAATACATCATAAAATCCGACTAATCAGGTTGTGAACGTATCCTTATGCCTTTAGGTTCGGTATCTTTTGGTTTTGTGAAAAGAGTGCCAATCTGAACGCTAATCGGACCAGGGGCCTGTACCATGATGGTAGTTGAACAAACTCGGGGTTATAGGATTAGTTTCAAGTTGACAAAACCAAACCACTCCAATCCGGCTTTGTTGGTACCATGATGCTGATCATCAACTTTCTCTGTCAACTCAGGGTTTGATCCTGAGTTTGTGGAGCGCGTGCACATGAATGTGTGACATCAGTGGCAAACAGCCAATCACATGGCTTGCAACAGAAAGAAACTGTGATTTATTTCTCACGAGAGAGTCAACGCGATTCAAAACTCTTTTTAAGAATTTAAACGCATTTACACTAAAGAAGAAACTTGTCCATGAAAAAAGAACAAATAAAAGAAATTATTCAAGTGTTTAGTTGAAATTGTCAAGTGTTTAGTTGATTATATATAGCAATAGAGACTCAAACATATAAGGTTATGTAGTCATTTTTAAAGAGTTATCTGTTGATTCTACAGCTTACATATGATCTGTATATATTAATATTTATTTAAAATAAATGCTTAATAACTGTTAAACTAAAATTGCTTGTGTGAAATGGATTAATAATAATATAGATCATATAATAATTCTATAAATCATTAAAGCAAGACAATTTCATCGTTAAATGTTTGTTTTTACTATATAGTGACCTTTAATTTGGAGGAAGAGAAACTGGGGGAGGGACTTTATTGCGTTGGATGTGTCAGTGTCACTTTGCTCACATCTGATTGGTCCAATTTCGGTTTGAGATCTCTTACCCAGAACATAACCTGCCCCGGAGCAGGTTAGCTGTGGAGCGTAAGTTACTATGGTGATTAACACCGCTAAAAGCCAAGTCACTTTCATGGTACCTAAAACCCAGGATTGGCACAAACTAATCTGAAACTTAACTGGCTAGCCAGCTAATCCGGCTTCATGGTACAGGCCCCAGGACTAAATGTTTTTTTTTTTTTTCTTTTTGGTCCGGACCAAACGAACCCTTAAAGTCAGCATGAAGCGGAAGTTGCGATTGTCTTTTCTTCTTTACTGTGACGTCTATCCGAGTGAAACGGCATCTGAAATGAGAGGGCGGGAATTGATTGGATCGTTGGAAGTTGGGCGTTGCTAACAAAATGGAGGCAGATCTGAATGCCCGTTTGCAGTCAGTGGGGGATTTCTCTCCACCGGACTCACTGCCAGCACCCTCACGTACGTTACTGTAAGAACTTTATTTATTGAGGATGACGAGGATGGTCAATGGCCCTAAACAGCAAGAGAGACTGACTGACGGTGCGTGTCTGTTGGCGCGGAGCGAGCGTTTTTGGTTCATTCCTATGGAAGTTGAGCCTCACGCTCGCATGTAAGTTAAACGTGACGCTCAAACTTCCATAGGAATGAATCTAAAAACACTCTGGTCGCTTACTCTGCTCCAGTGGACACACAGCCTGACTGACTGAGCGTGTCCTCTATCAGGTTCCTTTTAATGTTTGAGGGTACTGTACACCCCAATGACTGGCATCAGCCCCAGCGACAGCATTTTCCCTTACCTCATTGGATCTGCTGGCAGTTCCAGATAGCTGTGACAGGAAGAGACGATGAGTCGTTCTGAGGGGGGAGGGGAAGTTTATGTTTTTGATCAAAGATTAAGAGGGCACATGAATTAAAAAAAAAAATAATGAAGTGCACGGATAAATTATTAATGATAAATACTACAATATTCCGTTAAAAAATAAGAGTTGTCAATTTTGATTTCATGCCGACTTTAATTAGCACAAGTGGAGAGCATTCAGTTAATCAACTCAACCAATGACAAGAGGTATATATAACGCACTTACCTGTGTTCGTTTGACAGTTTATCAGCATCCCTCCTCCACCCAGTTCTATCTATTTTTACCACAACTGGGGGAATACTCTGTGTTCGGGCCAAAATTCCTCCCCCTGGACAGCACGCCAAATACACATAACTTTTACTGTATTTAATTATATGTAAATATGAACTCCTGAATGCATGTAAAAACTATGGAGGACGAAACCTGCAAAAACAATAAACAAATAAATACACAAAGAAATGTAAAAACAAAAATATGTAAATAAATACATGAATAAATATACAAGGAAATGTAAAGAATAAATGAGTATTTATACTTTTATTTCCATATTTATTTATGTATATATGTATTTGTCTACATTTATTTATTTCTACATTTCTTCGTCTGTATGCTAATGAGGAGGGTGTGTTTTATCTCAGACATCAGCAATCGAGCTCAGAGTGGCAGTACTGAAGTTTTGAGACCACAGTAACACCTTGTGGTGTGACTAAACAAAACGCAAGAGGTTTGGACGTGCCTTTGCAAGAAGTCGCACAGGAAATGAATGACTTGGAGAAATATATCCAAAATCTTATATCACGGATTAAATCATTTAATATCACCCTAACTGTATGTATATAGGGTTACCATCTTTATTCCAGACATGGCCAAAAAACATCACTCGGTCTGGATTTCTAAATTGTCTTGGCACACATGAACATAAGCAGCTTCCTTCATCAAATCTGATAACAGATACTTTAACACGGAAGTGCGTGAAATTATCCGCTATTAATCACATTTAATGTAAACGTGCTGGATGGGGCTGATAAGAGCTTTTGTTTATTGTTGACGATAATCGCACACCGGCTCAGAACGTGGAGAGAAATTAGCGCATTTCGCTGAAGTCTATGCAAGCATATTGATCAATGCGTTTGAAACGCGGCCGCAAATACAGTTTACATTCACGTTTCCTAATTTTCCATGCATAATGTGACAATTCAAATGCTTAAAATAAAACATATTTCATAGATGCTGATCTTAGATTAATCACAAGTCATCAATTATAATTATGCGGGATTAAGTCAAACAAAACGTGCTCATGTAAATGCAGCTAGTGAGACACTCATCTCACGCCATGCAGTGTAGATCCGTACTCAGAAGCATCATGCCCATTCAAACAACACCTGTCGTGCCCCCTTAGATTTTTGAGCCAACTGCATTTTTAATGTAACTTCCGAAAACAATGTCCATTCACTCGCAATTCATACTGATTGACTACTGATACTGACTTTTTGATTATTTTGGTTAATAGATATTATGTTTGAATTTATTCCGCTGTGTCATCTCCCTTAATGTTACATCTTTGAGTCAGCTGTAACAATTAAGTATGATGTGATACATTTAGTTGAGGACCTCCAAACAGTTGAGGAACATTTTTCTGAACCTTCCTTGCTTGCTTTAATGTATTGGCAGGGCTCAACGCTAAGGATTTTTTCTGCTGGCCCCACAAAAAAAAAAAAAATTATAAAGTAAAAGAAAAGAAAATGGGCCTATAAAATAAGCCTAGTTATTTTTGACTGTTTTTGATTCATGTAACCTTAATAAATAAGGTTATGACACCTAGATTAACTCTCTTAAATTTTAAATATTGTTAGACAAGTAAACATTAATTAATAAAATAGGAACAAATAATCAAATTACAAGTAATAGCACAAATAAATACAACAGAATAAACATAAATGAAATAAACAGTGCTTTTCAGGCTTTTTATGTAGGCTTAAACAGCCCATTTTCAGGTACAGAAATTGTAATATAATGTATAACTAGATTAAACTTTATTAATTAGTCAAGAGCAGTTACAGATGCATAAATAATGTTAATGAGCGAGTCATTGAGATTCAACCGATTCATTCAAACAGCTGATTCATTCAGGGAGTGTTGCTCAGAGACGCAAAACAATGCTGTGGACTTTGGAACTATTTTGCTGGCGAAATAGAGCGAAACAGACGATTTGGTGTCTAAAATGTAAGTCAATTAATATAAACTGCTTGTTTATTAAACTGTACGTTGTATAAAATCAGTATTACATTTGTAATCATGCTTATATTTGGAGAAAAATAGCGCTCTTCGTGTAATATTGGTTAGCTATATTAAATTATATACATATAAAAGACATACGGGGCATTTTTGCCACTTATCTTGAATTCTGGGTGCATTCTAAAGGCATTTTAGTAGACTAAATCACGCAGTGAAATCGTGCACTCTAAATATGCATGCGCACTAGTCTAACCTACTAGACCATGTCACGTACTGCATGCGTGCACTCAATGTGTGTGTTTTTGTTTGGTTTTTGTAAAGTGGGGGGCATACTAGATTATGTCAGATTGTTAAATCAACAATTACGATATCATAGACGATATATAACGCACACCCCTACAACAGTGGCCCGATCGGGCAAGTGACAGTTCTGTCAACTGTCCCGAGCATCGTTCACACTGGCCCCGGGCCATCGGGCAGTCCTTATTGTCGAGCCCTGATTGGTGAATGACCATGGTGATGTCACGTCATTGGAGCAGTGTGCGATTGGGGGTGTAAGATCTCCTCCAGCACAACACTCCAGTGATGCTAAGGCTCCATGGAGATCTGACTTTGCTGATGATTCACTAGATATAGAAGAAATATATATATATATAGCCTGCGGCTCAGACTCGGCACCGGCGTGTGTTAACCAGGCAGATTGTGGCCTGCAGCTCGTTCTGGCACATGTATATTTGTTACGGCTTTAAAGCACTGGGCCAATTCCTGTTCACCGTAACTGGCCCAAATCTAACTGTAGAGATCTGGGCCACTTCTGGCAATGACTCGGCTTATGTTCAATAACAGATGGTTACATAACTTAGCAATAATTAAAATAAAATTGTCTTAAAATTGACTTAGTTTCCTGTTATCTGATATGTTAACTACACATTTAATGTATATATTTATATATCTTAATATATACGTAATATTAAGTACATATAATAATATATAAGTACATGGGCAGCAAAACAAATTAAAGGACAAAGTCAGTTTTTGATCACTGTTGTGGTTTGGTCCTGTTATTTCTATAACTTGCAAGTTGTTTGTGTACAAAGACCATTAAAGGATTTAGTCCCAGGAACATTTCTTCTGTCCTGGGTATCAGTACAGCTAAAATCAAAGCCGGGACCAAGAGTTTGAGACAGTGAGCAATAGGTCACCTTTCTTGATCTGGAATTCAAGTATACCTCTCAGTCTTGTCAAATATGTACTCCCTTTCCTTAGCTTTTTACATGTGATGCAGTGGTAAAAGGAAACTCCTGCTGTATTGAAAAAAATTTGGGGCATTGTTTGATCATAGTAATTCTCACTCCTTGAAGAGTGGAGGTGATGCATTTGAGATTGGTTGAGGGATCCTCATTGAACTGCTGTGCTTCTGCAGGAATTTTGATTGCCGGGATTTTCTCGATGACTGTGTAGCGTGTTGATTTTAACAATGTTTTGTGATCATACCATTTAGTATTTAAGTTTGTAAATTTGTAGCTGTTACCTTGCTGGACTTCAGCAATAATGTCATCCCACAAAGCAAGTTGAATTTGTCCAGTCTTATCAGCAATTCATTACTTTGCCTTTTGTTTGGTTATAGAGCACTGTTTTTACTGATTGTACTGTGGTAACTTTAGCTTCCGAACTGTAGGGTTTTCTTTGCATTCTTGATCTTTTTTTGCAGAGCAGTTCCTTCCAGCAACATTTCATATGTTATGCTGTTCATCCTGTATCATCGTGCAGTTATCCATTCACATCTCTTCCACACTGCCGATTGATTTTAGATAGTTTAAGTGGTGTCGCAGAATGTACATAGCCAGAAATAAATTCTGCTGCTTAATTTTTTTGTTAGCGAAACTTTTTTTCAATCTTCTGCTGCTATGACCATGTTTGTGCTGTTGTCACAGAGAAAAAGATCAAGTTGTCTAGTGAAATGCAGATCAGAGTATTGTGGTATTTAAAGGGGACATATCAAGAAAATCAGACTTTTTCCGTGTTTAAGTGCTATAATTGGGTCCCCGGTGTATCTACCAACCCAGAAAATGTAAAAACACACAACTCAATAACTTTGTTTTGGCAAGCCTTTCTCTGCAAGCATGTGAAAAAACAAGCCGCTCCGTTTTCGCTCCCCTTGTGATGTAGGAAGGGGATTACTGCCCCTTAATCTGTATGTTTCCACCCACAGCACCGCCATTTTGTTTTCGAAAGCGAAATTCGTGTACCAGTTCTAAGGCCATGGCAAAAGTTTGAGCAAAGCATGTTAACTGTTCTGTCGCTGGCTGCACAGAACACTACTTAGAGTCTTGTTAGCTTGGATAGCCTGCAAGTTGACACTGGCAAGCTCGATTGCAAAAAAAAAAGGAGTGTTTCTGTCCGACCGGGAAAGTTAGCGTCATTTGGCACATCTATCCTAAGGTACTCTTATTTGGATTGTGTATTTCCCATATCGCTGAGATTGGTGCCTAGACATACGTACAGTATAAGATACATTGTCCTCGTTGGCGAGGAGTAAACTATGGCAACCTCTGACCTCTTGATTTCGTTCCGTCTTTGAAATTGCAGACGGACATCGCATCACAGACTTCTGAAAATATTTTAAAGATGGCTTTGATAAATGCCAGGTCTATTGCCAACAAGACATTTTTAAATGATGATATTATATCTTTTTGTGAGTTGGAATTTGTTTTTGTGACTGAAACATGGCTAAATATTGATGAAATAGTCCCTCTTTCTTATACAGCCCCTGATATTTATAATTTTCTGAGTTCTCCCAGGCCAACTGGTAGGGGGTGGAGGGGTTGCTAGAATTTTTAGAAATTGTTTTAAATGCTGACTAATTTCAGTTGAATCCTATGTGAGTTTTGCTTAAAATTGATTTGAATAGTCCAGTCCTTTGTGCACTTATTGAGGGCACTTTCACACCTGGATTGTTTGTTTTGTTCCGGGACTAAACAGGGACTAAATTTGTTACAATGTTGCATTTTCTTCTTGGTTCGGTTCGCTTTCACATGGCAACATTTCAAAGCGTACCAAAATGCATTTATGCAAGTCACATGCGAGTACAACTGTCCTCTTATTGGTCAGAGTTCACTCCATGAGCTTATTGTGGCTTTATTTGTAACTGTCGAGACACGCAAACACTATGAATGTAGCCGTCATTCCCGCTGTTAAATTACATACTACATTCATATTAATGCTGCGGCAAATTCAAACGCGCCATCTCTCTCTGGATTTCCCAGCGCTGTCTGTAGGCTGTGTCGGTGTGTCAAGAAGACCATATGAATGTTATAATGCAGCAGAGCGGGAATCAAGCCTTCATCGGGACAGCATTCTTGCACGAAGAAGAGCAGTTACACAACATTTAAGATGAAGAGGCGCTCTTTGGTTTTCAACTATGTTTTAATCTTACACAATCTGTATTGGGGCCTACTCATAGGCATGGGCACACACTGGATTTAGCAATTTCTTCTGGTGTTCCAGTTTGTCTAGTTCCACAATATCGTGTTTTGTTGATATGGGTACTGAAGAAATGATTTCCTGATTTAATACAACATGCACTGAAATCATAATTCTGTGTGTTAACATTAGTTAGTTAACATTAGTAAACTAATTTAGTTAACACTCAAAAAAAATAGCATGATTCAATCATGCACAGTGGTTCCACGTGATTACACCACATTATCTTAACAACACTGGATGATGTTAAACCTTCATAGGAGAAACGGGGCACAACAAAACATGTTGGCCAAGAAGACTTGTTCGAAGTTGACTCCTGGGGGTCAAGGGATGAATTAGGTGATAGTCATTTTGACGTCTCGCACAAGATCATCCTCCAAACTGTGTTACACAATGAGGGAGATGGAGATACTGCTAATGATTTACAGAGTTTTTGTTCTGAACATCAGTTGTGGAAGTCAGGTTCATAATTTAAGTCTGATTTCTCCCATCAAATTACACTGTCTGTATCTCTTTCAGTAATTCTGCCAACGAACAAGGGACACCATTCTGATGTCTCACTTTCTGGGCATTGTTCTCTCCCAGATTTACAGACATGCACAAGAAAATAAAAACCAAAACAGTATTGTCTGCACTGTAGGTACATAAGTTTCATTCATACATTTAAACAAGATAAACATTTACAGGGCACCTGCTATGAATGAATTTGTCTTTTCAGTGACACCAAACGAACATCTCCAACCTTGTAGTCAGTCAATTCACTTAGTTCAAGGAAGAAAATCTCCCTTGGAGAAGAGGTCAGTTCAAAGGCCCTATAATGCTCCCTATACCATCCACACAGACCTTTAAGTACAAAACACAGTGTCTTCTGCACTAAAAACATCTGAATAATCTCTGCAAAATAAGGGAGCATGTCTAAAGAGCGACGAATAACAATCATCCCATTTCTGTAACTGAGGCCTTTACTGGTGACACTTGTGGCAATCTGGAGGAATCCAGTGTCTGGGTACTTGTCTTGGATGCCCTGTGTTATTTCTGTTCTTAAAACAGAGGCACTGTTGACACACTTGATACATCTAGTGCAGATTTTTCAAGACGATACGATTTCAAACAGTGAGAAATCATAAGCTGGTGCTTAGCTGTAAGTGTAAGAGAGATATTTTTGAAGCAACTGATGAGCCGAGTAACTTGCTTGAAAAAGCTGTGCTTGGCTTCAAATGATGCACAAGTGGACCAAATGACTTGTTAAGTGCAGGATAGTGTTCCAAGAAGTGTTTTGGTATTAACTTGACACCAGGAAAAACTTCCTGAAACCTCTGTCTGTGTTCGGAAATTTTGCCTTCAATGTAAGCAATTGACTCATCAGTGTGAACTGGTGACACCAAAAGCTCAACAACATATTTAAGATCCATAAGCACCAGCCATGTAGGCTCAAATTCTGGCACCATGTGTCCTACAAGGTACGGAAGCAATCTTGTTTGGTTCCAGTTCTCATGAGCATTGCCTCCAATAGTATTCAGGCTGAACATCGAGCGAGGGATTGCATGAGGTCTGTTCGTCTTATCTGGACAATTATAAGGGACATTAACAATACATTCATTGAGAAATTCAAAGGTTGTTAGTCGGTGTGACCATTTACAGTACACCTTTTAACCGTAGGATTATTCAGGTAGGGTAAGGTTAGTCAAATCTAGTCTAAACCATAAGATACTCACCTTCCACAGGTTGAAGTCCTTCAGGAATGACGTAGAAGACTACCTTGTGGTTGTTCTTTATCGAGGCTCAGTTTGTAGTTATTAGTAGACCAAAAATAAACAATTGAATAATTTCATCTGATGTAACAAAAAGTTACATCATGTGTTTTGTTCACTGCCTTTGTTGTTTACTGCCACCCCTTCAAATGTTTATGTCATTAATATGGTGTAGCTTCCAGCTGTGCATTAATTAATTGAAAGAGTTTCTTATGTTCCATGTTTGTGAAGACGCCGATCAAATTTGCTCCCAGGAGAGTACATGCCACTGGAGACTTTTTCATCAGTCTGTTTTTCAGGTTGTTACCTGTCGAAGACTTTGTGTTCATGCTTGTCAGCATAAACTACACACCCAGTCAACAAACTTCCTGAAATTTATTTCAAACATGTGATTATGTCTCCACAATACATGTGTCTACAGGACAGAGATCAAAATCTGACACTGAGGCTAGTTCAGCAACTATATATATAGGCAACACTTTATAATAATTTGCTATGAATCATTAGTTAAGCATTAGTAAATATAGTTAATCATCATTTATGAAGCATTGTCCCTACATTAATAGACGTAAGCAGTTCATCAATACAGCTGTAAATAATTTATTCTTGATTTACAAGCATATCTATGTGCTTAATTTTATTTTTATTCTTTATTAATGATCGTTTTATCATTTCTAAATTATTACGTTATTTACAAACCAGTTATTTAGGAGTTGTCAGTGGTTCATAAGATCATTTAGAAAGTTTAAGTACTGTAAATGAGTAATAAACTATTTAAATGTACATTTATATATATTATTTAGACATTGTAATAGTTACTCAGTGTGTTAATAAATGCTTTATTAACATATTCCTACTGTAATTCATGATTAATTCAGGTAGTTATAAAATATTTAGTAGTTGTCAGTCAACTATTTTTGTCAGTCTGATTTTATTTGTATTTTGGCACTCCTGTAATCCAGTGTTGGCACTGGTTTCGTTTTACTGAATGTTTTCTGGAGCTGTACAGGAATTTTAATTTTCTATGACATTGCAGAGGTTTATTTTTCATGTTATATCAAGTGTACAGTAGTACAGTTTCATTTTTTTGCATCTTGAAATAAATATTTCTATATTCTGTATCACTCTGTGTTGTGTTTGTTTCCTTTTCTGTTTAGAAGATAACTGAACCTTTAAATCTCTTTGTAAAAGCTTTACGAGGCTTAAATAGTCCTCACTTTACATGATCTCGCAAAAATAGTTAACTGACAACTACTAAATGTTTTATAACTACCTGAATTAATCATGAATTACAGTAGGAATACGTGTTAATAAAGCACTTATTAACACACTGAGTAACTATTACTTATGTCTAAATAAGATGTATAAATTTTCAGTTAAATAGTTTATTAACCATTTACTTACACTTTCTAAATTATCTTATAAAACGGTTAGTTCCTGTCCTTGATTCACACTTCACCCAACGGTTCTGTGTATCACTGCAAAACACCCTTAGAAACCACTCTTAGCACCGTAAACTGTTCATTGAAGCTTACTGTAAGAAAGAGATCGAGTGTGCGAGTTTATTACCTGCATTCAGATTTAGCATTTTCCTTCAGGTCAGTTCTATGTTCATAATAAAAAATCTGTTTAAATGTCCGATGTATTATCTTGTCCTTTTAACAGTTAAGGGGTTTTCCCATGACTGACAGCGCTAGTCAAAGCATTTGTCAGTTGCGTCTTGTTCCGTTTTCACAACAATTCAGTCTTTTCAATGTTAAAGTCTTCGCTACTGACTGACACACTCATAAAGACAGTCTTTGCCGCCATCTAATGGTGTGATAATGTAACTTCTGTCGCTGTTCACGATCAGGGACTATTTTTTCCGGCAGAAGGAAGGCTTTTAGTGATTTTACTTCATGAAAGTTGCATTGATACACATTTTTGGCTTTAATATTTGTACTGTGTGGTAACCGTTTTATAAAAAGCAATAAGGTACGAGAGGCTGCGCTGTATCGTGAATAAGTCACGGCTGAAGGGCGGAGTGCCTGCAACCCCTTCAGCCATGACTTATTCACGATACAGCACAGCCTCTCGTACCTTATTGCTTACTTATGAACCATTGATAACTCCTAACTAACTTGTTTGTAAATAATGTAATAATTTAGACATGATATTGATCATTAATAAAGTATGAAAAAACAATTATTAAACATAGATACTGTATGCTTATAAATCAAGAAGAAAGCATTTATAAATGTATTTATAAATTGCTTAATAATGTCTATTAATGCTTTATAAATGATGAATTGACTATTTACTAATGCTTAACTGAAAAAAAAAATAAAATATATATATATATAGCCTCTCTGTGGGAAAATGCTCACACAGATTTTTTTATGTATATACACAAATGTCATCACTATACTGAATAATATGGCTCAAACAAACTGTAACTGTATAGTTTACAATCGAAAACATTAATAAAAATAATAAATCATTTTATGTATTCAAAATGTAAAAAAGCACTACAAAAATTATGTTTGATATGAGATTGGATGTCTGTTATTAATCTGAGTGTACAGATCTAAAAAATTCAAGTTTTTTGCAATAAGCAATGAAAAAGTAATACAAATGAAAGGGTTCAGTTATTAATTTAAGATGTAATAACACTGTTTTATACATATAACATTTGTTCACTATAAGTTTGAAGGTTAAATTTTAAAACTTACAGATCTACAAAATAAAAGAAATATAAAAACTGTCACAAAGATTAAAGGAGTTGTTTGTTTCAAAGTTTCCAAGTTCACTATACATTTAATTTATTGGTTATCCGTGTCATGCACTTTAATTGTACCTCCGGGTCCAGTCTCTCACAGAAGCTCATGATAATTAAATGTTTTCACTGAAAAGAACAATTCTCCAAACACCTCAAGACGGCTTCGGCACTTGCTTAATCACTCATTTGTCTAGCCGGTTTAGTGAATCTGTTAATTAACTTTGATGCAATGCTACAAATGATGTTGTTTTTCCATAATGACACCTTGGGATCTTATTTCGTTGCCTGAGGAGAAAACAGTCACTTGTCAGCACACGCCTAAAAGGCTGCTGTACACCTGTCCTACACCGAGGCCAATGACAAACTGGATAAATAAAGCTGATTTCCCCAAAACGCTTGACTGATTATACCACATCACTGCTTTGCACCTCTTACTTCCGATTAAATCACAACCCTGGGTGAACAATGATTAAGATACGGAACAAATAACATTTTGTTAACAGGTTTTATTGTTGTTGAGAGGCTCACAAACAATTTGGCTGCCCCCAAGACTGATCTATTTGTTTTGGCTGTCAAAGTAGCTTTGCCTTAGAGACTAAAGTAGCTCAAGTTTAATACTGTGCTGCTGCATGAGTCTTTGTTTTACTTGTTTTAACTCATTTTGATCTTTGCAAAAATGTCAAGAAAATGCTTAATTTAACTGAACATGAAATGGTTTATCAACAGTACTGCCTTTAATGCATTTTGACGTGTATCATGGGATTTTTGTCAATATGTGATGTTAAAGAAATTCATTTAGTAGCTCAATTTTAGCCATATTAATGGGTGTAAAGAAAGCCAAATACACTACAAAATGTATTATTTAGAACAGTGCAGCTCTCCACCATGAGATCATTATTGTAGCCGAATAAATTCACACCTATTATGTACTGGTTAGCTGAGTATGAGGGGAAAAAAAGTTTGGAGATTAATGTTTTTAAAAAAAAAAAAGTTATGAAACAGACTTTTGCTGTTCTGCTTCATGATAAGTATTTCCTAATAGTAGCACCTAAACTGTAACGTATTTCCATTTTGACATTTTATTTTTAAACCATTTTAAAACATATGATTAATGTGAAAAAACAAGGATGGCGAATCATGTTCACAGGAAACAAATAGGGAATTCCATGTTATATGGGAACATTCCATAGACATGATGATTTTTATACTGTGCAAACTGCGTGTTCTAGCCCCTAACCCTACCCCTAAACACAACCCTCACAGTAAACGTTCTGCATTTTTACATTTTCAAAAAATGTCCTCAAAAGAACAATTATTCTGGATATTGCCATCTTTGTGGGGACATTTTGTCCCCATACCGTAGTAGGGCATAGGCCTACCTAAACCGCACACACAGCACAGGTTTCTGTAATTAATCATGATTAATCACACCTAACATTAAAATTTGTAATCATAAATATGTTTTCACAGTGAATCATCAAATTAATGTGGAAACAACTAAGTATTTAAAAAATGCCCCCGGTTTCAGAGACAAGGCTTAAAGGCACAATATGTAAGATTTTTGGAATAAAATACCCAAAAACCATTATAACAGTGTTATATATTTTATTGACTTGTGTACTTACATTCCCAAATGTTTCCA
Organism: Mylopharyngodon piceus; assembly: GCA_039654765.1. Classification (NCBI taxonomy): domain Eukaryota; kingdom Metazoa; phylum Chordata; class Actinopteri; order Cypriniformes; family Xenocyprididae; genus Mylopharyngodon; species Mylopharyngodon piceus. The sequence continues at coordinate 24,863,698 of CM077454.1, forward strand.
AGAATGTTCCAGAGAAATAAGAAATTTTACCCAGGACCGTGTCCGTGCGTCGCCTATCAATGACATCATACCTGCGTTACCCTCGGTTTTATTTTGTAGAAACCATGGAAACACCGAAAGACGCTTTAATATAAAATATGTTTTATTAGACAAAGGAACAACTGTTTGGATACATTTATAGACAGAAAACTAACCATTGTTATATAGCTCAACACGATTAGTCTTATTGTTTGAATTTCGTTTTCTTGATTATATTAATATAGCAGCCGCCGAGCGAACGCACAGAGTAACGTTATAAAATAATTTTCAACACACTCAAATGTATCTAATATGATAAAACAGAGCTGCGTTACTCCACATACGTTTGACTGGAAGAAGCAGAAGCGGCGACTGTGGCATAATAAAAGTCCTGCTACTCTCGAGCCGTGTGTCACGCTTGTCTCTCATTAGCAATCGCTCCAGTGGCCACGTTCAACTCTCACATCACTCGGCCCTGCTCTGCTTCGTATTACAGTAACGTTAATAATCTCATCCATGAACATGATTTCTGCCCTAGTGAGTCCCATCAGATTCTTTCCCCTGGCTGTGACGTAAAGACGACATCTCCTATGATTCCACGCTCAATCTCGGTGTCTACGGCTTTGTTTTGAATAGGCGACCTCTAGTGGCAAAAAGTTACATTTTGTGCCTTTAAGCTTAGTCCTAGACCAAAATGCATGTTTGAGCTGTTTTAACTGAAAGAAACTTTTACTGGCATATCTTAAAACATCCGGATAATCGATGGAAAGGTACTTCTGCCTATCAGTCTATGTGTGGACATTTTCTAAGTTCATCTATTTCTTAGCCAATCAATCAGAATCGTTCAACCTTAAGTATGGATGTAGCTTAGTAACCTGTTTTAAGTATAATTTCTGTGGTTTTGTGAATGTACGTAGAGCAGTCTACGAACTCCTTCTGAGTGTTGAAGCTGACTTCTGCTGATGGAACTGTAAACTATTCTCTTCAGTAAAATTTTCTTCAATTGTTTTTTTTTTACTCTGACTTCAGGTCTTCATTCATCATATCTGGTCCTCGGGTCTTTAACTGTAAAGACATCCCCAACAACTGATATATCATTAGTGCTGTATCTCAAGTATTCATACTTATTTCGTGTCTTATCACTGAAACAAGCAAGTTATTGACAGGGTCAAAACAGGTAGCCAGATGGAGCTTTCAGCGCACAAAATGTTAATGTTAATGTCATACATGTGGGTCCCACGCGTCAGGTCCATCGTCAGGTTGGCGCACGGATAGCATGGGTCTGGGCATGCGTAAGATGGCACCTGTACCTTCATGGCCACCATTTTTCACTGAGGACGGACCATCACGCTGTAGTGACATAACTGGCGACATAAAGAACAGGCCACTGATCATCGCTGGTATGACCACCTTTGCCAGTACAATTATAGTTTACAATTACAGTGTAGCCAAGACTGCAACAACATGGTAGTTAACCTCTTGTCACGCTCCTTCCTGGCTCAAAAAAACACTCATGAGCATTTGTTAGCAATGGCACACAAGAACCATCTGTACATAGTGAAGCTCAGACTGCACTGTCTGGACTGGGGGTGGTGACCAGGCATAGACAGGGAGATCGAAACCCTAGTTAAAGACTGCCCAGCTTACCTCTTGAGCAGTAATACAGGTCACTCATCTTCTTACACCTACTCTATAGGCTTCCATTTGGAGTGGTGTTGAGATTCCCAATGAACTCACAGAAAGTGGATATCCATTAAAAATGTCAGAAGAGCTGCTGCCCAATGCCTCTGCTGTGTCAAATATGTATGACCAGGAGTTGGGATCCCTCCACCATCCACCATCAATTGACTGTGCGTATTTATTGTCATCATTGTCCCGCATTCTCATTGGTTTGCTGGCATATGGGGGATTTCATGCACAGGGAAAGCTGTCCATGAATCGCTCGCACAAGTGGAAAAAATGTGCTGTTGCTGCCAGATCTCCATCACTTTAATGATGTAAAGGAAAAACAATATAAGATTAAAACATATGATTTATTGAAATATATAATTACAACTTTATTTTGCTCCCTCTGTTGACAGTAGAACTGAAAAATTTAATTGTTTTAGTAATGATTATATTATTAATCAATTTCATCTAAAGTTTTGAACAAAGTAAAAATTCTAACTGGTGCAACTGGTGGATCAAATAATTTGTCTCCTGTTTCAAAGGATTTATACATAAATCAGTTAAAAAGAGCTTGTGTACATTGCAAAACAAAAAGATTTAGAGATATGAAAACAAAGAAAAATGCCAAATAACAGCATAATCATAAGCAGTTTGTTCAATAACAATGGTTATGAGAAGAGCTCTTGTTAAGAAAGAGCTATTGATAATGAAAGCTCAAAATTGAAAGTTGCTGTTTTTAAAGACTTTAATGGTCATTTGGGAAATCCTATGTCAAAATCCAGCTGTCAGTCACTGATCCCAAAATGTGTACATAGTAAAAGGTATGTCATTGCAGAAATATTGTAGTCAATTGCTGAAAGAGAATTAATTCAACCAAGTGCCCAACTAAAAGTCGCATAATGAAACACTAATCACCATAATGGCGACTTCAAACAGACTTCAACAACTTTTAACACATACGCAAGCTTTGTTGTGGTCTTGCTGGAATCATATCAGCACCCAAAAGACAACATATGCTGGTCCATCAGCACACCAGCATCCCAAGCTTATCCCAGCGTGCAAAACATACCTTACGCTGGTCCACCAGCAAACCCACTTCTCATGATGGGGACCAGCAACCAGCATCCCATGCTGGGAACCAGCAATGCTGGTCTTTTCAGCAGGGATAATAAAAACCCATCCAGCGTATCTGCACTGGGCACGTTTTGACATGACGCGCAACCCAGCATACCCGGTTAAAAAGTCACCGCTTGCCGTATACTTTATTCATGCATAGTTCTTCCAAATGGGGATGTTCTCAGATGTCCCCAAAAGGAGGTTTTGTCAGACATAGCTCACTGCATGATACAATATTGTCCCTAAAATTTGGTTAAGTAGGTACAAATACACAAATATAATACCCTACTATCTTTCATTTACCATTTCAAAATTACTCTCAGTAACAGCCAACACTATAGCAGTTTACAATAATCTCAAGTGCTAAATTGATCCTGGGAGAGCTCATCATAGGTGCTCATAGCATACAGCAGTGGCAGTCTCTTGGTAATATTAGTGTGAAGACAATGAAAACTATAGCCTGGAGGTACACTTAGTATACCCCCGTGTTTGAACATAGCTCATAGCAGTAATTGTGATAAAATGCCTCCAAATGCTGTAGAAGAACCTGTAATGAGCTATTCAGCAGATCTATTGAAATTTCTATCGAAATGGTAGGCTTTGAACTAAAAAGCACTCTCTCTCTCTCTCTCTCTATATATATGTATATATATATGTATATATACACACCAATCAGCAACTGTGATGCACTGTGTATTCTGACACCTTTCTATCAGAACCAGCATTAACTTCTTGAGCAATGTGAGCTATAGTAGCTCATCTGTTGGATCGGACCACACGGGCCAGCCTTCCCTCCCCACGTTCATCAATGAGCCTCGACCGTCCATGACCCTGTCGCCGGTTCACCACTGTTCCTTCCTTGGACCACTTTTGATAGATACTGACCCCTGCAGACTGGGAACACCCCACAAGAGCTGCAGTTTTGGAGTTGCTCTGACCCAGTCGTCTAGCCATCACAATTTGGCTATTGTCAAACTCACTCAAATCCTTATGCTTGTCTATTTTTCCTGCTTCTAACACATCAACTTTGAGGACAAAATGTTCACTTGCTGCCTAATATATCCCACCCACTAACAGGTGCCGTGATGAAGAGATACTCAGTGTTATTCACTGACTTCACTTGTCAGTGGTAATAATGTTATGCCTTACACATGCCATATATATATATATGTATATATATACAGCCTATTCTGTAATTTGGCGTAATACAACAACTGTAACTGTTGGATTGGTATAATACGGCGTAATACAACAACGGTAACTGTTGGATCGGTATAATACGGGGTAATACAACAACGGTAACTGTTGGATTGGTATAATACGGCGTAATACAACAACGGTAACTGTTGGATCGGTATAATACGGGGTAATTCAGCAACGGTAACTGTTGGATTGGTATAATGCAACAACGGTAACTGTTGGATTGGTATAATACGGCTTAATACAACAACGGTAACTGTTGGATTGGTATAATACAACAACGGTAACTGTTGGATCGGTATAATACAACAACGGTAACTGTTGGATCGGTATAATACGGCGTAATACAACAACGGTAACTGTTGGATCGGTATAATACGGCGTAATACAACAACGGTAACTGCTGGATCGGTATAATACAACAACGGTAACTGTTGGATCGGTATAATACGGCGTAATACAACAACGGTAACTGTTGGATCGGTATAATACAACAACGGTAACTGTTGGATCGGTATAATACGGCGTAATACAACAACGATAACTGTTGGATCGGTATAATACAACAACGGTAAATGTTGGATCGGTATAATACGGCGTAATACAACAGCGGTCTCCGATTGATTAATTAGTTTACTAGCCACACAATTTTGCAGAAATTTATTTCATATTGTCTCAATAAAATTATAATACAAAAATAATCTGTTTCTGTGATGTTCTGTTCATGTACAGAGAAATTCCCTCAGGGAATGTTGGTTCATCCAAGTTTATTTGACGTTGCTTCTGAGTACAGTATAAAGGTGGGCATAGGTGAATCTTGTGTGCACTATGTTAGCGAGAATGTGCTAGAATGTGTGTTCGTGCTTTTGTAAATATTAGTGGCATCATATCATGTAGGAAACCCCTCGTTGTGTGCAATGAAGCTTCAAAGTGGTGTATAATTTGGTTTAAGCAGTGAAGTGTACAGAGAAAGGATGGCATATAGTAGTGTGTATGTTTGTGTGACAGTGTTGTTCTTCAGCACTCTGATCTCTTCACAGCTCCTTCAGACCTGTCGACTCATCCGCAGCACCTCAGACCTGCCTGTGCTAACCAGTGAAGGAGACATCATGATCGGTGCCCTCTTTTCTCTACACGACACTGTGCTGGAATCTCCTCCGTCTTTTACTGCAGAGCCACATCCTACGCAGTGCTCAGGGTCAGTCAGTAAATATCCTAAAATGTTACAATGCTGCATTTATGCTTAATATTTTGAAATTGTATGGTGTTTTCTTTTTTCTCTCCTTTGCTTCTTAATGAAATTTCAGACGTATATTGTTGAGCATTTTTACAATATTTAGCCATTAAAACATGTCACTTTGTTGATAATTTAATGCTCTTTGTCCCAAAAAGGTTTAATTTCCGAACCTTTAGATGGATGCAGACAATGATTTTTGCCATAGAGGAGATCAACAGAGATAAACGACTCCTAGCCAACTTAACTCTGGGTTATAAGATTTATGATTCATGCAGTACCCCTTTTCATGCCCTCCGCACAGCCTTGGCTCTAATGAATGGGAATGAAGGAGGTACAGGCAAACCAGAGTGCCAGGGCAGGGTGCCTGTTGTAATTGGTGATGGAGGATCCACATTATCCCTAGTGGTTGCACGCTTTCTGGGTGTTTTTCACGTTCCACAGGTGAGTTGTGCACTTTTAATGCGCTTGCAGAGGTACATTCGTGTTTTTCAATCATGTATACTGTGCTCTCATGTCCTCTCCTCTCCCTAGGTAAGCTACTTCTCAAGCTGTGCATGTCTCAGTAATAAACTAGAGTTTCCTTCATTTCTGAGGACTATGCCTAGTGACTTTTTCCAAGTGGATGCTCTTGCACAGCTAGTGCAACACTTCGGTTGGAGCTGGTTGGGCACATTTGCAGGGGATGATGCTTATGGCCGTGGTGGTGCTCAAATTTTTAATGATGAGGTGACCAAACTAGGTGCATGTATTGCTTTTTATGAAATTATCCCAAAAAACCATGACCAAACAGAGATGTCCAGGATTGTAAAGAGGATCCGTGAGACAGGAACTCGTGTGGTGCTGGTCTTTGCTCTAGAGCAAGATGCAAGAGCTCTTTTCTGGGAGGCCCTTCAGCAAAACCTCACTGGTATTCAATGGTTGGCCAGCGAGGCCTGGATCACAGCAGCCGTCCTCTCCACTCCTGAATTCCACTCCATCCTTCAGGGCTCCATGGGCTATGCCATCCGCAGGGCTGATATACCTCGCCTGCAGCCTTTCCTGCTACGGCTACATCCCTCCAAATACCCGCAGGACCCATTTGTTGTGCAGTTTTGGCAGGAGATGTTTAAGTGCTCTCTAGGCACAAGCTCAATTAGACCCCCCTGTAATGGCTCTGAAGTACTTGCCAATACAGGTAACATCTACTCGGATGTATCTCAGCTCAGAATCTCTTATAATGTTTATAAGGCAGTGTACGCCATTGCACATGCTCTGGATTCAATGCTGCACTGTGAACCAGGCAAAGGACCTTTTGCTGGGGGATCGTGCCCCAACTCCAGCAGCATACAGCCATGGCAGGTAAAAGATGTTCTCTAGTTTAGATATTGAAGTTTAAACAGATGTTACAACTGTTCCCTTTTTATATTGTCTTTCTTTTATCCACTCTTTGCGTCTAATCCAATCACTCATACACATGAAGCTCCTGGATTATTTAAAGCATATCCACTTTACTAATGACTTTGGTGAGGAGACCAAGTTTGACAGCAATGGAGATCCTGTGGCCATGTATGATCTCATCAACTGGCAGCTCATTGGCAACGGAGAGGTGCGGTACGCCACTGTGGGGAGATTTGATGAAACGATGCAGCCTAAACTAGTGATTGAAGAGAAAAACATAATCTGGAATGGAAACCAGAGACAAGTAATGCTCCAGTGTGAATTATTTTTATTTATTTTACAATTTAGTTTGCTTTTCCTCCCTATAGCTCTTGTATTTGCTGGGTACTTAAATTTATGATGAGTATCTCTGTAGTTTGTCCTTTCTCTGAATTGCAGGTCCCTATATCCGTCTGCAGCACCAGCTGTCCTCCAGGCACTAGAAAGGCTACCAGGCCAAACTTTCCTCTCTGCTGCTTTGATTGCATTGTCTGTGCAGCTGGGGAGGTTAGCAATCAGACAGGTATGTCCTAAATCAGAGGTCTCCAAACTTGGTCCTGGAGGGCCGCTGTCCTGCAAAGTTTAGCTCCAACCCCAATTAAACACACCCGAACCAGCTCATTACCATCAAGGTCTCGCTAGGCATAGAAGAAACTTTCAAGCAGGTGTGTTGGAGCTGGTTGGAGCTAAACTCTGCAGGACAGCGGCCCTCCAGGACCGAGTTTGGAGACCCCTGTCCTAAATCAATTCTGTCCTGCTGATGTTTGTGTATAACTAAACTATCATTTTAGAGGACTAATTTAGATTTGTTTAAATGTATTTTGGTACCGTGCACTATAAATACAGTAGTCAAGATTTGAAGGGGATCAAAACCTTTCATCAAAGTTGTCCTAAAACCTTCTTCTTAGGACAACTTTTTTGGTCCACTTCAAATGTTGACTACTGTATTTATCGTAGAGGAAAGATTATCTTTTACTTTTATTTATCAGATGCCTTAGAGTGTGAAAAGTGCCTGCCTGAGTTCTGGTCCAATACTAGACGAGACACCTGCATCCCGAAGCTGGTGGAGTTCCTTTCCTACAACGATACCATGGGCATCACTTTGCTGGCTGTGGCTCTGCTGGGATCCTGTTTCACACTCGCAGTTGCTCTGATATTTGCCCTTAAACGCCACACACCCCTAGTCAAAGCTAACAACTCAGAGCTCAGTTTCCTCATTCTTAGCTCACTGTGGCTTTGTTTTTTGTGTGCACTAGCATTTATTGGGCAGCCCACATCCTGGTCCTGTGGGCTTCGCCACACTGCCTTTGGTATTGCATTCTCCCTCTGTCTGTCCTGCATCCTTGGGAAGACTATGGTGGTACTCATGGCTTTCAGAGCCACACTACCTGGCACTAATGTCATGAAATGGTTCGGCCCTCTACAGCAGCGTGGCATTATCTTCTTGTGCACGGCTGTGCAATTGGTGATTTGCTGCACATGGCTGAGTGTGGCACCTCCTGTCCCACGTAAGCTCATGACTCGTGAAACTGCCCGGATTATTCTTTTGTGTGATGTGGGCTCTCCGTTGGCCTTCTCCCTGGTGCTGGGCTACATCGGCCTGCTTGCAGCCGTCTGCTTCCTGCTGGCCTTCTTTGCTCGAAAACTGCCAGATAATTTCAATGAGGCTAAATTCATTACTTTCAGCATGCTGATCTTCTGTGCCGTGTGGATTGCATTTGTGCCGGCGTACGTCAGCTCACCGGGGAAGTACACTGTGGCCGTGGAGATTTTTGCCATTCTGGCCTCCAGTTATGGCCTGCTGCTGTGTATATTCACCCCAAAATGTTACATCATTCTGCTTAACCCTGAGAAAAATACAAAGAGATATTTGATGTCCAAATCTAATTCAGAAAGGAAATATTAATTAAAAGTTTAAGTGTTCTTGATTTCTACCAGATCCCCTCAATAAACTGTTTTTAGATTGCTTTTTGTGGTTTTGTTTAATAAAATAAACAATTATGTCCTTCAAATATGAATGTTGCTCTGTTTATTACAATTAAACTTTATTTTATCAAAATCAAATTTCACCAGCATTCATGATAAACCTTCCACATAAAACATGATTGAAACAGTATTAATATTTGAAGCCAAAGTCAAAATCTTTCCAACCCATGTTTTTACCCTTTAGTTGTAAGATCCCATCCTTTTTTTGTTGTTGTTGTTGTTCTGTCATAATTCATTCTGTCCTCAATAGTGAAAGAGAACCATTTTATTTCCCCTGAGCATAAAAAGCCATGTGCCAAAGCCATTCTCTTCCGCTCATTGAACACTGCAATAACAACTGCACACTAATGATTTTATCCACTTCAGTCACACGTGTGTAATAAGGTTGATCATATCCGCCTCTTCTTCGTCATCAGGGGAAAAGAGAAGTAGACACTCTAGTCCCTAAGGAAAGGTCATTTCACAACACTGGGAACATTATGAATTTCATTGGATCATTCAGGATTTAATGATATTTAGTCCCTTTATTTGAAAAGAATACTGATTAAATGTTAAGGGAGTACAAGGAATTTATAAGGGAATGTTGCCTCTCCCATAGTCAGAGTAGTAGTCAAAAAATATAGAGATTTTTCATTTTCAGATTTTCAAAAAACATCACTTAGTTTGGTTTAAAAGCTGTTTTCCTCATGAGGACCAAAATATGTCCCCACAAGGACAAAGATTTTGGAGGAAACACTTTGTGGGGACATTTTGTACCCATAATATATGGGGTATACCTGAACTGTGTGTGATTCAGATAAACCCTACATTACGGGGACAAAATGTCCCCACAAAGATGGCAATATCCGAAATTAAGGATGCACAATGCCACTTTTTCCAGAACAAGGCCGATACTGATACTTTCGTTTTTGGTACAACAATACCGATGTATTTTTACAGCATTTGTAATTAAGTAGAGAAACAAAAAGGATATGAATCATATTCATTGATTTAATTTGTTTAGCAAATGTATATTCCCTTCAGTTATTTTAATGCTTAATTAAGCCTGTTGAAATATATTGTACAAGCCTCTGTTCATTCTTTTGCTCTATCATATTTTATCTTTCATTTAGCACAAGGCAAATTTAGAGCTGCTTCACAGCAGGCCTCAATGCTGAGGATTTTTTTCTACTGGCCTGGTTGAGTCAGTGGCTCAAATGTTTAGATACCAGTGAAATATCGTAATTCTCTATTACAATTTTGATAGAAGAGCAAGTCCTCCAAGAAAACAGTCAGTATTAAAATAAGAGCAAATAATCAAATTACAACTAAATAAAATAGTACAAAGATACAAATTAAATAAACAGTGCTTTTCTTGTTTTTAGGTAGTTCTAACAGTATTTTTCAGCTACAGAGTTTGAATAAAGTAATGTAAAGCAAATGCAAAATAACACTGCATAGTCTTCACTGTAAATATAGATTAATTTATATAAATTTTATTAAAGTTAAACTACAAACGTTCCTGTGAAAAAAGTGAAGCGCACTCAATCCACTCTGTGTTTTGCTTATCAGCTCGTGCACAGCAGTTAGGCGTATATTTAATTTTTTAACATTCTATTAATTAGATACATTTACTTCATAGACATCCTCCTCTGATATATCTATTCTGCTCTCTGTTTGCTCTGTTGTCGTGGTTTCTTTGTCTCAAACACTGTACTGCACACACTGCATAGTATCAGTTGTTGGTATCGAAGCGTTTTAAAGGGATAGTTCACTGATGGCTCAGTGAGGCCTCCATTGCCAGCAAGATGATTAACACTTTCAGATGCCCAGAAAGCTACTAAAGACATATTTAAAACCGTTCATGTGACTGCAGTGGTTCAACCTTAATGTTATGAAGTGACAAGAATACTTTTTGTACGCAAAAAAAACTAAATAACGACTTTATTCAACAATATCTAGTTGTTGAAGCTTTACGAATCTTTTGTTTCGAATCAGTGGTTCAGAGAGTGTATCAAACTGCCAAAGTCACGTGATTTCAGTAAACGAGGCTTTGTTACGCCATAAGTGTTTCGAAACATTTCGAAATTTCAATGGTTCACTTGACTTTGGCAGTTTTATACATGCTCTGAACCACAGATTCGAAACAAAAGATTCGTAAAGCTTCGAAGCTTCATGAAGCAGTGTTTTGAAATCGCCCATCACTAGATATTGTTGAATAAAGTCGTTATTTTGTTTTTTTGGCACACAAATAGTATTCTCGTCGCTTCATAGCATTAAGGTTGAACCACTGTAGTCACATGAACTGTTTTAAATATGTCTTTAGTAGCTTTCTGGGCATCTGAAAGTGTAATTAACTTGCTGTCAATGGAGGCCTCACTGAGCCATCGGATTTTATCAAAAATATCTTAATTTGTGTTCCGAAGATGAACGAAGGTCTTACGGTGTGGAACAACATGATGGTGAGTAATTAATGACAGAATTTTCATTTTTGGGTGAACCCTTTAATAAGTAGGCTACGAGTACACGAGCACAGTATTGGGCCCGATACCAATACTGGTATCGCTATTGGTGCATCCCTATCCGAAATCCTTGTCCTTGTTGGGACATTTTTTGGTCACCATGAGGAAAACAGCTTATAAATCATGCTAAGTGACGTTTTTTGAAAAATTAAAAATGAAGAAAATGTAATGGGTAGGTTTAGGGGTAGGAGATATAATATACAGTTTGTAAATAAAAAGCATTATGTCTAAAGAATGTCTTCATAAAACATGGAAACCCAATGTGTGTGTGTCAAAATATGATCCGTGATTTTTTCTCATAATAGTTTTAAAATATTGAGCTTAACAAGGTCAACATTAGTATAGTCTAAAATAAATTCATTGAAGAATGGCAAAGATGGCTTCCTGAAAATTTTATTTATTTTCATTTTCATTTAAAGAAACTTTAATTTAAAAATTTGTATGATGTTTTTTTAAATGTTTTTTAAAGTTTCTGAATGTCACAAACCCTCTGTTTCAGGGACTGTCCTTTCTTGTCCTCTTATTGAATATGAAATATGAACTGAAATAAACCTGTTCTGAAGAGATTCTACCAGAGGCTCTTTGTTATTTTATTGGGTATCATTTTTATGAATAGGTTGAATTGATGTTTCGATATTTGTATTGTACACATTGTATATTGTGTGTATGTATGGCTTTGTCCAGATTTGTGTGCATGTGTGTGTGTCCTCATTTCATGTCCCTGTAGAGAGCATCTTCAGTACATCACCTCTATAAAGTCCTTCACCCAGATCCCCAGTTTCCAGTTGTGGCTTAGAAGAACACTGTGCAGAGATCGAGATGAAGATGCCAATCCTCAAGGTTGTACATTTGGTATTTTCTTTTCTCTACCCCATTCAAAGCAACTCAGAGGCAGACTGTAAACTCTGGAAGGACCTAGACTCAACTGTTGTCTATAAGGAGGGCCATGTAGTTCTGGCTGGGATGTTTCCCATCCACTCCAAAGGCGTCGACCAGGAGCTGAACTTTAGAAGTCCGCCAGACCAGAGGAAATGTAGGGGGTAACGAAAAAAAAAATCAGCCTGCAAAGCTGATTATTGTTTATTTTAGAGTTTATTGCATCAATGTACTAATATCCTTAACACAATTTGTTTAGAGACTAAATGTTCAGACTTTGTGCTTGTATAATCTGTTTTTGAGTTTTGAAATGAACTGAAGCTCGATCTTTCTTCCAGGTTTAACATGCGAGTGTTCCGCTGGTCTCAGTCAATGATCTTTTTCATTGAGGAGATCAACCGAAACCCTACCCTTCTGCCAAACATCACACTGGGCTATAGGCTGTATGACACATGTGGGCTGACTGCTCTGTCTCTGAGGACTGCATTGTCTGTAGTCTCTCAACCCATGAAGAGGAGCAGTTCGGGGGAATGCTCCTCCCCGAGCATCCCCATCATTATTGGGGACTCTGGATCCACCCTGTCAATGGCCATCTCCAGAGTACTCAACCTGTTCCGCATCCCGCTGGTGAGGGCAAGATCAGCAAGACAAAATTGTTTGAAATGAAGGAATTCTGTATTTGTATAGTCTTTGTCTGAATCTCTGTCCACATCTTTGCTTCAGGTGAGTTATTTTGCCTCATGCGCTTGCCTAAGTGACAAGCACCAGTTCCCTTATTTCTTTCGCACAATTCCCAGTGATGTTAATCAGGCCAACGCTCTCGCTCGTCTGGTGAAGCACTTCGGATGGACTTGGGTGGGCACAATGGGAGCCGACGACGCTTATGGGCGCACAGGCATTGATCTGTTCACCACCGCAGTGGCACAGTTGGGCGTGTGTGTGGCTTTTCGAGTAATCATACCCAAACTGCCAACTCAACAACAGCTGCAGGACATCGTCAAGACCATTCGAGATTCTACAGCACGTGTTTTGGTGGTTTTTGCCATCGAGGAGGACATCAAGCCAGTAGTGGATGAAATAATTCGGCAGAATGTGACCGGGAAGCAGTGGGTGGCCAGTGAAGCCTGGGTGACTTCCACTCTCATCTCCACTAAAGAGAACTACCCCTCACTAAGTGGCACCATCGGCTTCGCCATCCGCCGAGCTGAGATACCCGGCTTCAAACAATTCCTTGAAAGCGTACAGCCCCTGGCTGAGCCTTACAATGCATTTGCAAGGGAGTTCTGGGAAACACAATTCCAGTGCTCATTAAACACAAGACTTCCTGCTCCCTCCACAACTGAACAAGTGTACTACAGCCATAGCTGTACTGGCACAGAGAGAGTCCAGGACATTCACAGTATCTACAATGACGTGTCAGAGCTCAGGGTGACATACAACATGCACAAGGCTGTTTACACGGTGGCACATGCACTGCATAACCTGCTTCTGTGTCAAAGAGAGAAAGGGTCTGCCTTGACACAGCAGTGCCCGGATATTCATAATCTACAGCCATGGCAGGTACAGCAATATATGCTTTTTTTAAGCCATATTCTTGACTTTAATGGTAACATTATCTGTGCATTAACGTTCTTCAGGTTGTTGAGGTTCTGAGGAAAGTGAACTACACAAACATATTTGGAGATTTGATCCACTTTGATAAGAACGGAGACCCTGCCGGATCATACGACATCGTGAACTGGCAGAGAGGGTCAGACGAGGGTCCGGTAGAGTATGTTACAGTGGGTCGCTTTGACTCCTCTCTTTCGATAGCACAGCAGTTAGTGCTGAACCAGGACAAAATCATCTGGCATGGAGGAACTAAGAAGGTAAAACGATGTATTCTCTTTTTTGGTTACTGATAATCAAAATTTATTTTTCTGAATGGACATTTTAACTTATTTTATATAGTGTTTGATCATTGTTTTACATTTAGCAGACATTTTATCAAAGGTGACATACATTTTTTATCAGTTCTTCAAATACTTGGAACTTATTTTTATCAATTATTTTATATTATTATTATTATTGGGTAGTGACTATAATCACACAAAGGTTTTCATTATAATGCCTTGTCTCTCTCTCTCTCTTTTATAGATACCAGTGTCTGTGTGCTCTGCTAGTTGTCCACAGGGATACAGAAAGGTTACACGAGAGGGTCAGCCTGTATGCTGCTATGACTGTGTGCTTTGTGCAGAGGGCAGCATCAGCAATACAACTGGTATTATCAGACTCACACACACACAATGACTGTTATTAGTGTCTGTTAACCTTTTTTAAACAATTTATTACAAATCATCATTAAAACATCTTTCCCTTGAATGCAGTTTAGGTTAAAGGGTTAGTTCACCCAAAAATGAAATTTCTGTTATTAATTACTCACCCTCGTGTCGTTCCAAACCTGTAAGACCTTCGTTCATCTTCAGAACACAAATTAAGATATTTTTGATAAAATCTGATGGCTCAGTGAGGCCTCCATTGACAGCAAGATAATTAACACTTTCAAATGCCCAGAAAGGTACTAAAAACATATTTAAAACAGTTCATGTGACTACAGTGGTTCAACATGAAGCGACGAGAACTTTATTCAACAATATCTAGTGATGGGCGATTTCTAAACACTGCTTCATGAAGCTTCAAAAGCTTACGAATCTTTTGTTTTGAATCAGTGGTTCAGAAGTGTGTATCAAACTGCCAAAGTCACGTGAACCACTGAAATTTTGAAATGTTTCGAAGCTCTTATGACGTAACGAAGCCTCGTTTACTGAAATCACGTGACTTTGGCAGTTTGATACGTGCTCCGAACCACTGATTCGAAACAAAAGATTCGTAAAGCTCATGAAGCAGTGTTTTGAAATCGCCCATCACTAGATATTGTTAAATAAAGGCGTTTTGTTTTTTTGGCGCACAAAAAGTATTCTCGTCGCTTCATAACATTAAAGGATTAGTTCACTTTCAAATAAAATTTTCCTGATAATTTACTCACCCCCCATGTCATCCAAGATGTTCATGTCTTTCTTTCGTCAGTCGAAAAGAAATGAAGGTTTTTGATGAAAACATTCCAGGATTATTCTCCTTGTAGTGGACTTCAATGGACTCCAAACGGTTGAAGGTCAAAATTACAGTTTCAGTGCAGCTTCAAAGGGCTTTAAACGATACCAGACGAGGAATAAGGGTCTTATCTAGCGAAGCGATCGGTCATTTTCGAAATTTTTTTTAAATGTATATGCTTTATATAAACAAATGATCGCCTTCCAAGTGGTTCCGCCAAAACCGCACTTTCGTATTCTTCAAAAAGCTTATGCTGTATGTCCTACGCCTTCCCTATTCAATTTACGGAACAAACGCAGCGCCAGAAAATGACCGATCGTTTCGCTAGATAAGACCCTTATTCCTTGTCTGGTATCGTTTAAAGCCCTTTGAAGCTGCACTCAAACTGTAATTTTGACCTTCAACCATTTGGAGACCATTGAAGTCCACTATAAGGAGAATAATCCTGGAATGTTTTCATCAAAAACCTTAATTTCTTTTCGACTGAAGAAAGAAGGACATGGACATCTTGGATGACAAGGGGGTGAGTAAATTATCAGGAAAATTTTATTTGAAAGTGAACTAATCCTTTAATGACAGAATTTTCATTTTTGGGTGAACTAACCCTTTAATGTCCTTTTCTGTGTGTTTATGCATCCATTTTTTAGATCAACCTGAATGCATGCTTTGCCCGGAAGACTTCTGGTCCAATCAACGTCGCAACCTTTGTGTTCCCAAGCAGATCGAGTTCCTATCCTACTCAGAGGCTTTTGGCATGATCCTGGCAGCTATAGCCATTCTGGGTGCTGTTGCTGCAATGACAGTTGCTGCAATCTTCTTTCGCCATCGTGACACACCTCTGGTTCGGGCTAATAATTCAGAACTGAGCTTTCTGTTGCTGATTTCTCTCACTCTCTGCTTCATATGTGCACTAACCTTTCTGGGTCAGCCATCACGCTGGGCGTGCCCTCTTAGACGGACTGCTTTTGGCTTGACCTTTGCTCTCTGCCTCTCCTGTCTCCTCAGTAAGACTCTAGTGGTGCTTATGGCCTTTAAAGCCACATTGCCTGGTAACAACACTGCACGTTGGTTTCGCCCCCCTCAGCAGAGACTGGGTGTGTTCTTTTGTTCGGTCCTGCAGGGTGGGGTTTGCGTGGCTTGGCTTGTCACAGCACCGCCATATCCAGTGAAGAACACCTGGCTGTACCGCGACCGGATCATTTTAGAATGTCACCTGGGTTCAGTCGCCCTTTTCTGTTGCGTGTTGGGTTACATTGGCTGCTTAGCTGCCTTCTGCTTCATCCTGGCTTTTTTAGCCCGAAAATTGCCTGATAATTTTAATGAAGCCAAATTCATCACATTCAGTATGCTCATATTCTGTGCTGTTTGGATCACCTTTATCCCAGCTTATGTGAGTTCCCCTGGGAAGTTTACTGTAGCTGTGGAGATATTTGCCATTTTAGCTTCTAGTTATGGAGTACTTTTGTGCATTTTTGCACCTAAATGTTACATCATTATTTTCATGCCTGAGAGGAATTCTAAAAAGTTTCTCATGCATCAAAAATGATTTACCATGTCATGATGTACTCTTTCGTGTCTTTGGACGCTTGTTAACATTCACTTGTGTGTTTACATTTTTAATGAATATAATAAAAAAATAAAAACTATGTATGTTGAATCACTTTATGAGGTAATTGCAGAAATATTAATAAATATCCTGACGCATCCAAGCTTTATAAGGGCAGTGATAGGGTTCAATGAGTATGAGCTGAAGAAAGTGCTTCCATCCACATCCATCCATCATAAATATGTGCTCCACACGGCTCCGGAGTGTTAATAAAGGCCTTCTGAAGCGAAACGATGCATTTGTGTAAAATAAATATCTATATTTAACAAAGTCAAATATCGAGCTTCCGCCAGACCGCCTTCTGTATACAAGTTACGAAGAAAGTGTAAACTGGTGTCGCGTCAATTACACTTTTCCCATAAGTTTAATAGGGAAGGCGCATGACATAGCGTAAGCTTTGTGAACTGCAAGAGTTTTACACTTTCTGCGTACATTGAATACGGAAGGCGGTCTGGCGGAAGCTAGATATTTGACTTCATAACTTGTTTAAATATGGATATACAAATATGGCATCTAATCCACTTTGTCTGTGATAAAGTACGCAAACACTATGTGAGCATCAGTATGAAAAGCAGAAAGTGTCCAATTTGATGGCTATGTTTTCAATTCCACCCCTGACTGCAAGCAGCAACTCTTGCCGATTGGTCTGCGCAGCGCCACACCGCACACCTACTGTTACTACACCAATGCTCAGTTTTGATTGGCTGTACATTTGCCTGATCATTGCATAATGCTCTCTGGAAGTCCAGCTAATATCGTCTCGCGATGCTACATCCTGTGTGATTGGTGGATGGATAAGAGGCCAGCAGAGGGCACAGCTGACATACTTATTTTATAAAAAAGCATCTTGTAAAGTCAATGAATGAACATCAAACAAAGAATGAATATGCTGCGGTTTCTAGTCCAATCTTATAGGTGATAAAGATTGTTTAGATCCCATTTTATTAATTTAATTTTATTTCATTTTATTCAAGTAAATTGCGTCATATAAAACAGGAATGAAACAGATATATCCAGATCCTTGTAAATAGCAGAAAATAAGGGGATATTTTAAAAAAGCATTCCAATACCCAGGGTCTATAGTCATGCTTTTGAGTGCATCAGCTGAGCAACTGCTATTAATACATTTTATGTAGCATTTCTAGTTCTTGAAATTTCAGGTAGGTCTATTTTTAATTTGTGTCTTTGTTCTGTTGTAGTTTGTTTTCTTTCCTCTTTTTTATCACTGTTTATTTGCCTAAAAAGAAAAACTCTCAAGCTTACTGAAGACTAGTATTAGTTTTTTAAATGATATTGAAAATGGGTTAGTTCACTCAAAATAAAAATTGTCATTACCAACAAAACCCTTAACTTTTGTTCATCTCCGGAACACAAATTAAGATCTTTTTGATGAATTCTGAGAGATTTCTGTCCCTCCATTGATTGCTACATAACCAAAGTCCCTTTAATGAATAATGCATATAAAGGTGACCTTAATTAGTAGAATTTGCAAGCAGCCACTTCAAAACTGTTCACAAGCTTTTATGATTTTGGTTGTCATTTGAAAGAAATGGATCGACTTCTGTCAGCTTGTTTTATTTGGACATTTCAGAGCTTGACATTAAGCATTGTCATGTGATTGTCCTTCGGAGAAGTAAATTTGCCATTCGCTTGTCCGAGGAAAAGTCAGTTGCCCAGAAAAAAAAAAAAAAAGAGACACTTCAATTGAGGTGTAAATCTAATTATTTATTGTATGTATACAAAACGTTAGAACATATATAGTAGTGTGTGTGTCACATTCAGTCCAGCACTTCTTTATCTTCAGTGTTTCTGGACATATTTCTTGATTGTTAAACCCTGGTCGACATCGTTTTTGGCTGCAGGTCCACCACCTCTCTTCTACCAGTATGGCATCACAGTGCTTAAGAGCTGGGCCCTCCATTGATAAAAAACATAAATCGCTGGAGCTGGACTGGTCCTCCAATCAGACTTCACTCGTTTCATGGTGGAGAATCCTCATACACTGCTGTGTTGACTGGTTGGACTAGGTGGACATTCATCAGAGACACCAGATTCTTGAACTGTCCTGTAAATTACGCAGAAAACAAGGATTCAGAATTTAATATTCATTCCTGTCAGTACAGTACTATACACACCTGACATCAGGACATTCAAAAATGTGTCCCTCATAAGGATAACTGATCAAATGCCTCGTAACTTTGGAAGTCAGACAGAACATCCTCAGTGCAAATATGTTCAAGTTCACGCTGTATGGTCATTGTCATGTTTGCAATTTTCTGAACAGAGGTGATTTTAAGTTTGCAAGTTGTTTTAAAATGTTGACTATTGTGAATCAACAAATAAATTGTTTAATAAATTACATGCTTTAAAATTTGTTGATTTAGTGGATTTTTATACTGCACAGAGTATGTATAAGGTATAATAATTTACTTCCAAATTGTATATAGAGGCTGTTTGAAATAAGAGAAAGTCAGTATAAACTGAGAGGACTATATTTGTTTAAAAAAAATAAGGGCAAGAACTAATACAGGAAATAGATGCATGTCTGGGTAGACCTATGGAATAATTGTGATAAGGAATTAAAAGTGTATTTCACTTTGTATATTCAAGAAAATGTTTAAAAACAAGGTGATAAATTATATAACTTAATATGAATAATTTGTGTATGTAATATTTAAACTATTGTATTAATATCTGTAAAGTGTATTTTTGTAATTATGTATGTACGTTTTGGAAAATGTCTTGCGTTATCTTGTAGTAATCAAGTCCAGGGAAAAAAAGTGACGTTCATCTGATAAATATGTATAAAGGGTAGGCATAATAAGCAAAGGCTTCAGCCTACACCTTTTTTTGGTTATTATGTATATTTTTATTTATTATAAAAAATTGTCTACAAACAACCGAAATACATTTTTGTTGAATTGAAAAAAAATAAATAAAATAAATTATGAAGTGCTATCTTAAAGAAGCTATTTAACAGCTATTTTACATATATATATTCCAAAATCAAGATAACGCCCCGGGTTACTTCACTGTAACCCTGAAAAGGCGGGAACGAGAAGCTGCGCTTAATAGAGCGCTGTGGGAACGTCTTTAGTCGTGACCAGCTGTGAATATATGTGTAAAACAACGTCAATGAAATTGACCCATATTTATAGCCTTGCGTGACGTCATTGGAATGCGTCGTAAGCGAGGCTATAATAAGATGTGCCACCTGTGCATCAGCAGATATTTTGTCTGAAGAGCAGACCTGGGACATCTCAGTGCGGCAATGAAGCGCAGCTTCTCGTTCCCGCCTTTTCAGGGAACAGGGTTACAGTGAAGTAACCCGGGGTGTTCCCTTTCAAAGGTTACACTCTAAGCTGCGCTTTATAGAGCGCTGTGGGAACGAGAATACCCACGCCGTGGCATTGTGTGTCCGGACCCCCTGGCTGTGAAGTGTGTCACCAAGCGCAGAGAGTCTCAGACACTAGTTTGCGATGCTGACTCAAGGACGTGAGAGCCTGGAGTAACATGAACATCCAAACTATAAAACCTTATGAATGTGTGCGGTAATGAAGAGGCAACTCCCCTCGTGGAATGAGCCCTGATACCCATGGGCGAAGTGTGACCACATGCCTCATAGGCAAGGGCAATAGCATCTCTCACCCTATGTGACATGGTCTGTTTCGTGGCGGCCGCACCCGTTATGGCCGCCATGACAAACAAACAGTTGCTCTGACTTACGCCACTGGCTAGTGCTGTAGAATTTCCTTTCGTTTAACGTACAGACAAAAGTAAAAGCTACTATTATGTTTAGATCCATGTCCGAGGCCTACAGTTCAACTTCACGAGCGCATTTCTTTACTAAAATAAACTTCTAAGGAAGACTTTGATTTTATTCTCAAAATATTACGACTTTAATCTTGTATTGCTACAGCTTTATTCTTGCAATCTTAGATTTATTTGTTTTTTTACATTGTGGTTCAAGAGCTTTCGTATAAAACACAATGAATGTTTTATGACCACTTTTCTTTCCATTACAGAATGGCATCAAGAGGAACCAGCCCATATTAGCTGAGCCGAACCTATAAGAGTGCGTTGCTTGGGGCTGCGGACCAGTGTCCAAAGCCTCACATTTTAAACAATAGAGGGTGTTATCCAGCCAGACAAAACATGTCACAACTCTTGCTGCTTTGTGGGATGGGAAGACGACATACATCTCCCCTCAGAACATTCAGTGTTCAAGGAAGACATAACATATCTAATCAGAAACTACACAATTAACAAGAAATATGGCAAAGATTGCCTCATGGTGGATCACAAATCGAGTGTTTATAAAACTAGCCCCTTACCACTGAGTGAATTTAAAAGAAAGACTGCGATGGAGGTCCTCCTTCCCTCTTCAAAAGACAAGACGGTGGAAGAACATGACTTATTTACAGGTTGAGGATACGTCACCCTTGTTGGGCACATTAATAACGTTAGTATTTTTAAAATAATGATTTACTATTTTCTAGTTCTGGTCCTAAAAGCTTTTTTTTTTTTAATGAATAGTTCACCCAGAAATGAAAATTCGAGCTTTGGCTGGTTGCTATGCGGTTGCTAGGGTACTTGGGCTGGTTGACAGATAGATAGTAAAGTAATTGATAATATAAAATTGGGGTAGGTTCAGGGTAAATATGTACATGAAGAATAGGACTGTAAAATAAAGTGATACCACTTATGACCTTTGAATGTATATATTTTTTCTGACTTGCGTACACATTCTTATAAATTATGTTATTTTGGTTAGTATTTTCAATAAGGAACTGATGAATTGCAGCATGTGAACATGATTGTACATAGAAATCGTGAGAAATATGAAAAGCATAATGAGGCTATAGAACAGGCAATTGAGGATTTTGAATAGAATGGTCCAATTGAAGACACATGGACTACATTGACACCAGCAAATGAACTGATCAGACTGCAGAGCATATTGGAACGGGAATCCACTGATCGTAACGAAACAAATGAGCAAGACGATATTCCTGAATACATATACACTGCCCAGCTGCAAAAAAAAAAAAAAAAAAAAGAAGAACTGTTCATGGGCTGAGTTGCATTTTCCCATTTTTGGTTGGGATATGTTCAGGTTTTACACCCCAAATCCCTGCAGCTTTCAACTTTTTTGTCTGATTGCTATTGTGGTAAAGTTGGTTTCACATTCGCACATTCAGACTTACTTATTGAATAGCTTCCTAATTATACATTCAAGAAGGTTAATATTAGCAAATTATCATCACCAACATCTATGACAACCAACTGCATTCTGCACAATCGATCAAAATGCGCAAGTATTGGTCTCATGTCATGCTTTTTTGCAAACTTCCATTGAATATCCAATTCCGTGCAGTGAAGAAGCTATGGACAGTCTAAAAAGTGTTATTTTTTCTTTGTGTGCAAACACTATGAGATTAAAGCCATTTTAGCCAACTACAGAACTATCAGCTTGATTTGTTTTGTCTTCTAATGCTATAGTTTTTCCCTTGAGCAACAATAAATATTGCTTTATGACGATTCTCAGAAAAGATATTTAGAAAATTGAAAAAATATATATATATAGATTTTCACTTTGAGTTCTTTGCACAGGGGACGTATGACTATTTCAAACACCTCCTGAAAGACATAGCACAGGTTTTAGAGTGCTCAATAGACAAAAAATTAACTGAATAACTGTAATTTGTAAGCACAGTACACAGAGGCAATGGTGTTGTATGAACCCAAATGCAGGGTTTATTGATGGTGAGTATATGATTCAATTGACAATATAAATTTCAAAACAAAAAACAAGATTATTTTGCTTAGCCTATTGGCAGATTATTTTGCTTGTTTTAAGGAAAAACTCACTTAATTTTGATTTATTTTTTCTGAAAACAGTTTGGAGATCTCTGCTTTTTTGCAATGCAAAGGCAAATAAAGATCTGATATTTGAAGAAGAAAGAAAAGTACAGCATTTTCTTTGTTCAAGAAACGCTATGTCTATAAAGGCTAATGTTTTATGTATTTGAAGAGCGGAGAAGAGTCTTCGTCTGATATTTCCTGTCTAGTTGTAGCCAATATGCTATGCTATAGAGGATGTAAGTTAAATATAGCCTTAATAATAAATTATCAAAAGTAAGCACAATTCAATTTGCTCTAGAACAAGTAATAGATTAATAAGACCAAAGATTGCTTGTTTTATGCACCCAAAATGAATTATGTCTCATGTTGTACCACTATACGACACGGCAGCAAATACTCGAAGCACTGGCCGAGATGAAGCTGTTCTCGGCGGGTACACGAGCACTGAACGGAGCTCGCATCTCAGGAAACGTCTAAACAAATTGTAAAATAGGCGCTATGATTAAATATGAATCACATATTTCAGGTCTAAACAACTACATTCTCGCCTAAAAACTCTTAAAACTGCAGTTTGAGATACAACAAGTGTAATATTTGCAAAAATTACGGTGGATTTGCTCGGCCGCCATGACAGTCGCTTCAAGCGGAGTGATACAGTTACGAGTTAATAAATGATACAAGGATAGACATGAAATGGCTCTTTGAATTTATTCAAATAAATAATATAAAACTGCATAAATAATTCTGGTCACTCTTTAGGGTCCAATTCTCACTATTAACTAATTATTAACTACGACTTTTACCTCAATAAACTCTTAATTACTGCTTATTAATACTTAGTAAAGTAGTTGTTAAGTTAAAGTATTGGGTAGGATTAAGGATGTAGAATAAGGTCTTGATATGTGCTTTTTAAGTTCTAATAAACAGCCAATATCCCATTAATATTCATGCTAATACTTTTCATATAAATTTCTGCTTTAACTCTTAATACATATTTCCCTTTGCAGCGTGGAAACTTTTGCTAAACATTTCTCAATGGGTACAGAATAAAGAAAGGGTACAGAATTAAGTTTGATTCTCGTCCACCACACTCACAACATCCAAAAAAATAAGGTAAAGATAATTTGGTCTCATCTGAAAAGTCTTTTCAGAGTATCCCCGGAAGCAAAAAGAGCGTTACAAAAAGAGAAAGGTAAATGAGCGGTTAAAGAGTGTCTCTCAACTTACAAAAAGAGGGGAAAATCTGAAAAGACGGCGGAGGATAAACAGAAGAAACCAGAGGGCAAACACAAAATACTGCAGGCCTCAAATCAGTTTGTTGCTACAAACACCACCACTATCCCCAGATGCCTTACCTGTGAACGAAGCTGATTATGACTTTTTTACAGCAGTTTTCCGAACACGTATGAGAGGGACAGGAACAAATCCTTGCCAGACATTTGTATGTGTGTGTGTTGAGGTGCAGAAAGTTATTAGTAAACCATAATTTCAGTTCATGGAGACTAATGGGCTATTAATTGGTTTAAGGCTTGTCATTGCATTTTAATGGTATGTAGAGTTGAGTATCGTCAGCACAGCAATGATATGACACACCAAATCTCCTAAAAATTGGACCTAACTGGTAACGTACTGTGAAAACAACAACGGCACCAGAGTCGAGCCCTGGGGGACACCACAGGTAAGATGAGCTACAGAGGAAGAGTGCTTACCAATGCTAACTGAGAAGCTCCTGTTTGACAAATAGGACCAAAACCAATCAAGTACAGTCCCTCTGAATGCAGCGATCCAAGCGAGATGTCGTGGTCATCAAATCCATAGTAAATGTGCTTTTTCTTTTTATGCTCCTTGGGCTTGGAATGATTTGCACTGAGCATTTTTAGACGTCTCTTGCTTAATGTTTTAAAAGAAACTTGTAATTGTTTTTCCTGACTATTTAATTAATTTCTTACATGTAATTTGTGGCATTTCTTTTTGATTCTTTCTGTGTGTAACTTCACGTGCTGCCATCTTGACCAGGTCTCTCTGGAAGAAGAGATAGCAATATATCAATGGGATTCTCCTGGTTAAATAAAGGATAAATAAAATAAATAGTATTACATCAGTCATCATTAAAATATCAAAAGTGAAATATAAAAATCTTCAAAAGTGCTGTGTAAAGTATTTAAAGCCAGACTGGAAATGAACTGAAATACAGTTAATACTCAAATAAGTATAAGAAATAAGTATAAAATTTGAGTAAACTTTGGAATCAAGCATGGATTAGTGTCACGGAAGTTCAGTTAGAACAGTCCCAGTCAAAAGACAATAGACCCTTTTCACATTTCCGGGTTTCTCAAAAGCGGAAGTTGTCATAGTTGGGTAAAATTCTATAGCAGTGAATGAGAGAATACATTAAATATATTTTTTGTGTTTCCATTTGCTCAAATAGCAAAAGAAAAACTCCACAATAGTGTTTTCATAACTTTCAAAAAGAGGGAAAAAAATAGAGCGATTGATAACGGCAATCAGAAGAGAGAAAGATGTCATTTTTATTGTCACTCCCATAGCTGCTGTATTACAAACACCCTCATAGCAGCGTTAACTAGTTTTTTGTAATTTGATGCAAAGGTAATATAATAGTATAGTGTTATAAATGTACATAGTTTTTAAAAAAATGAAAATATAAAAAACTTTGCAGGATTTACGATATTGATGACCGTTAGAACGCGTCATCACTGTCTGTGAAAAGGGTCTATTGTTTATGATATTCACTAAGTCTGGGCCAATAGTTTCATAGATTTAACAAATCGTGAAGGCAAAACATCATATGGAGAAAAGATTGGTTTTAATTTTAGGGTGATGAAGTCAAATTCAGTTAGTCATATCTTTAAGTCCATAGTCATATTACTCAGTATTGAATTTAAATGCTATTAAGTAGCCATTTTCATTATTTTTTTTTAAATCTTTTTTCATTAGAAGTTATTAATATTTTCAACATAATTGGAAAACATTCATTTATGTATGTATGTATGTATTTCACCAATAATTAAACTCTGAATTATTCTGACATCTATTTAAATTTCTATGCACTTTTGTGATTTTACACAGCAGCGTCTGAACGGGACTTTTATATTGGCGGTGTGACGTCATAAGTCTGCGCCGCGCTCCTGCATCTGTTATGATTCGGTTGGAGAAAGGTTTGTGTTCTTAAACATTGCAACCTGTTCAGGGAATTTTAGATAAAATGTAAAATGGCTTAATATTTGTTGAATGTAACATTGTAATACTTGATCTACTATTAATGAACGTCATTTTTATAAGTAAAACGTGTGTAATGACATCTAATTATTAAACTAGTGTAATCTATTAAATGTATCTATTAAAATACCAAATATAAATCACAGATATTAAGTGTGTGTAATTTTTAGTGCTAGTTCTAAGCTTTTTTTTGTGTCTAATCAGGTCATTTAAGGCCATTAAAGGTGCAATAGGTGATTCTCTACAGAAACATTTTTTGTTATGCTGGTTGAAAGTCTCATATCCTGACAGTAAACACTATGTTAAGCGGTCTAAATGTATTTTTATAAATATATATATTGTCTGTGGAAGGCGTAGGAGCATGAAATGATAGTATGTGTTCCCTGTCAGTCACCGTGTGTTTGTATAGTACAACTGCGCAGCCTGTTCACAGACATCATACCAGGGTGTCTACAGATACAAACAAGTTAAATTTAAGACTTCTTAATACCACCTTGTATGAAATTTAAGACCAAACCTGTTATAGAAATACACATTATATTACATATCTATATATGTAATATTTAATGTGTTACATGTAAGAATAAAACAAAATATCATCACTGTCATAAATGCCATTTATGATATACATTGAACTTTTCATATCAGCAGACAATATCCCATACAAAAAAATCCCCACAAAAGCACCGCATCACTGAGATTTTTGGTTGTGTAAATATGTTTTATCAGCACATTTTTGATATTTACCCCAGGATGTTCTTTACCTTTTATAAAGACCTTTTTTAATCTTATAAAATGTATGCGTCATCTTTCATGTCAAATTCTTACATTTGATGAATTCAGTATGCACTATAGGTCTGTTACCAATTAAATTACATAATTTACACAGAAAAATTACAACTCAAAAAGCTGAATCATTCAGTAACAAAACACCGCAGAGTGTTGCTTTGAGATTCGCAATAGTTCTGTTGTGATCTTTGTTTGGAGCTATTTTCATTGGTGAAACAGAACACAACTATCAATATTGTGTGTGTGTAACTACTTGTTTATTGAACTAAAATCAATGTAACGTTTGCAATCGTGAGAATATTCGCAAAATAGCTCCCTTGTCATGTTATGTTACTTAACTATATCATATTATAAATAAAAAACACAACATTTTGAATTTTTACCTCAGTATGTTTCTTCTGTGGGATTGTATGCTTTCAATGCTAGCAGGCTAAAGTTAACATTTCCCAGATCACCTACTGCACCTTAAACTCTCTCTCTGACTGACTCTCTAACCAGTGAGCTGAACTAGAGCTGATTGAGACGCCTCCAGGGATTTAGTGTGGATTTATTTTTCTTTCTTTTAATTATTCTCATCTTAAACAGGACAGACACACAGAGAAATTCCGGGTGAAGCGACTGAGGTCCACGTGACACTATTATAAAGATGGCGTTTATTAAAGAGGAGAGTGAAGACGTGAAGATTGAAGAAACATTCAGAGTGAAACAAGAAGATACTGAGACACAAACAGGTTAGTTTTCTTTTGAACATTTATTTTGAATAAAGTAAATGTTAATTATCAACTTTCCATTTGTTCTCTATTAGGGATTTTTTTCTTATAGACTCTTCTGTATCAAACCAGTCTTGGGGCACTCGCTCTATCAAACCTCAAAGACAGTGGGTTAGAAACATTCAAATAGTCATTGAATCAAACAATAGCATACAAATGTGATAAACAGTGCCTGCAGCTTTCTCTACTTTCTTTTCTGAAAGCTTGATTTCAGCTTCATTTTTGAAGCTTAATTTAAAAAACAGACACTATCCCCTGGTTTCATACAGGGTTTCTGCAGGCATTAAAGGGCATATTTTTTTGAGATGAATATATAACCTTGTACGAAAATACCATATGAAAAGGTATTGCATGATTTAAAAATGTTTTTCAGGACATAAGGGCACAAATTTAGTAGATAAAGGGCACAAATTTAGTAGATAAAGTGACCGAACGTTGCGTCATTTTACATCACAAGAGGGAGTCGTTCGCCGGGCTCTGTGTTGACTCAGTGCAGAGTAGGTTGGTATTCAGTGGGACTTAAATCCTTACTGAGGCATAGTTTCTCTCTAAAACTGAACTTATATGAGACGTGGACACTATTTTTTAAATATTTTTGACATGAATGGCAGATTTGGGATTGACCCATAATAAACCAGTTCTCTTGGGTCAAGTGGTAAGGGGTTTGATAACTGCCAGCTTTCTTGGACTGTCTTGCTGTGTCCTAAAGAAAGCAAATAGTTAACAAAATTGAGAAGAGATTCTGAGATAATAGGTAACTCCACTTTCAGTCGCTTATTGGGTATAGGATTATTGTATAGCATAAATGTTGGCTTTGATGCTTTAAAGGGATAGTTCACCCAAAAATTAAAATTATCCCATGATTTACTCACCCTCAAGCCATCCTAGGTGAATATGACTTCCTTCTTTCAGACAAACACAATCGGAGATGCATTTAAAAATATCCTTAGTCCTCCAATGTTTATAATGGTTGTGAATGGCTGCCCACATTTTGTAGACAAAAAAATGCATCCATCCATAAAAAAAAATGAATCTATACGATTCCAGGGGGTTAATAAAGGCCTTCTGAAGTGAATCCATTCATTTGTGTAAAACAAATATACTTATTTAAAACTTTATAAAGTAAAATAACGCGCTTCCGGCACGACAGGCATGCACATTTGACGTACGTCCAAAAAGTGTTAACTTCCTCGACGTAGTACACGACGTGATGTTCTACACTACGCCATGACGTACTATGCTATGTCCCACATTATAACGCATAGTACGTCGTGTCATTGTGTACTACGTCACTGAAGTTAACGCTTTTTGGACGTCCGTCGAATGTGTATGGCTGTCGCGCCGGAAGCTCATTATTTTACTTTTAAAAGTTTTAAATAAGGATATTTGTCTTCAAAATGTGGCCACCCCTTTGCAACCATTATAAACCTTGGAGAATTAAGAATATTTTTAGATATATCTGATTGTGTTCATCTGAAAGAAGATAGTCATATACACCTAGGATGGCTTGAGGGTGAGTAAATCATGGGATCATTTTCATTTTTGGGTGAACTATCCCTTTAAAGGGTTAGTTTACCCAAAAATGAAAATTCTGTCATTAATTATTCACCCTCATGTCGTTCCACACCCGTAAGACCTTCGTTCATCTTCAGAGCACAAATTAGGATTCTCGTTGCTTCATAAAATTAAGGTTGAACCACTGCAGTTACGTCGACTTTTAACAATGTCTTTAGTACCTTTCTGGACCTTGAAAGTGGTAATTTATATTGCTGTCTATGGATGAGTCATATACCTCTCGTATTTCATAAAAAATATCTTAATTTGTGTTCCAAAGATGAACGAAAGTCTTACGGGTTTGGAACGACATGAGGGTGAATAATTAATGACAGAATTTTTATTTTTGGGTGAACTAACCCTTTAATGCGCTATTTTGATGTATGTTCTTTTGTGCCAATAAACTGGTGTTAATTTGCATTTATCTTTTTTTTCTTTCTTATTTTCTTTAGACCTGATGGTACTGAAAGAAGAAAGTCGAGAACTGAATGAAGTAGAAGAGAAAGATCAGTGTGATGAACATGATTTCATGACTGGAGAAAAAACCACACAGACTGAAAAGACTACATTAATAAAAAGAGAAGCTAAGACAAATGTATGCAATCAGTGTGGAAAGAGTTTTACTCAAAAACCACACCTTATTGTACACATGAGAATTCACACTGGAGAGAAGCCTTTCACCTGCCAACATTGTGGACAGAGTTTTGCACAGAAAGAAAACTTTAATTCCCACTTAAGAATTCACACCGGAGAGAAGCCTTTCACCTGCCCTCAGTGTGGACAGGGTTTTGCTCAAAAACAAAACCTTACTGTACACATGAGAACTCACAGTGGAGAGAAGCCTTATACCTGCCAACATTGTGGACAGAGTTTTGCACGTAAAGAAAACTTTAATTCCCACATGAGAATTCACACCGGAGTGAAACCTTACACCTGCCAACAGTGTGGACACAGTTTTACTCAAAAACAACACCTTACTGTACACATGAGAACTCACACCGGGGAGAAGCCTTTCACGTGCCAACAGTGTGGACAGAGTTTTGCACATAAAGGAAACTTCGATTACCACATGAGAACTCACACTGGAGAGAGACCTTTCACCTGTAAACTGTGTGAGAAGAGCTACTCACAAAAAGAATATCTCAAGTCTCACATGAGAGTTCACATTGGAGAGAAGCCATTCATATGTGCTCAGTGTGGAAAGAGTTTCAGTCGTAAAGTATACCTTAATCAGCACATGAAGACTCACTTGAGAGTAAACAGTTTTACATGCCATCAGTGTGGAAGGAATTTCACAGACCACAATCGCCTTGAGAAGCATGTAATAACTCACACTAGAGAGAAGCCTTACGTGTGCAATCATTGTGGAAAGAGTTGCATAACCAAATCAGTCCTTGAGGTTCACATGAGAGTTCACACTGGAGAGAAGCCTTTCACCTGCCTTCAGTGTGGAAAGAGTTTCATACATAAAGGAAACCTTAACATTCACATGAGGCTTCACACTGGAGAGAAGCCTTACACGTGTCTTCAGTGTGAGAAGAGTTTCAAATATCACGGAGACCTGAAATGTCATTTGCAAACTCATTCCTGAAATCAATTGTAGTGTTCTGTATTTGGTTTACTAAATACATCAGTTTCAGAAATCACTTGCATATTCACTCTGGATGATGACATTTAATTTTGTAAAAAGTGTAATAAAAAATAATCAAACTTAGTTTTTGTCATCACACGTGAAAAGTCGTGCAGATGTGAGACCCTTGAATTTACTACATTTTTGATGCTGTTCGAATCCTGTAACAAGTATAATTTTATAGGCATTTTTGTTAAACATTTCTGTCATTACAGATAATGAAATCCCATTTTTACAATAATACCAAAATCATGTAGTGCGAAAGTTAAATTGTAAAAGACGTTGCGCACGCTTCAGGATTGACGAAACTATGGCCAATCGTTCACATCTGGCATAGAACTCACAACTTAACATGGGCATGTTACAAGACAAGTTAATATAAGTGACATACATTTTACAAAAAAATTGTGTTTCACACAAACAAAACCCGAGCAGAATGTGGTGGTTCGTTTCTGAATGAATCTACAATTTTGAATGAATCATTTGAGAAAGTGATTCAATGACCCTTCATAAAGAAATGCTGCATCCCAATTCGCCTACTTATGCTACGCCCTAAAAGTATGTACTCTTTTTGTGAACATAAAGTACATACTTTTGAGTGTGCAAGCTTTGGGACATACTATCACGTCATATATGTAGCATCTGGACCAAACAAACACAAAGTATTCATTATATTTAATGAATAATCCAGAAAACTCAACTCTCTCAATAAGGGTCTGTGAACCATCCCCCGAAAACTGCAACAAATGCAGTTTTCACCAAGACTCTGGTTACAGGAAGACTTATAAGGTTTACGATCAGAAAGAATTTACAGAGACTTGTGATTCTGATTTAATTCTTGTTGAGAAGGACAAACCCTTTTTATTCTATATATAAAACTACTTGGAAAAATGTATAAACGTATCCAATTTTCCCATCTCACGATTGACCTTTTATAGGGTTTGGCCTATGTATAGGTCTCTCTTTTGAACTCCTTTTGTATTAATGTTGCATATTGTGGTTAACTAAAATCACATGGGTAGCATGTTTGGTATCGATGGACTCCAACTTTCGTTTCCTGTTCAGTAATTTATGTTGCATGTTGCTAACTCTGTGACATTAGTATTATAAGAATCTAGAAGGTTCTTCTCTCATGCATCCAATCTAATTTCTTATGCTAATATCCTGCTAGAGAACAAAAACTCACAAAAGTTCCCTCTAAAGGAAAAACTTCTTATTGGCTCAGTCACCTCGAGAGGGTGTGGCCACTTCACACTTAAAGATCATGGGTCTCTTTTATAGAAAAATGCTGATATGAAGATGATGCTGAGCTAGAAGACTTCTGAAGACCCCCAAGCTTTTGCCAGGCTGCGGCCTTGTCTTACCATTCACCAAAGATCCTCTGAATCCAACTGGATCTCTCTCATCCAGACAACATCAGCAAAGATGAACGGGAGCCTCCACAAATTGCATCAGGACAGTTTAATTCCAATGGGCGAGACATGCAAGTATCAAACTTTGTCTCATTATTTGATACATTTAGTATCCTTACTTCCCTTTTAAAGAAGGGTTTGTTAGAGCTAAACTGTTGGTTTGTTCAAGGCTGTAGATCTGCTGAAATTCAAACAATGCTATAACTTTTTGCTTTCCTGTATTCAGCTTCTCCTCTCTTTCCCTTGGTAAACTGTATGCATGTATGTGTGTGTATGTTAAAGTAGTTTAAGTGTTTAGTCTAGTTAATAAAGTCTTGTTCATGTTACACATAAAGTTGTCCGTGTTTCATGCTCATATAAGCCACCAAAATTACCCGGAACAATTTGTCCCAGGAACTTTTCCCCCCAGACCTATTGCTAGTTGCGAGGGTTATTCCATAGCAGTCTAAAGTACAGTGAAGATAGTCCGGTGATGTAGGACTGTGCGTGACTTTCCAGTTCCCACTGGATTTCGTCCTCCGCATATGAACTTAATAAAGCCTGAACCTCATCGTCAGTCCATCAGTCGTATTTTTTAAACTCTGTTGTTGATTCGAATATCAAACAACTCTTATTGCACACACAGCAACAGACTTTAAAAAAAAACGATGGTTGAAATAAAATGCTGCGTGGAGTCAACCAATCAGAATGTTCAGCGCCCAAGTCCCACCCCCGAAAGTTTGAAAGAGTACTACCTAGCGAGCAGGTACTTTCAGATCTGGAACTTCATTTAGATCCTGGTTCCTGTGGTACCTTAATATTATAAAGCAACAAGAATACTTTTTGTGACCAAAAAAAACAAAATAATGACTTTTCAACAATATAGTGATGGGCCGATTTCAAAACACTGCTTCAGAGCTTTACGAATCGAATCAGTGATTTGGAGCGCCAAAGTCACGTTTTCAGCAGTTTAGCCGTTTAATAGGAGATCCGAAATCACCGATTCGACTCGTAAAGCACTGAAGCAGTGTTTTGCAATCGGCCCATCACTATATTGTTGAAAAGTCATTATTTTCATTTTTTGGAGCACAAAAAATATTCTCGTCACTTTATTATAATTAAGGTTGAACCACTGTAGTCACATGAACTGTTTCAAATATGTTTTTAGTACATTAATGGATCTTGAGATTTTCAATGGCATTGCTGTCTATTGAGGCCTTACTGAGACATCGGATTTAATCAAAATATCTTAATTTGTGTTCTGAAGATGAACAAAGGTCTTAAGGGTTTAGAACGACATGAGGGTGAGTAGGAGATTACATTATTTTCATTTTTGGGTGAACTAACCCTTTAACGATCCGTGAAAAGTGTTAATTATTGCATTATATGTAGATCTATTCCCATCGCATGAAAGGTTGCATTGATGAGCATTGTAGTCAATTACAGTCTGTTGATCACGTAAATGCAGTGATCTCGTCATTTCAACGCAATTTCTGCGCTCTCAACTTATCAAAAGGTAGTTTTATGTTTTGCAAAAATCCACCAATCCAGTGAAGATGCCAGAAAACGGAAGGTTCCTGCTATGCAGATCAGCAGTGAACTAGTGAAGGGTGTAATGTCTTTCCAGTGCAAAGTATTTTAGGAGATGCCAATTACACCCCAATATAATATTAATGGGTTTTCCTGCTGAACGATTGGAGGTAATCTACAGAAATAACATTGATGATGCAGTGAGATTTCTGGATTCCAAGCAGAAGTGGCTGGTGAGGGTTATCGCTATTGTTACTGACAAGGACCACAGCGACGTGAAGCCAGTGATCCAGTGGCTGAAGCGAGTCGAACTAGGTGGCAGTAGGCTATTGTCTGTAGCCGTGTTTCCACCACAGGAACTTTCTCCAGGAACTAGGAACTTTGGGGTGGTACTCGGTGTGTTTCGACCACAGGAACCAGGGTCTAAATGAATTTCCGGGTAAAAAAAATTCCCCCTCTGAAAGTACCTGCTCGCTAGGTAGTACTCTTTCAAAGTTCTGGAACTTTCAGGCATTTTGACAAGTGTGTGCATTTGATCGTTTAGGTCAGAGGTGCCCAAACTAGGGCTCGCGGGCCAAAGTTGGCCCTCAGTAATCTTTGATTTCGCCCACCATACCATATATGAGAGGGTGGAAAAAAAACTTTCGCAAAGAGTGCACCGATATATCAGATTCCGCACAGCTGTTGGTATTTCTACGTGAGTAAATGAAAATTTTGAAGTAACACAAGAGCTGGCTGGCATTGAGACCCTTTCTGATACTACTAAAGGAGAGGATCTGTTTTTTGCTGTTGAGAGAGTTTTGAAAAAGAATGAATTAAACTGGGAGAATATGGCTGGCATTACAACTGATGGAGCCCCGGCAATGGTAGGGAGGAAATCTGTCCAGTGAATGTGGGGGAAAAGTGGTTAAGTACCACTGTATTTTACATCAAGAACAGCTATGTGCCAAATCCATCGGGCTTGTGGGTGTGATGCGTGACGTTGTTAAAATCGTCAACAATAAACGCTCCAAAGCGTTGTCTCACTGGCAATTCAAGGTACTGTTGGATGAGATGGATGCACTATGTTGATGTGTTGTACCACCAGGAGGTTAGATGGCTGAGCCGAGGAAAAGTTCTCAGGAGATTTTTTGATCTGCGTGATGAGATCAGAGTTTTTCAGGAAAGCAAGAATGGTAATATTCAATTACCCACAGATGATAAATGGCTTTCTGACCTGGCTTCCTTGTGGACGTCACAGAGCTGCTCAATGTTTTGAATGTTCAGCTTCAGGGAAAAGACCAGATTATCACCCAGCTTTTTGATCATGTCAATCAGCTTTTTTGAGCCTTCAAACAAAAACTATTGCTGACATCGTTCAGCAAGTAACATTCACAATTATAATATTCACAATATTTTATGTGCAGTTATGTTTTTATAATTTTTAGTGAAATTATTTTGTAGTCAGAGGTGGGGTGTTTTTCTTTTAAGGGTTTAAAGGGGGGACGGAAAATGATTTCAGAGAGCAAAGAGTGAAAATAAACAAATTTAAGACACGTTAATTGAAAGATATATTCAATACATTTTAAGGATCTGCAGACACCCTGTGTAGTAACCTGATGGTCAACGGAATCATAGGATGGGCCAAGGACAGATAAATGTGTACTTATTAAGGTACTCGCACTTGGAGAGTAGGAGGTACATAAATCTTGCTGGGAGAGCAATTAGCCAGAGCTGGATTGCGAAGCAGCGCCTACTCAATCTCAAGGGGCTTACTTTTACAGAGTAAAAGTAGGGGATTTCTGCTCTTGAGAGTGCATTACAGAGTTTAAATTGGGAGAATCATGAATGCGATAGAGAACATCAGCTTTGCAGTTCTTTGAGCCAGACTGTAGGTAATAAAAAATGTACTCCAGTGAAAAAGAGAGACCACCCTCGCTCCCTCCAAACAGTTATGCCATTTCCCAAAGTTAGCTTTCGTGTCCAACATTTCACAGTTGCTGCATCGTATTTGCATTCCACTGAGGAGAGTGTTTTTGAGAAAGTATTGCATAGAGACCTGTGTCTGAAGCATCCACTCCTACAACAAAAGGCAATGCAGGATCTGGATGATGCAGAGTAGGTGCTGAAGTATAGCATGTCTCAAATCAGAAAAGGCAATGTGATGCAACCAGATTCCAGTTAAGTTTGCCTTTATCCTCTCGTCTTTTGAGTAGTGTGGTAAGAGATGCCGCTGCACTGCTGAAGCACTGGATAAATCTCCTATAAAGGTTTGTGAACCCCAAAAATCTCTGCAGCTCCTTAACAGTGGTGGAACAGGACCATTCTAGTACTGCCTTTGCCTAGGAATTATCCATCTCCTCTCCTTGTCACATACCCCAGGTAGGACACAGAAGAGGAATGAAACTCAAACTTCTCAGCCTTCATGTACAGTTGATGGTCTATGCTCAGAATTTGGGGAATTAGCAATCTAGTGAAGTGGATAAGAGAAGCAGCGACTAGTTCCTTGTCAGACTGTATGAATACGATCCCTGCTGTAAGCCTTGTCACACTGTAAAATCTCAGTTTTCATTATTGTCAGAATGTATGACAGTCAACGGACACACAAAAAACCTTGAGTTTTACATCATCAACCAATGACACATTAGGTAAAAGTGAGCTGCATTACACATGGGATTTAAATGGTGGCTACAAAGAAATCTCTCATTTGTCATGGCTTGTCTTGAAAATCAAAGACAATTTGACAGTTGTCGTACAAGTCACACGGCAGGACTGTGAGTCAAATCTGACATTGCCAGAATTTCGTCGGAGGTCAAATTTGATTGCAATGATTATTAATCGGCTGTCAGTGAATGTCAAAGTAACGATAAAAACTAACAAATCAATTTTATCCAAGGATCAGGGGAATCTTTTAGGATTTGCAAAATTTGTCACAGATGGCCAAATTGTGGTTAAAATTGTACAGTGGACTTTAACTATGGAGACAATTCAAATTTTGCTGTAAAACCGCTCTAAAAGACAATAAAATCACTTATTTAGCTCAAGTGAGTTAAGATCTATAACAGTGTGACATTCATCAATTTAAAACAAGGTCAATTCAGCTGTAAACAGTTCTACAAAAGACAGCAATTCAGTTTATTGTTGATTCAGTTCAGATACCAGTGTTGATGTTGCAAGATGTGACTCAGCTCTACAGAAGACAACAGTGCCATTATCCAGTTTATGTGACCCTCAAGATTTACAAGTCTTTACACATGAAAGGCTTCTCTCCGGTGTTATTACATTAGATGTTTCTTGTCTGTAAAACTCATTCCACCTTAGTGACATTTAAAAGTTCTCTCTAGAGTGAGTCCTCGTGTGGAATTCAAGGTGTGTTTTTTGAGTGAAACTCTTTCCACACTTAGTGCATGTGTAAGGCTTCTCTCCATTGTGAAGTCTCATGTGGATCTTAAGGTTTCCATGACGATCGAAACTCTTCCCACACTGAAGGCACGTGTAAGGCTTCTCTCCAGTGTGAACGCTCATGTGAATTTGAAGTGTTCCATGTCGAGCAAAACTCTCTCCACACTGTTGGCATGTGTAAGGCTTTTCTCCAGTGTGAATTCTCGTGTGCCTGTTCAGGCTTCCTTTTTGAGTGAAACTTATTCCACACTGTTGGCAAGTGAAAGGGCTCTCTCCACTGTGAACATTCATGTGCCTGTTAAGGCCTGTTTTTTGAGTGAAACTCTTTCCACACTGTTGGCAAGCGAAAGCTCTCTCTCCAATGTGAACTTTCATGTGCCTGTTAAGGCTTGATTTTCGACGGAAACTCTTTCCACACCGTTGGCAGGTTATAAAGCTCTCTCCAGTGTGAATTCTCATGTGCATTTTAAGGCTTGATTTATGCTTGAAACTCTTTCCACACTGTTGGCAAGTGAAAGGGCTCTCTCCACTGTGAACTTCCATGTGCCTCTTAAGGCTTGATTTATGACTGACACACTTTCCACACTGTTTGCAAGTGAACAGGTTCTCTCCAGTGTGAACTTTCATGTGGTAATTAAGGTGTCCTTTTCTGATGAAACTTCTTTCACAATGTTGGCAGGTGTAAGGCTTATCATTAGTGTGAATTCTCATGTGCACTATAAGGTTTCCATGATTATTAAAACTCTTTCCACACTGAGGGCAAGTGTAAGCTTTTCCTCCGGTGTGATTTCTCATGTGCCTGTTAAGACTTATTTTATGAGTGAAACTGTTTCCACATTGTTGGCATGTGAAGAGACTCTTTCCAGTGTTAACTCTCTTATGAACTTTAAGGCTTCCATCTTGATTGAAACTCTTTCCACACTGAGGGGATCCGTTAGGCTTCTCTCCAGTGTGAATTCTCATGTGGACTTTAAGGTTTCCTTGTTGATTGAAACGTTTTCCACACTGAATGCAAGTGAAATAGCTTCTAGTTCCTGACTTTTGAGCTTTTTTTCGTGTGGAAGTCTTTTCAGTTTGTGAGCATTTAAAAGATTTTTCTCCAGGTATTAAATCATGAAGATTCTCATATTGATCTTTCTCTGCATTGAGTAATTCCCTCTCCTCTTTCAGCGCCATTAGATCTAAGATGAAACAACAACAAAAAAATTAAACCCAGTTTAATCACAAAAGGCAACCAACAACAAAAAATTTAAATATGTAATGCAACAACATATATGCTAGATCCTATACTAGGGATGTCCAAACCGTCTCCTGGAGAGTCCTACGTGCCCCAATACACCTGCCGGAAGGTTCTGAAGTTGCCTGAAGACATTTATTAGCTGGTTCAGGTGTGTTTAATTGAGGATGGAGCTAAACTTTGCAAGACGGTGGCCCTCCAGAAGCAGGATTGGACCTCCCTGTCCTATACCTACTATGCTACTAAAAGAGGTGTTACATGTAATCTAAGAATCTCTTTACCAGGGGTTCTCAACTCTGGCCCGCAAGATCATCATTTCTGCAGAGTTTGCCTCCAACTCTAATCAAACGCATGAACAAGCTAGTCAAGGTCTTTTGATCAATGTTGGAGCTAATCTCTGCAGGAATGGGGACCTTGATGGCCAGAGTTGAGAACCACTGTTCTTCACAATACTGCTAACTTTGAACTTTTTATTGGACATGTCCCAAAAACCTTCAAGCTGGCAGTTAAACCCATTATTAAAAAAGCACAGTTTGACACAGGAGATATAGTTAATTATAGACTGATCTAAAAATACCATTTATTGTGTCTCCTGGGGGATAAAACACAACAGATTTAGAGGAAAAGAGAAAATGGGACAAACTTCCCCTTCCCCCATCCAGGCCAAAATTAAATTACATGGATTTTTCTGTGATGATTTATTAATATAAAATAAGCAATATTTTTTGTCGGCAAGGAAGCAGTAGATGTTTGTTTTAAAGGGTTAGTTCACCCAAAAATAAATGCTCACCCTCATGTTGTTCCACACCCATTAGACTTCTCTTATTTTCTTTGGTGTCGTTGTACGCTGTTTATGTTCAGCACTTCCAGGTTCTATGTCAGAATGCCAGCTCAGTATTGGCCGAGGTGTGTGTGTGATGCTGACGCAGGAGCCAGCGTTCTGACGTAGAACCTGAAAGCACTGAACATAACAGAGTACGACAATGACACAGAAGAGAAGATACTGCTGAATAAAGTTATTTTTGTAATAAATTAAATACATAAAACATATATAAACTTAATAGAATATTTGTTTAGCAACATTTTTTTCTTTTTTATGAACATTGCAACTACTTCTTTGACAAACCAGGGTAATTTTTCCAAAAAGTGGATATATACAAAATATAAGACATAAAATATTTAAAAAATTTATTAAAACATATAAACTTAATAGAATATTTATTTAGGAACATTTTTTCTTTTTCACGTGTCACAATTCAAGTCCAGTCACTCAGGCAACTGCTTCATCTGCTCCATGGTACTTGATAAAGCAGTTGCGATCAGCATTGAGGCACAGGTGGATCTTACAGACCCTGCAGAAAACCTCAATATTTGACCTCAATATTGTCCCCTTCCTGCTGCAGTACTTGCAGGTCTGGTGGTTGGTGTAGATCGAACAGGGACATGTCAAACCGCTCAGAAGCATCTGGGGTGTGGCTGCGGTGTCCCCGGACAGGATTGGGGACATCATCAGAGGTGCTGGGGGCGCAAGACATGACTTGCCTCTGGCTGCTGCAAACCCTGAACACCTGGATCCGGAAGTTCTTTAACGACAGGCCATCCACAGGAAGAGCCTTGCTGTCCCGTCTGTACATGATCCAGGCATTCGTGAGGCTGACATATATTGCGTATGCAAACATCCGCATGTACCACCTCTTGGATTTCATAGGGATGCGATAGAGGTGGACCAGCATGTCACTCTTGTCAATGCCCCCCATGTTGGCATTGTAACTCTTGATGACAGCAGGGCAGCTTACCTGTTCCTTCCTCTGGTGTCACTGCAGTAACGGTAGACTGAGGATATGGGCTCCACCCCCAAATCTGTTGACAGCAGTGTGACGACCTTGTTGTCCTTCCACCTGAGGGCCAGGATCCCATCATCACTAGTGACGTAGTCATGCATACCATGAGGGACAGCCTTTTTCTCCATATCCTTGATGGATTTCAATGGAGGCTTGCCTATTCTGTTGTCCCTGGCTGTCCCCGTGTACCAGCAGTTCTTGTCTTTAAGGTACCGCACTATCTCGAGGCTGGTGAAGAAGTTGTCTGCAAAGATGGCAGTGGTGGTGGATGAGGACATGGTGCTGGCCAGGATGGAGACTACCTGGCTGGTGACACCCATGGCTTGTTGTTCAGACGTCATGGGGACACCATGGGCCTCCAGCGTAGTTTTGCCCTTGTATACCACCAGGTCATGAATAAAGCCATCCTCAAAAGCCCTGGCAAACAACTTAAATCCCCATTTGTCTGGCTTGTTCTTGATGTATTGCCTCAGGTTGCCAGCTGTCTTGCCTTTGTAGGCAACCATAACCTCATCCACAGACTGCTTGGTGGTCTGTGGCTCACTCCTGAAGGCAGTAACCAGGAGTCTGAACAGTGGCCGGACTTTGAAGAATCTGTCAATGGTGCCAGGGATCTGGGTGTTGTCAGTAAACTGGACAAGCCTTCTCATCAGCCTGAACCTCTTATGGGGCGTTCACACCAGACGCGACTTGCGCGAATAAATCGCGCTATTCGCGCGCAGTTGGACGCTTGAACATTTTGAGTTTACTCGCTTCATTTGCGCGTGAAATTCACTTCACAACAGACGCGAATTCACGTCATGAGAGGGGCTTCTGCCAGGCGGCTCGAGTCTCGTTTCTGCACACTTCCTCTGAATAAACACATCAACTTGTCAGCGGGAAAGTAGTTGTAAAATACGGCGAATAAGTTCAATTCGCCGGCTTTAGCTAGCTTGTAGTCTCAATATGTATATATATATACCTCAAATTGAGTAAAGAGCGTTTTTTACAACTTACCAGATTGTCCGACCTCCTCACTCACTTTCTTCCAAGCAAGATCCACTTTCATACAGCGAAGATGATTTTGTCCTCCATTGTTGTTTCGGATTTCTGCCGCCTCTCGCTACGTCGTAATCACGTCACTACTAGAGCAAGCTCCTGATTGGTTAACGCGGCGCGAATTTTCACCAAAGTTCAGATTTTTCAACTTGCCCGAAACGCTCTATTCGCGCCGTGTCATTCGTGCCGTGTCATTCGTGCAAATCGCGTCATTCGCGCCGCAGGATGTCTATTCGCGTCTTTGCATTGACTTAACATGTAAATCACTCGCGCTTAACGCTTCATTCGCGTCTGGTGTGAACGCACCATTAGACGACATGAGGTTTGCAACTTGAGGGACCATGGTCTCCTTTGCCCAGTAGTCATAAATGAAGGGCAGCTCAGAAATCCCCATGTAGAGCAGGATAACCACAAAGGTCATCATCTCATCTTCAGTGGTGGTGAAGGTGGTACTGACATTCTTCTGGGTCGCATACAAGTTTGGTATGTTATATGCTTGACATTAATCATACGGAGTCTCAATGAAATCAGGGGAAAGTGCTGGTACTGGGCAGGGCTTGGTTGTCCAGGTCAACCTTGTTCCAAGTTGTTGGCTGCTGGCTTCCCCTTCTTGGTGGGCCCCTTGACGTGTGGTGCTGGGTGGTCTTCGTCCTCGTTCTTGTCAGTGTTGTTGTCATTGTCGTGGTAGTCCTCGTCCTCAAGCTCCTCCACTGCAGGCCGCATACACTTCCTCTTGGCAGAGGGGCCCATGTCACTCAGGCATGGAGTGTCCAGATTGTGGGTAGGTGGATGAAGTCAGGGTCTGCCACGTCATCGTCTTCTTCGTCGGCGCCCTCATTGGCTGGCACAACAACAATCGGCCTCTTTCCATAGAAGAGCCGAGTAGACAGCTGCAAAAGAGAAGTGAATAAGTTTTTGAGTCAATTTCAAGCCCACTTTGAGTTATTTGTGAAGGAAAACAGTAACAATGAAGTGCAGATCTACTAAAAACAAAGAATATTGACATATGTATTGTAAATATATAATAAGAAGTGAAAAAATAGCACTAAGAATTGGTGTTACCACTTATATTAGCAGTAATAAGACATACAGTAAAAATAAACACTAATATATGCCACAATAATATAAACTGGGTGAGTATTAATAGTAATAATAATAATAATAATAATAAAAACTGTTATAAGTTAAACATATTTCACTATTTATGGATTGATAATTTTAATAAATGGTATCCCTCTGGATCAATGTATAATGTTATACAAACCTGTGGCAACATCCTATCTAATATTGAGTACTATTGTCCTACATTATAATGCATTAAGTGAAAAATAGCACTATAAGTACTAGATGTACCACTTATTTTAGCAGTAATGAGGCTCACAGTAAAAATAAACACCAATATATGCTATTTAAGTATATTAAACACTGTTATAAGGTCATAAAACTATTCTCTAAGGTCATATTTCACTATTTATGGCTTGATCTTTTCAATAAATGGTTTAAGTTTACCACTGGATCACTGAAAAATTTTATACAAACCTGTGGCAACATTCAATGCACTATTAAATACTATTGTCCTACGTTATAATGCATTATTTGTAAAAGAAAAAAAGAAAAAAAAAAACATCAATATATAAACAAATATAAAAAAACCCCAACATCTTAGTATGGCTCAAAAGATGCATTGGGTGTATGTCTAAGAAAATGGACATGCTGTCACTTGCGCTAGTTTTACCTGAACAGGGCGCATGATCAAATATGATCACACCATTTTTCATGCCACAACGTTCACTAATTCTGGAAACAACATCTATCTCAACATTTAACACAACTATTCAACCATATAATGTGTGAGTTTCATAATCTTACCATTGTTCATTTTGATGTTATTTCAGTATTTGTGGGAGTAGGTAGGCATGTAGATCCGTACTTCACAAATTCGGGAATGACGCTGAAGTTTGAAACGCCCCGGGCAACTCCTGATTGGTCAGATGCAATGATGTCACTATCTGTGACACAGACTGATATCCGTTGATTGGCTGAGAGATATCCATGTGCTTATACGAGCTCACAGAGAGGCATGTGAATGTTCGATTAAGTTAGCAAATATGGTTCTTCGCCCGATAAAGGGTTAAGAGGAAAGTGCACAATACATATTTACATATTCATCTAAACGCTGCATCAGATGTTCGATAACCGTATACTGCTACTTCAAGTAGAACACTGGTTTTGTTTGACATGTTGAGATCACATGACTAAAAAAAGTCTTTAATTTGGACACTCATATGACATTCTTCAAAAATATCATTCATTTCTGTAGAGCTGGACAATTTAAGGATCAAATGACTGAGTTCAGCTTTGAGAATGAAACCAACCTGTTTGTTCCTCAGGATCTTCTTGTTTCAAACTGAATACTTCTTCAATCCTTATGCCTTCACTCTCCTCTTTAATAAATGCCATCTTTGTTTGTTCCTCAGTCTCTTCTTGTTTCAAACTGAATACTTCTTCAACCTTCATGTCTTCACTCTCCTCTTTAATAAACGCCATCTTTATAATAGTATGTCATGTGGATCTCGGTTGCTTCACCAGGACTTTTTCTGTGTTTAGACAATTTTTCATGTTTAAGATGAGAATAATCAACAGAAAGAAAAATAAATCTAAACTAAATCTCTAGGTGTGTCTCAATCAGCTCCTACACTGCAAAAAAAATGCTTTTCTTACTTTTCTTATTTACTTTTACTAGATAAGTACAATGACACAAGTTACTGTGGGGTAAGAAAGTTTTTCTAGAAAACAAGAAAATATATTTTGTAATTTTACTTATCTAGTAAAAGCATCTGGATTTAAGAATTTTTAGATATTGACTGGAAACAAGACAAAAATACTAAGTAAGAAAAGCTTTGACAGTGTAGTTCAGTAGTCAAGAAAAAATGTTTATTGAAAGTTCATATTTTAGCATTTATGACTTATATTTGATATTTAATGATTTGCAGATCACATTTAATCGATTAACCATTCATGAAAACATTTGTGATTTGTTTGTAAAAGTTGTCATTTGTGTTTTGACCAGCAAGTGCTTCGAATCACTGAATCATTTTGGGAAACAACTGGTTCAGTTCACTCAGAGAAATGAAAAGTTATTTTTCTTCATCACCGAATTTGTGTTTACGATAAACTGATTCACGATACATGGAGAGAAACGAGACGCACCTTTTCTGTCACTCATGTGCAGAGATGTTCTACTCAAAATAATGTTTAATTAATGCATTACAATGTGACATTCAAAAATATTTAATTTACTTTACACCACTTGTAAAACTGTAAAATAGACTGAATGCTTTGTATTGATTTAAACACTGAAACTGCTTAAAACACAAACCTTTCATCAGCCAAATCAGACACTGGAGTGCGGCGCAGCCTTATGACATCATACCACCAAACCAAAATAAAAGTCCTGTATAGTTCATAGAAATTTAATTCGATAGAAATTTATTTACATACAGAAATCAAAGATATATAATGTACATATTTAAATATATATGTTGCACAGCAATGTCCTGAAAATAACTACCAATAAAGGAGTCATATGTGAAATTCTGTCTAAAAGGTAAAACAGAAACCATTTATTCCAGTGGTTGGTTGGTAAACGTTTTTCA
Source organism: Mylopharyngodon piceus (assembly GCA_039654765.1). Classification (NCBI taxonomy): domain Eukaryota; kingdom Metazoa; phylum Chordata; class Actinopteri; order Cypriniformes; family Xenocyprididae; genus Mylopharyngodon; species Mylopharyngodon piceus. Next base: position 24,908,331 of record CM077454.1, read on the forward strand.
ATAATAATTCATTTACAAATGTATGATGCATTTTTTTTATATATAAAACCATAGCAAAAACTAACTTAAAACATAAAAACATCCTCTCTTTGTATTGCAGGTTTGAACACAGAGCAACTCAATTGTCCGGTATGCAAACTTTTTAGGGTCCATAAAAACACTGGTACAGTGAAATATTCAGTCTTTGCTTACTACAATAACGACTTGTTGCGGTTTGACGTGGCCGAGAACGCATTCAAAGCAAAAAAAAAAAAAAGTTATTTGTTCTGGTTTCATACTTCAACACCAAACCAATCAAAACACTGTTAATTTATTTTTTTCCAGAGACAGATGGAGCTGAGTACTGAACCATTTTATTTGTATTTTTACCTTTTTTAAGCGGTCTACATTAGTCTTATTCTCACATAACATTTCTAAAATTGTATTAAAGATTTTTGTAGTCAACTACTTTATTTTCCCAATTTATTTGAGATAAATTGAACTTATGAAATTATTTTATTTACAAGTGTCGCGTTTGTGATTTTCATTTGTCATGTAGCCTAGAACCACTTCTGATCATGAAATCGAAATAGACTCACGATTTTATGACAGTACTTTTATTATTTACCTTTTTTTTGGTCAGGGTTGAAAACTACAACATACAACATACAATACAACTTATTTTTGTCGAGCTGCAGAGATTTTCAAGACAGTATTTTCCTCATCTTGAAAGTGCGGACGCTGCATCTACATGCTAATTCTGTTATGTGACACCACATTTTTTCACGTTAAAGCCCCTTTTCTCGACAAAAAGTGTTTCCAAACTCATAGAAATAGATTTTATGCACTAAAAATAAACAGAAAAATATTTTGTCGACATTTGAGAAATTTTATGGTATTTCCATCAGCTTAACATTTTAAAGCACTAAATCTTTTTTCGCAAAAAAATCCTTAGATGGAAACCAGGCTACAGTCACATTCAGTTTGTCTTAGTTATCATGTGTGAGTTCCCTGTGTCTTGTGAGGTATTATGTTGAATTGTTCCCACTTCACTTTCAAAGCTCTAGTAACCTTCTGTCAAGTGGGCAGGTATATCTTTATCGTAGTAATGTGAACAATTGTATCGTCTCATCCTTTGGCTATATCTATATCAAATATTAACCCATATGAAACAAACTGTTGTTGCACCCATACAAGTCTCAAAAATTCTTCAGAAACTCCAAATATAATTAATATAGGATCTAGTTCAATAAGAATATCCAGTGTATGTGAAAAAATCTATCCAACTAAGGAGAAGGGATATGTAAAATTGCACAAATGCTACTGCGAAGATTGCAATGTCAATACAGCCTGTTACCTGGATTTAAATATCTCATAAGCTTAAATGAATTGGTCTAAAGAGAGAAAAATTTGTCTAAACATTACATATAAAATAGGTATCAAAATGGCTGCCAAAATGAACACTGGTTGAGAGGACACAATTTCTTTTTTTTTTTAAATATATTAGACTTGAATGGCAGATTTGGGATTGACCCATAATAAACCCGTTCTCTTGGGTCAAGTGGTTTGATGAACTGCCAGCTTTCTTGGACTGTCAAAATTGAGAAAAGATTCTGAGACAATAGGAAACTCCACTTTCAGTAGCTTATTGGGTATAGGATTATTGTATAACATACAACAATGTTGTTGGCTTTGATGCTTTAAAGGGATAGTTCATCCAAAAAAGAAAATTATCCCATGATTTACTCACCCTCAAGCCATCCTAGGTATATATGACAATCTTTTTCAGACGAACACAGTCGGAAATATATTTAAAAATATCCTATATATATTCTAATAAAATAATGAGCTTCTGCCGTGATTCGACATATGTCCAAAAAGTGTTAACTTCCACAACGTAGTACACAATGACATGATGTTTTGAAGTAAGTTTAAGGTTTAGCATTGGGTTTAGGTTTCCTGAACAACTTTTAATGAAAGTTGACCCACTGTGTAAGTTAACATTAGATCTTTCTTCATTTAGATGAATACAGTCAGAGTTATATTAAATAATGTTGTGGCTCTTCCAAGGTTTATAATGAGAGTTCATAGAGGATGATATTTTGAAGCCTAAAAAAGTGCATCAATCCATCATAAAAGATATCCACACGGCTCCAAGGGGTTAATAAAGGCCTTCTGAAGTGAAACAACGCATTTGTATAAGAAAAATATCTATATTTAAAACTTTCTAAACTAAAATAACTAGCTTCCGACAGATGGCCATACGCATTAATTTATGGCGAATGAGTAACCCCTGACCTGACGCATGACATATTGAGGAATGCGGAAGCGCAAAAGTAAACATATATTTACTCTATTTATCTCTCAGTTTATAAGCCACTCTGTAATTTTCACTGTTTTAGAGAACTGGATAAATTTATGTGTAAATTCTACAAAACTAAATGTATTTAAAACGAGGCCATTTTAACCTTTACTCTTTTACTTTCTGAACAAGATACTGCAAAGTCATTGGGCTCACTGTAAACTGCAATAATAAGCTTTCATTTGGCATAAAACACATTAATGTAGCTTTAGGTTTGGCCGAAGGAGAAAGATTTTTATACGAGTAATTTCACAATACACTTTGAATGCCCGTCTTCATGCTTTCAACGTATCAAGTACGGTAGTTTTATGTTTTACATGGTTTTGGGAAAATGGTTGCTATCCACTAATCCAGTAAAGATGCCAGAAAACAGTACACTGCTGATCTGCATAGCAAGAACCTTCTATGTATTTTTACAAGCAAGAGAAGGGTATAATGGCTCCATGTCTTTCCAGTGCAAAGTATTTTAGGGGATACCAATTATACCCCAATGTAATGGTAATGGGCTTTCCTGCTGAACAATTGGAAGTAGTCTACAGAAATAACATTGATGATGTAGTGAGATTTCTGAATCCCAAGCAGAAGTGGCTGGTCAGGATTATAGTTATTGTTACTGACAAGGACCACAGCGACGTGAAGCCAGTGATCCAGTGGCTGAAGCGAGTCGGACTAGGTGGCAGTAGGCTACTGTCTGTGTCTTATCTCTTTTTTATGTTTGCTTTGTTATTGTAGTTCTTATATTTGCATTCTCATATATATATATATATATATATATATAAAACTCAACACACAGCCATTAATGTCTAAACCGCTGGCCACAAAAGTGAGTACACCCCTAAGTAAAAATGTCCAAATTGGGCCCAATTAGCCATTTTCTCTCCCCGGTGTCATGTGACTCGCTAGTGTTACAAGGTCTCAGGTGTGAATGGGGAGCAGGTGTGTTAAATTTGGTGTTATCCCTCTCGCTCTCTCGTACTGGTCACTGGAAGTTCAACATGGCACCTCATGGCAAAAAACTCTCTGAGGATCTGAAAAAAAGAATTGTTGCTCTACATTGTTACGAACTTTTAAAGGTCTAGGGTAGAATATAACATTTAGTTGTTGATATTGCTGTGGTGGAGCGGGCAGCAGAAAAGACCAGGCACAAAAGCATTAAAGCCAATTGATTTATTAGTTACTTATAGCTCACACATACTGTCTAGTGGCTTCGGTTTTATTACAATGCACTTTGAAAGAAATATAAATAAAGAAAATACAATAAACTAATGGGGAAATAGAAAGATGGTGGCACCAAATTAAAGAAAGAAATAAAACAAAATAGTTCATAAACTAAATCACCAAAACCCTCTAACCTTACTAACCAAAGAAAAATGTGAAAAACAAACCCGAAATCTTTGGCGCATATGACGCCACAAATAATTTACGCTAAATAGGCTACCAAACAAAATTACAAGGAAGGCGCTCACCCCTTAACTGATGTGTCTAACATTTGATAACTGCGGACAATATGTATATTGCGCGACCTGCTTACCTGTTCTCTTTTTCCCCAAAAGGTAATAAACAGTTAAGCTTTATGCTGAGAGTTATTAAGAGTAACTAGTACAAAATCAAGTGTTGGATTCACACGTCCATAACGAAAGAGATACAACGTCTGAACAGGTTCTAACTCAAACACCTGAACACACACACACTGAACTGGTAATCAGGACACGCCGAGACACCTTTAACCAGCAGGGCGGTACGGGATAGACTGCAGAGACGACACCCGTAATGATGATTGACAGCTGCCTCCTCCATTCAGCAGATACCTAAGAGCAAGAGATCAAAACCGGAGAACAGAATGGCAGAGACAAAAAAAAAGGTGAACATACAAAACACACGCAGCACGTAACACTCCCGCCCACAAAAACAAACTATATAAAGATGGCGTAGGCTGTAAGAAGATTGCCAAGACCCTGAAACTGAGCTGCAGCACGGTGGCCAAGACCATACAGCGGTTTAACAGGACAGGTTCCACTCAGAACAGGCCTCGCCATGGTCGACTAAAGAAGTTGAGTGCACGTGCTCAGCGTCATATCCAGAGGTTGTGTTTGGGAAATAGACGTATGAGTGCTGCCAGCATTGCCGCAGAGGTTGAAGGGGTGGGGGGTCAGCCTGTCAGTGCTCAGACCATATGCCGCACACTGCATCAAATTGGTCTGCATGGCTGTCGTCCCAGAAGGAAGCCTCTTCTAAAGATGATGCACAAGAAAGCCCGCAAACAGTTTGCTGAAGACAAGCAGACTAAGGACATGGTGGACATTACTGGAACCATGTCCTGTGGTCTGATGAGACCAAGATAAACTTGGATAAGCGTGTGTGGCGGCAACCAGGTGAGGAGTACAAAGACAAGTGTCTTGCCTACAGTCAAGCATGGTGGTGGGAGTGTCATGGTCTGGAGCTGCATGAGTGCTGCCGGCACTGAGGAGCTACAGTTCATTGAGGGAACCATGAATGAGCAGAGCATGATCCCCTCCCTTTGGAGACTGGGCCGCAGGGCAGTACTCCAACTGCCTTGCTAAAGAATGTCTCCAGACCTAAACCCTATTGAGCATCTGTGGGGCATCTTCAAACGGAAGGTGGAGGAGCGCAAGGTCTCTAACATCCACCAGCTCCGTGATGTCGTCATGGAGGAGTGGAAGAGGACTCCAGTGGCAACCTGTGAAGCTCTGGTGAACTCCATGCCCAAAGAAGGTTAAGGCAGTGCTGAAAAATAATAGTGGCCACACAAAATATTGACACTTTGGGCCCAATTTGGACATTTTCACTTAGGGGTGTACTCACTTTTGTGGCCAGCGGTTTAGACATTAATGGCTGTGTGTTGAGTTATTTTGAGGGGACAGCAAATTTACACTGTTATACAAGCTGTACACTCACTACTTTACATTGTAGCAAAGTGTCATTTCTTCAGTGTTGTCACATGAAAAGATAAAATAAAATATTTACAAAAATTTGAGGGGTGTACTCACTTCTGTGAGATACTGTATATTCAATTATATAATATTTATAATGTCTTGAGTTTTTGTGTCTGGAAAAACAAACAGGGTCTGCTAAACTATGCATGTCCTCTAGGTGGCATTCTGGATCTAAAATTCCAAAGACCATGAAGGTTGTGACTTTAGATTTAAGTCTTAATGCACAGATCTAATATAATGATATGCGTCAAATTTTCTCCCTACTATTTACATTCACTTGAGATATAACCAACTGTGTATAAGTGAATACTCAAGTCGTGTGCATTTGATCGTTCAAGTGCAAGAGAACTGAATTGGGTGCAGACCTGGCACAACACATTAACATGATTTTAAGATTTCAGAGAGCAAAGAGTGAAAATAAACATATTTAAGACATTTTAATTGAAACATGTATTTAATTGAAACACATATTCAATACATTTTAAGGATACGCAGACACCCTGTGTTAGTAATCTGATAGACACTGGAATTCCAGGATGGCCCAAGAACAAATAAACGTGTTCTCATTAAAGTACTCACACTTGGAGAGAAGGAGGTACATAAATCTTGCTGGGAGGGCAATTAGCCAGAGCTGGATTGTGAAGCAGCGCCTGCTCAATCTCCTCCATAATCTGCTATCTCAAGGGGCCTACTTTTACAGAGGGGGAAACTAGAGGGTTCTGCTCTTGAGAGTGCATTACAGAATCATGAATGCGAGAGAGAGCATCAGCTTTGCAGTTCTTTGATCCAGACTGTAGGTAATAAAAAAATCTGCTCTAGTGAAAAAGAGCGCCCACCTAGCTTGAGCCTTTTGGCTGACCCCAAAGTTGCAACGATCAATTAAAACCAAAAACAGATGTCTCACTCCCTCCAACCAGTGACGCCATTCCTCAAAGGTGGCTTTCATGTCCAAAAGTTCACAGTTGCTGACATCGTATTCGGATTCTGCTGAGGAAAGTGTTCTTGAGAAAGTATTGCATAGAGACCTGTGTCTGAAGCATCCACCTCTACAACAAAAGGCAAAGTGGGATCTGGATGATGCAGAGTAGGCGCTGAAGTACAGCTAGTCTCAAGTCTGAAAAGGCAATGTGATGCAACCAGATTCCAGTTAAGTTTGCCTTTATCCTTTCGTCCTTTGAGTAGTGTGGTAAGAGATGCCGCTGCACTGCTGAAGCACTGGAGTGGGACAGGACCATTCTAGTACTGCCTTTGCCTAGAAATTATCCATCTCTCTCTCCTTGTCACATACTCCAGATAGGACATAGAAGAGGAATGAAACTCAAACTTCTCAGCCTTCATGTACAGTTGATGGTCTATGCTCAGAATTTGGGGTATTAGGAATCTAGTGAAGTGGATAAGAGAGGCAGCGACTAGTTCCTTGTCAGACTGTATGAATACGATCCCCACTGTAAGCCTTGTCACACTGTAAAATCTCAGTTGTCATTATTGTCAGAGTCATATACAGTCAAGACTCGTTGAAAAAAAAACAAAAAAAAACGGACGCACAATGACACATTAGGTGAAAGTGAGCTGCATGACACATGGGATTTAAATGGTGGCTACAAAGAAATGTCTAATTTGGTCATGGCTTGTCTTGAAAAACGAAGACAATTTGACAGTCATTGTACAAGTCACGCTGAGGGACTGTGAATCAAATCTTCTGACACTGCCAGAATTTCGTCGGAGGTCAAGTCAACGATCATTAATTGGCTGTCGTTGAAAGTCAAACTAATGATCAAAACTACCGATTCAAAGATTTTATCCTAGTATCAGAAGAATCTTTTAGAATTTGCAACATTTGTCTCAGACGGCCAAATTGTGGTCAAAATTGTAGTGCGACAGTGGACTTTAACTATGGAGACAATTCAAATTTTGCTGTAAAACAGCTCTAAAAGGCAGTGTCATTTATTTAGCTCAAGTGAGTTAAGATCTATAACATTTAAAACAAGGTCAATTCAGCTGAAAACAGTTCTACAAAAGACGGCAATGTAGTTATTCAGTTTATTGTTGATTCAATTCAGTACAAATACCAGTGTTGGTTTCAAGATGTGACTCAGCTATAAAGCAGATCTACAGAAGATAACAGTGCCATTATCCAGTTTGTGTGAAGCTCAAGATTAAGAAGTCTTTACACATGAAAGGCTTCTCTCCAGTGTTATTACATTAGGTGTTTCTTGTCTGTAAAACTCATTCCACCCTAGTGACATTTAAAAGTTCTCTCTAGAGTGAGTCCTCGTGTGGATTTCAAGGTGTTTTTTTTGAGTGAAACTCTTTTCACACTTAGTGCATGTGTAAGGCTTCTCTCCAGTATGAACTCTCATGTGGACTTTAAGAGTCCCACGTCGAGCAAAACTCTTTCCACACTTGGTGCATGTGTAAGGCTTTTCTCCAGTGTGAACTCTCATGTGGACCTTAAGGGTTCCATGTTGTTCGAAACTCTTTCCACACTGAAGACATGTGTAAGGCTTTTCTCCAGTGTGAACTCTTATGTGGCTCTTAAGGTTTCCATGACGATCAAAACTCTTTCCACACTGAAGGCATGTGTAAGGCTTTTCTCCAGTGTGAACTCTCATATGGACCGTAAAGTTTCCATGTTGTTTGAAAGTCTTTCCACACTGAAGGCATGTGTAAGGATTCTCTCCAGTGTGAACTCTCATGTGAACATTAAGGTTTCCTTTTTCATTGAAACTCTTTCCACACTGAAGGCATGTGTGAGGCTTTTCTCCAGTGTGAACTCTCATGTGGACCTTGAGATTTCCATGACGATCAAAACTCTTTCCACACTGAGGGCATGTGTAAGCCTTCCCTCCAGCGTGAACTCTCATGTGGACTTTAAGGTTTCCATCTTGATTGAAACTCTTTCCACACTGAGGGGATCCATTAGGCTTCTCTCCAGTGTGAATTCTCATGTGGACTTTAAGATTTCTTTGTTGATTGAAACTCTTTCCACACTGAATGCAAGTGAAATCACTCATAGTTTGAGCTTTTTTTCCTGCGTAAGTTTTTTCAGTCTGTGAGCATTTAAAAGATTTTTCTCCAGGTTTCTCTGCATTAAGTACTTCCCTCTCCTCTTTCAGCGACATTACGTCTAAGATAAAAAAACAACCACGAAAAAATTAAATCCAGTTTAATCACGCAAAGCAACTGACAACAAAACATTTAAATATGTAGAGCAACAACATATGCTAGATCCTATACTAGGCAGGGTCTTTGTCCTACTTGAACCAGTACACCTGCTGGAAGGTTCTGAAGTTGCCTGAAGACATTTATTAGGTGGTTCATTTGTGTTTAATTGAGGATGGAGCTAAACTTTGCAAGATGGTGGCCCTCCAGAAGCAGGATTGGACCTCCCTGTCCTATACCTACTATGCTACTAAAAGAGGTGTTACATGTAATCTAAGAATCTCTTTACCAGAGGTTCTCAACTCTGGCCCGCAAGATCATCTTTTCTGCAGAGTTTGCCTCCAACCCTAATCAAACACATGAACAAGCTAGTCAAGGTCTTTAGGAGTACTAGAAAGATACTGGCAAGTGAGTTTGATCAATGTTGGAGCTAATCTCTGCAGGAAAGGGGACTTTGATGGCCAGAGTTGAGAACCACTGTTCTTCACAATACTGCTAACTCTGAACTTTCGGACATGTCCCAAAAACCTTCAAGCTGGCAGTTAAACCCTTTATTAAAAAAAAGCAGAGTTTGACCCAGGAGATATAGGTAATTATAGATCTAATTTATTATGTCTCCTAGGGGATAAAACACAAATTTAGAGGATAAAAGACAAACTTCCCAATCCTCCCCTTCCACCTCCAGACCAAAAGTAAATCACACAGATTTTTCTATGTGATGACTTATTAATATTAAATAGGCAATATTTTTTTTTGTCAGGAAGGAAGCAGCAGATCTTTGTTTTAAAGTCCCCCTGTAGTCAATAATTTTATCACTTAAAAATGATCTTTGATCACCAAAATTACATATTTGAACGTTTTTTCCAGTGAAAAAAAAATCTTAATGCTTTAAAATGGCTTGAATGTAACTCTACACCCTTGCCACATTTAATATACACGGATCTATAAATATGATAATTAGCCCCGCCTCCACTCACTCGCACAAGCTCAGATGAGATCCAGACGGTCAACTTACTGAGGTTGTTGACAATTAGGTAGTTGTGAGTGCAGGTGTGAAGTAAATTATTATTTCTCAGATAAACTAATACTATAATAATAATATTTCTGAGATAAACATGCGTAGGATGCCAAATTTATGAACACACAGAAGCCTTGTCTAGGCTCTGCCTTGGTATGGTATGTGTCAAGCCATACGTTAGTCTGGCTGTTTGATGAGAAATAGATTAAATGTAGTTGCAATAAACACGGCAAGAATCCATCGCAGCAGAGGACTATTATCTGCTACGCTGAACTGCGGAAGAACTGATGACGGCACAGTTTAATGTTTGGTCGACCAATCAGCGGAAAGAGGCGTTTCATTCCCGCCCACATGTAGAGATCAAATATTCAAGTCGTTTATTCATTTTCTACCCCTGAACGAAAACCGAAAAATCAAGCCGAATTCTTGTTTTTCGTTTTGTTTGAGAAAAGAAAAAAAAAAAAGGTGCCGTTTTTCATTTTTACGATTTCAATATTAAATAAAATAACGAATGACCACAAGATGCACAGAACACTAACCCTTTAACTTCAGAAACTAAACTATTCAAACCAAAAACAGTGAATAATGAAATACAAAACAAAAGTGCATTTGATTTTAATTGTAACCTCCATATATTCAGAGCGCAATGAAAAATAAGCTGCACAAAATGAGCTATTTTTTTTGGATTGAGAGTTGAAAATAAGCATATAAATCAGAAAGAGGCACAGAAGACAATTTTGTATATTTCTGTTCCAGTTATCTGGAAAGGTATTATATTGACTCATCTTGACTTAAATAATGAGTTATTTGTGTCAAATAATAAGTGGGAAGCATATGTACACATGCGTATCATTTTCCATTATTGTTACTTGAATTCAGGAACTGAGTTTATTGTAAATCTGAATTTGTGCATTTGGTATTAATGCTCATGAGACTATTTGAGTGAAATTTATGTGCCTGTTTCTATGTAGGACAGTTATTTAAACATATTTGTGATATTTGTATATCAGTGCCACTTCAAGTAGAACACACGTTAAACAAAACCACTTTAATCAGGACACTCCCATGACATTCTTCAAAATTATCATTAATTTTTGTAGATCTGGACATTTTAGTAAGGATCAAATGACTGAGTTCAGTTCTGAGAATGAAACCAACCTGTTTGTTCCTCAGTATCTTCTTGTTTCACTCTGAATACTGCTTCAATCTTCATTTCTTCACTCTCCTCTTTAATAAACACCATCTTTATGTCTTCACTCTCCTCTTTAATAAACGCCATCTTTATAATAGTGTCACGTGGATCTCAGTCGCTTCACCAGGAGTTTCTCTGTGTGTTTGGACAATTTATCACATTTAGAATAATCAACAGAAAGAAAAATAAATCCAAACTAAATCTCTGGGTGCATCTTTTTCTACACTGGAAAAAAAAAAAAAAATGCTTAGTATTTTTTGTCTTGTTCCCAGTCCAAATATCTACAAATTTTTAAATCCAGATGCTTTTACTAGACACAAGTTACTGGGGAAAATCAAAATTAAGTGATTTTTTGCTTAAATCAAGCAAAATTATCTGCCAATGGGGTAAGAAAGTTACTTATCTAGTAAAAGCATCTGGATTTAACAATTTTTAGATATTTGGACTGGGAACAAGACAAAAATGCTAAGTAAGAATTTTTTTTTGCAGTTCAGTAGTCAACGCTCTGGTAAGAGTCAGAGTGATTGTTTATAGCATAATTTTCAAAAAAAGACATTCAAAACTAGCACTACAAATTGATAAAAGAACAATTTATATTGAAAATTAATATTTCGGTATGACTTATATTTGATATTTAATGATTTGTAGATCACATTTAATCGATTCATGAAAACATTTGTGATTTGTTTGTAAAAGTTGTCATTTGTGTTTACTGTTTTGACCAGCAAGTGCTTCGAATCACTGAATCATTTTGGGAAACAATGGACTACTTGCACAACTACTTCCGCGTTCTACTTGATATACAGAGAGCTTCTCGTGAAAACGCAGATTATTACCACATATAAATGTTTTTTAAACAATTAATCATATTCTCTGCATTAACATTAATTATCTTCAACCTGCTGAAATGTTTATTAATATATTTTGCTTCCAAATGCACATTCTGAATAATAAATATATATTTCCCCACTAACCTACCGCCGTCAAGTGCTTGTCTTCTCATTAGCAGTGTTTTTCTCTTAGTCATCATATTTCATACCTGTTAAATTTACATTTAAATGAATTTAAATGAGCAGACAAGACATGCACAAACAAACCAAGCTGATGATTAAACAGCAGTATAACCTTTCATATAATAGTTATAATTAATCAAATACTTATGAAGGCGAACCATGGTTTTACTATAGTAAGAGTGTAGTAACCATGGTTAATTTTCGTACGAGCAATATTGCTTGCGTTGGTGCTCTTTTACTCCAGTGTTTGAAATAGTTGAATGAACGTGAAAACTGCCTTAACGATGTTAAATATTTACTTAATCTTAAAGAATAATGCAATGACAGCACAACTACTTTGAATATTAGTATTTTTGGCATAAATGTGTGAATTACATACAAATGATTGTCAGTAAAAAATGGCACAAAATAGAGACTAAAATAACAGAAATAAAGTAACAGCGCTGACACCCTGTGATGAAAGAATCTCAGTTTATGTTGGATTAAAACTTAAAGTTACGTTGAGTTTGGAAAGGTCTGTACACAGTAATCATCGGAATATCTATTTTTCCTGTCTCTGAACATGTCTGGAATTTAAAATCATCCCGAGGACTCTCATTTTAAGAGGCGTTTAGTTAGCTATGTGATAACAGCGCATTGAAAATAGATATAACCGGAAACAACTGAGCCGTAATATATCAAACCGGATGTGCGTCACGAGGCTCAGTGCAAGTAGTCCATTGGTTCACTCGAGTTTTGTAAAGTTTTCTTCATCACCGAATTGTGTTTACGATAAACTGATAGACCCTTTTCACATTTCCGGGTTTCTCAGAAGCGGAAGTTGTCATAGTTGGGTAAAATTCTATAGCGGTGAATGAGAGAATACATTAAATATATATTTTTTGTGTTTCCATTTGCTCAAATAGCAAAAGAAAAACTCCACAATTAGTGTTTTCACAATTTTCAAAAAGAGGAAAAAAATAGAGAGCGGTTGATAACGGCAGTCAGAAGAGAGAAAGATGTCAACTTTACAGTCACTCCCATAGCCGCTGTATTAGAAACACCCTCACAGCAGCGTTAACTAGATTTTTGTAATTTGATGCAAAGGTAATATAATACTAAGTATAGTGTTATAAATGTATACGTTTTTTAAAAAAATGAAAATATAAAAAACTTTGCAGGATATTGATGACTGTTAAAACGCGTCATCACAGTCTGTGAAAAGGGTCTATTCATGATGCAGCGAGAGAAACGAGACGCACTTTTTCTGTTACTCATGTGTTTTACTCAAAAAATAATGTTTAATTAATGCATTTCAATGTTACATTAAAAATATTTAATTTATTTTACACTACTAGTAAAACTATAAAATACACTGAATGCGTTGTATTGATTTAAAAACATAAAATGCTTAAAACACAAACCTTTCATCAGATGAATCACAGACAATGCAGTGCGGCGCAGCCTTATGACATCACACCACCAAACCAAAATAAAAGTCCTGTATAGTTCATAGAAATTGAATTCGATTGATATTTATTTACATACAGAAAACAAAGATAAATTTAAAAAATATATATCAGAGGTATTCATCTGTAAAATATATATTTAAATATACATGTAGCACAGCGATGTACTGAAAATAACTACCAATAAAACAGTAATATGTGAAATTCTGTCTAAAAGGCAAAACAGTCATAACTGAGTGCAGAAACAATTTATTCCAGATGTTGGTTGGTAAATGTTTTTCAATAACAATTCATTTACAAATGTTGATGCAATTTTTTTTATAGAACCATAGCAAAAACTATTGAAACATACAAAAAGAGGATGTTTTTAGCCTCTTTTAATTATTCTTCTTGAATGAGTCATAGATGTGTGTGTGTGTGTATAATAAATAATATATATAACATTTTTTCTGCTTTTTTTTCAAATGGTTATATTTTTAATTAGTTTAATAATTTGTTACTCATTGTCATGGATCACAAGATATTACAGGCCATAACAATATAATTACTTCTGTAAAAACTGTCTTATATTGCTGCAAATCATGATTTCTTGTTGTCTGAATAGTGTATTTTTCCACCATGTATCATTGTGAAATCTTTTTTTTTTTTTTTTTTTTTTACTTTTCTTTAGATAATATTTAATGAATTGTATTTATAAAAGCACTAAATAGTAATTTGCTAATCCTACAAAATTAAATTGTTTAAAAATAACTATCTTATAAAAACGTGTCCATAAATCTTGCGTCAGTTCAGTTACCGTACCATGCCTTTAAATTGCTGGAATAATCTCCCACAGCTACGTAAGATACAGGAAATGTTATCACTTTTCCTCAGTGATAAGATCTGAAGCACTGAAAGGTATGTGTGTTCTCTCTGAGAAAATATTTAATCTAAAAAGTTCTTACAATAAGGCCCAGTTTCACAGACAGGGCTTAGACTAAGCCAGGATTAGGCCTTAGTTCAATTAGGGCATTTAAGTAGCTTTTATAAACGTACCCTAGAAAACATTACTGGTGTATATCTTGAGACAAAACAAAGGCTCTGGTATATTTTAAGATATGTCAGTACAAGTTACTTTCAGTTAAAACAGCTCAAACATGCATTTTAGTCCAGGATTAGTCTATGAAACCAGGGGCAAGAGTTATTTTGTAAAACGTCAAAATTGTTACCACCGTATTAAAAAAAAAACAGGATTCATCACTGATCACACAGTGGGTTGTTTAAAAGTCTTTTAATCATGATTTCATTAGTGCCATGTGCTCTTAGCATTTATGCTAGCAAGTTTAAAATGGTCAGTTCTGTTACCAAGGTAGAGTAACAATGTTGACAGTATGTAACAGAATTGACAGTAACAGAGTTGATCAACAATACTATACATAAATCTTTTTTACTATACATAAAATCAGTTTTTTTCCTGAACTTTTTGTCAATCAGTTGCCTCAAAATGTTTTATTAAGCAGAATTGGCAGATTTTTATTTTGTACTCATACGTTTTAATTATTCTTAACTTGAAAGGTTTGAGTACACTAATTCATACATTAATTTAACAATACCATGTAACTTCAATTTAGTGTAAACATAGCTAGCTATAACAAGCTAGTTCATAAAATGCTAACATGTTAACAATAGCATGATATAACACTTGCTGAATGAGCAAGCATTTAACATGCTTGCTCTCAAACCAAGCCACATGCACCACTTGTCACCATGACAGTAAACTCCAAAAACCCACATTAACAGAAACTCTTCTAAATTAGCATAATAAAACATTAATCACTACTAAATCTGCCACTTTACATTAATCTTACACACACACACACAAAAAAAAAAACATAACATTACGAAAGGGAAGGTTTATGGATAACAAATTATTTATAAATAAAATTCAGACAACATTTCCACATAAAGTCCAGTCATTTGCAGTTTATGGAAAATGTTAAATGTATTTTTATTAAATTGAACATTTATTTAACTTTGGAGTATGGAGAAATAGGCTCACTTGTTACGGGCCAATTCACACTGCAACAACAGATGCCGACCAACAGCAATAGACACTTTGTTGGGTTTTGTCAGACGCTGTCTGTTGCCATTGGTCAACGCTTCTTTTTGCTGACTGAACATCGTGTACTCCGACATTTTTTCTGGCTTGGCTAAAAGGGTGATGTGGTTTCTCCAGTTGTGTGTCTGTACTCCTGTTTAAGAATTTACATCACCTGCAAATTTCTAAGAGCATTACTCACAAATGTATTGGAGTAAAAAGTACATTTACTGATTCAAAAATGTAGTCAAGTAGAGAGTGAAAGTTGCTAATATATTTGATACTCAGTAAAACTACAAAGTAGTCAAGTCAAGTCACCTTTATTTATATAGCGCTTTTTACAATGTAGATTGTGTCAAAGCAGCTTTACATTGATAACTGGTACATTATTTGGCTGCACAGCAGCTCTTAAAGAATAGTGTCAATGCAGGCAGATCAAAGCACTGTTGAATATCAAATGTCAAGTGTCCCCAACTAAGCAAGCCAAAGGCGACAGCGGCAAGGAACCCAAACTCCATCAGGTGACATCAGATGGCAGACAAGTGGCAAATAGGTGTTTAAATGGAGAAAAAAACCTTGGGAGAAACCAGGCTTAGTCGGGGGGCCAGTTCTCCTCTGGCCAACAGTGCTTTGTTACGATTCAGGTTGCTATCGTAAGTCCAATAGGATCACAACATTCAAAGTATGAATTTTGGCTACAAAGTAGCCAAAAAGATACTAAAAAACAGTAACTGATTACTTTTACTCAAATACTTTACACCCCTGATGATAATAATAAAGAGGTATACATCTGGAACAGAAGACTTATGTACAGATTTGTACTTTTGCATAATATCTAATTATTGCCCTCATGAATTATAGAAACGGGTAATTGCTGTGTGAATTGTTTAAGCTGGAGATAACATTGGGGGAAAATGTAACATCTGCCTGAGCTGAGAAGAGCAAACAGGTTGTGTCCGGGGTGAGAGGGGTCTGTGATGATGTTATCTGCTCATTTCTTCACTCTGGAGGACTACAAGTCCTGAAGGTTGGGCAGGTGCACACCAATCATCCTTTCAGCTGACAGTCTGTTGCAGTCTTCTTATGTCTGATTTGCTGGCTGACCCAAACCAGACAGTTATAGAAGTGCACAGAACCGACAGCTGAGTGAAACTGTGTCATCTGCACCTGTTGCAGATTGAACTTTTTCAGTTGACAAAGTAAGTACAGCCTCCGTTGGGCCATTTTCACAATGAAGTCAATGTGATTGTCCCACTTCAGATCCTGAGAGATGGTGGTGTCCAGGAACCTGAATGACTCCACTGCCTCCACAATGCTCTTCATGTTGGTGAGAGGGGGGTTTCTCCTAAAGTCCACTATCATCTCCAGTTTTGAGCGTGTTCAGCTCCAGGTTATTGTGACTGCACCAGACAGTCAGCTCTTTAACCTCTTGTCTGTAGGCAAACTCACTGTTCTGGATGAGGCCGATGACTGTGGTGTTGTCTGCAAACTTCAGGAGTTTGACAGAGGGGTCTTTAGAGGTGCAGTCATTGTGTAGAAGGAGAAGAGCAGTGGGGAGAGAACGCACCCCTGAGGAGCTCCAGTGCTAATACTGAGGGTCCTAGATGTGAGTTTTCCCAGCCTCACTAGCTGCTGCCTGTCTGTCAGGAAGTTGATGACCCACCGACAGATGGAGATGGGTACAGAGAGCTGGGTCAGTTTATACTGGAGGGTATTCGGGATCATGCTGTTTAAAGCAGAGCTGAAGGATCCAACAGGAAAGAGAATCCTTGCTTAAGTCCCTGGTTTGTCCAGATGTTGCAGGATGCAGTGCAGTCTCACATTAGACACGAAACTTCATTTTCAGGGAGAAGGGAATCGTCCACCCTAAAAATGATGACTTCTTTTTGGGTTCTCTACCTGCGTTTTCCTCAGTATCATCCTTGTTCTTGTCCTTTTTGGATCTAAAGGGATTCTTAATCTGCAAACAAATGACACGTATTATTAAAACAGAATTCATTTCAATAAGCAAGTACAGGTATTAGGTAGAACACTGAACACTTATACAGAGGAGAAATTACCTTTTTGAGGATGTTCGACTTCATCATCTTTAACTTATTTCTGAAGGTCAGTCTTGGTAGATCCTCCTGTACTGACACAGCCTGACTGTGCACTTCAATCGGTGTTGCAAACTGTTCAATCGGTGGAAATTTCTTTGTCAGCAAGTCAAAAACTTGACTGACCACCAACTCTGTCAGATGATCCACCACTGTCAGACCGAAATCCTCTTCTTTGATGATGAAGGGCATCACTGGAGTATTTTCAGGGAGTGTCGCAGGATGGGGGAATCTGGAGGACACAAAAAGACGCTGCACGAGTTCCTCCACAAAATAATGGAGGAAATCTATAGCTGTCATTTTGACCTCCTCCGAGACGCTCTCTGCCTGCGGCATCTCGCTTCTTAGGACGCAGTTCATTAAATCTGCGAGCCTTCGATGCAGACGTTCTGAGGCTGCGTAACTGTTGTCCTGCCGGCTGAAGTGACTGTTGCACTTCGACATACATAGAGCGGTCATCAGTGAGTCAAATAAGGTGGTGGTCTTTGGCCCGTCACTGCCTGAGGGTGGATCTGACTCCAGCAGGACAAGAGACAGTCCACCTTCAGATGACTCAAATGTCGGCTGCAGAACTGGGACAGGCCCACTTTCCCATGTTCTAGATGCTGCAGTAGGATTCTTTGACCATGCCCGAATGACATCCTCCACAATGTAGTCAATCACATTGCTTGTGGTCTCCACCGTATGGGTCGCTCTGAGAGCGCACAAGAGTTTGCCCTCTATTGCCGCAAGGACCGTGCTGATGGCTGTTGTGGCCACTGTGCGGGAGATGTGGCAATGCAAAACACTCAGCTTTCGGATGACCTCACTAATCAGTAATTCCCCAATATTAGTGCAGGAATCATCCGGACGGAAGTAAACGAAGCATGGTGAAGAGGCTGCGTTGATCTTCAGCATGTTGTTGTGCATCACCACATTCACCCGATGACAAACTTCCTCCACCACAATGCCAGCGAGTTCAGAGGAACGCGGATCGTCTTCACCCAGAGAGTCGCTGAAATCGCATTCAGCGCTGCTGAGGAGACCATCCACCGTGATCCCAAAAAGGGATTCAAGTGGATACACATATGGAAGCTGTTCCATCTTCAGGATCGCTGGTCTTTCTGATGTTAATGGCTTGTTTGAGTTCACAACTGCAGATGGATTCATGCCCACTATTCCAGATAGTTTTGGCATTAAATCAGTTGCAGTTGTGGCAGCTGACGTTGCAATGGAAGTCAGCATTTGATAGATTTGCTGTCTGGAGAACTGTGTGGAAAACAACAAAATTAGTTTTAGTTGATTTAGCTGCGAATTGATTTTTATCACATTAAGTTTATGCTAGCTTACAGTTAGGGAGTTTTAAAACCTGCACATTGTTTGACTTACCGGGTAGCTCAATGCCGCCTGTATCACTTCCAAATTCCTGAAAAACAGACAACGGTTAATATAATACATTATGAGTAAAATTTGATGACAAACTTTGATGTTGGATTGACAAAGCCTAGTCTGAAAGTTTGAAAAATCTTTGAAAAGCTTGAAGTTTTAAGATTATAACACGGAAAACTAGTTATAATAAACATCAGAAGGTATGTTGAAAGAAACAGTGTAATGTACTGAATTGTATCACGTCTTGTGTAATCGCTCAAGCAAAGTTTGAACTGGGGAAAGACATCAAAACAGCTTTTAAAAATGTCGCTTAACATTATTTACCTTAGAAAGCCATTCGATGTCCGTATCTCGTTAGTTAGCTAGAAAAATAATAACTCTAGGGAGGGGCGTTTTGTGAAGTATATCCACTGTATTACATATTCACTATATTTTACTTATCATGTTAGTGTTGTCTTCATTATTTAATGTATGTTTGAATAAATCTGTCATGAAAACAAGTTATTAGTCATCATTTAAATGTTCATATTATTTAACCCTCATGTTGTGTTGTCCCATGCCAGAAAATGCTAGTTAATGTTATAGCATTGGACTAAAATTTGCTGACTTTACTCACCCAGAGTCTAACTACTTCCCAAAAATGTGTTTTTTTCCCCCCCACATTGTTACACTTGTTGTGTTCCCGGTCAAAAATGACCGGCCTACAAAAAAGTGCTTATAAATCTCTCATTATGCTACATTATCACCAAATATTTATTATCACCAAGTTTTATCAACTTGTTTTCTTTAATTTAAGACAGGTTTTGTATTTATTTTTGAAACTGATTGATCGAAGGCCTCAATGATCTGAGCTTATATTGGTCAAAAATAACCGCCCATTGAAAATGAATGGAGTAGTCAAAAATCAGAGAAACATGTTCATCATGTTCATGTTCACATATATACATGTGGGCTTCCAAAAATAAAGGTCTCGGACCTCTGCATGTGTGGATACATGCATACTCCTGCATTTGCGCACATACACACACACGTTCATTTACACATACTATTTTGAATATTACAGGCTTTCTTTTGCACAGAGATGAATTTTATCCTCAAATCAGTGAGGCCTACGATCAATCAGTTTAAAGGATAAATACAAAACCTGTCCTAATTTAAAGAAAACAAGTTGACAAAAAGATTGAATCCATTATTTGATAATAAGGTAGCATAACAAGAGATTTATAAGCAATTTTTTTTCATTTTTGACTGGAAACACCACAAGTGTTATAGGGATTTCAACACAGCACAAGGGTTAACCAACAAATTGGAGTAGAAACATAATTGTTATTAAAAAGTTGATATATAAACTACCTTATGTGCAATTTAAATGTCTGTATAACTTATTTTAATGTTGATTATTTAATAAAAGTGATTCATTAATTGATTATTAAATAAACTTTTCAGAGTCGGCTTAAAATCTGCTTAAAAACACTTTATTTTGATGCCCCCCATTTGGAAGTACATATCAACTTAATCTACCCCTACCCCTAAAAGGTCTACTAATAGTTAACTAATATTCTAATGACTAGTAGTTGACATGTAGGAGCAACATTACTTTTAGTCAACAGAATGTCTAAAGGGGACCATCAAAATAACCAAAGAGTCTAATATTAACACAATTACACAACAACTATTTTAAATAAGTTTCATCACTAGAATATAAGAGGACTTTACTAATAAAAATAGACATACTGTTCAGTCAGATTCCACATGAAGTTGCAGATGACTGATTGAAAAGTGACATCCTCCAGCTGTGGTACAGCAAGTTTTGCAGCTAAACGGGCTGCAAAGGCCAGTTCTCTGTGATGGTCTGATTGAACGCTAGTATTACAAGCCATTGTAATCTATCATCAATCACTGAATAAAGTAAAAGTTTGCTCTTAAATCAGAAAAATGTGGGCTCAAGGACTCCTGCAGCATAATTTATAGTGTGCTGGCTGTGACATCACCACAGAGAGTCATGAATAATTAATCAGCACTGTTGAACATTCTAATGGAATGTTGGTGGAATGCAGACTGCTGGAGGAATGATCATGTGATCTGTGCTACTAAAGCTACTAGAAACTACTAAAAAAGTATGATTTGATCATTATTGTTATGTTATATGTTCTTCTAACCCTAATTGATGGAGTGTGTAGCTTTTCATTTCTTAAATAACCATGTAGGAAGACACATCATGGCCATATTCCAGGATCACCATGTGAAGATTCATCAGGTTGTGAAGGAGCATGAAGAATCACTTTCACACATGAATTGGCAGACCTTAAAATTCATGGAAAGTCTTTGGGATGTGCTGGAGGAGACTTTACAGAGTGCTCACCTCTTGTATTCTCCATACAAGATCTTGACCAAAAAAAATAAATAAATAAAATAAAATACACCTCTTGATGGAAATATATGCTGTGTCATCTTGTAATTAAACTGTTATTGTTACATGACAGGTATATTAGTAAGTGACAGTCAACTTTCTAACCATAAAAACATAACTGATATTATCTTTGTTAGTTATCTTCATGTTAAAATTATAACCCATTGTATGGTATTCTGTTATTGTGATATAGAGTCAACTCACTCACCGATCTTCCTGTATTTGTAGTTCTTCTCCATGTGGAGCCTTGATTCAGACACACAGATCAACTAGTGAGAGTTGATAAATTTTAATTAATTTGACATTGTTGTGATAATACACAGGGGTGTATGTATTCCAGGGGCGTAGTTTGTGGGGAGGATGGGGGTGAGGTAACCTCCTCAATATTCAAATGACAGATTTGTAAACACTTCAGCTGCTCAACGGTCTGTGTTCACCGTTGTCTGATTCTCCTCTTCATGATGTGCTATACATTTTCATGTATATGAAATTGTGATGACTTTACTGGTTCTGGATAAGAACTGGTTCTCGGTTCCCAGTGTTTTTTTGAAAAGAGCTGGAACTGTGCAAGGAGATGTCAGAGACTATCCTTATATTTAACATATTTCAGAAATTAAATACACAATTTCTCTATGTTTTATTTTGCCATTGCTTTCAGCCAAAAGGCCTGGCGTCCATCTTGGGAACCGCAGGAGAACATAGGAATGACTGTGTCATAAAGGAAGGTCTGCTAAAAATACTGTTGTTACATTGATGGTGCAAAGAAACAAAAAATGTTGTGCCATGTGGATAACAATAAAGTTCTATTGTACTAAATTAAGTACACATATGTTGTAAATGAAAAGTATTTGTTTATAATATAATGAAACCAAGATTTATATTTAAATTTAGTCATGGAAAAGAAACATTATTATTATATTATTTTTAGGATAATGTAATGTGTTAAGGCTGTGATAAAGCTGGAGGATATGTAGCACAATGATTGAGTATTGCACTCCAAAAATATAAGCCTTAAAAGAGCATATCATTTGTAGTTAAATATAGTGTTGAAATGTTACAGTCTCATAGTTCACCAGCAGGTGGCGGTGAAGTTGAGGCTGTGATAAAGATGTGATGTAAGATGGTGTGCGATGACCACGAGAGCTGCAACTAAAACTATTAATTCCTGTTTTGCAGAATAAACACACTTTAAATGTGCAACCCCCCTTTGTGAATTCTTCACTGCACACTGGGAAGTGTTACAGATGATTACATCACCTCTTTCATTGCACCACAGGTTCACTGTAGGGCTACATATTACATTCAATATTTTCAGCGAGGTGCTTTTGCTGCAGAGAAAATCTGTATAAATCATCCAAAAGGCAAATCGTTATATTCTGCAGATTGCCTTTTCACAACTTTCCACCCAGAAGAACTACAGTTTGCATTGTTTGGCACTTCCTATGAGCACTTCACAATAAAAAAAAAAAGTCCTGTTGTGGGTTTTGTTGTTTTTCCCTCTCTGAAAACATAGAATTGACTTTGTTACTGGAGTACTTGAGGGTGTATAAACATCTTTAATCCTACGACAAAGTTTCATTTTCACCCCTATCTGGCCCCAGCCTCTTTCAGGCATAGTTTTTGAGACCCTTTGAGACTATTTGCTATTCATCATTCAAAATGTCTAAAAGTCAGACAGTTTAGGTTCAGTGAGAGTTTCTATTGTAACTGGTCCTAATATAATTGATGCTGTAATGATGATCAGTTGATTAGTCTAACCTCAACAAAGTCCATGTTTGGTTTTCTCGATCTGTGAACTGAAAGTAAAAACAGGTTTAAACGTTCTGTTTTTGGACAATAAACACTGTTCTCGTAGAATCTGCTGTCTAAGTAACCTTTTAAAGCCTTGTAGTACTCAAGGTATAGCCAGCTTTGGTGTTATGAATAACCTTACAGTTAACACTAACCATATTATTGTATCTGTACACTATGTTTTTGTAAAAAAGGACACATAAATGATGGCTTCTCTCACATGACAGTGATTACATGTCATCTGGAGGATGTTCTCAGCTGAAAACAAGTTGGCAAGGTTTTGTGGCCTCACCTGTTGCCAACATTGTTGGACCTCTTTCTGTCTTTGACACCAACTGGACAATGGTGGCTGCTGAGCAAAATCTTGCCCATCAATGCCTCTGCATATTAAAATCTTCAAAAAGAGAAAGAGAAAAATACAAACATACCAGAAATCCAACATTGCAATTCCACTACCACTGAGAAGGCAGAGGGTGAAAGGATAGTTGGAAATGGGCAATCAAACCCATGACCCTTGAGATTCTGTGTAGGTGCTGGCTGTCAGTAGTGTTGCCCACTTAACTGTGAAACTGAACAAACACCGGGTGATTTTGCAGAGAAACACTTGATGCTGTTGTCTAAAGTTTTCTTACTTCTGTCATGTGGACAGAGCTTGTGGTAACTTTAATATTTGAGGCATGTTAGGGGACTGTGGAAAAAGCATTTTGGAAGGAACATCGTTTGCTGGCTAGTTACTAAACATAGCAAAAGTGCAGGTATAATGAGGCTTCCTTTTTACTTAACTCCTTGTTTTCATATGAAGCACACCTTATCATGAAAAGTTTTTTAAAGTAGTTTTTCTACTTAGCAGGATATTGGTAGCTAGTACATGGTGAAGTTGTGATGGAGGAACTAGCACATGGAGAAGTGCCAAAATAACATGAACCACATTAGAACAATTCTTTAAAACTCTTTGCCTGATTTACAAAAATACACACTGAAACCTTTGGCAAACTTGCAACATGGAAACTATTGAACCTAAATGTATTTGGCATTACAATGTAATTTACATTATGCAATATTGAATTGTACAGTATTGAATTATTGAGTACCAACAGCACTATCAAAACAGCACCTACTCCAGATCACACATCAACCACATGAACCTTTTTTCCTCCGTTTGCTGGTGGTCACACGCTGCCCATCACGGTCCCTCTTCCACCAGGTCACTTTAGATCGTCCTGTGACTTCAGGCTTCTGAGTTTGTGACTCATTTCTTTATGGACATATCATGTAATGAAACATAGATGGGTGAAAATAGGCATTAACTAACTGGAGTCAATTAATTACACATTTGTGTATAACAAGAATGAAACTTGCCTATATCTCTCTAACAAATGCATCCCCGAGCAGAAGAACAGCTTCTAGTTTGTGCTTATTTCCACTTGACATTGAACTAAAACAACAAAATCTGAGATCTGCCTTCAACTCAAACGTGCTGACTAATATAACTGAATGGAAGGTTTGGACCACATCAGAGATATGAGGATAAACGGTGATTAAAATTTGAAATTTTCTCGTAGAGGATAGTGCTGTCTGACTATTTGCCATGAAGGAGGCTGGAGAATGCAGATTTTCATCACAACCTCTGATTATAACAATGATTTTTCTCTATTCATTTGTTTATTTTAACTTATTAACCATCATCAACAACTACAGATTCATGTTTTTTTGTAAGCTGTATTTGTTACTACATAATATTCAACATGTTGCACCTGTTTTCTGCTGGAGACAAAGACTCTAGACTAAATCTTGCTTAATTTTCATTTAGGTAAAATGCACTATATGAAACATTAGAAAACAAATATCTCAGGAATAGGATCCTAATCCAACCCTACTGTATCATGCATCTGCAAACTAGTAATGCCTGCCTGAATTATACCAACGTGCCTGTTATTCTAGCAGAGCTCAGATCGGCTTGTATAGTAAATGTAGGCCGTATGCAGTGTTGCCAAGTCCGTGGTTTTCCTGCGGAATTGGGCTACTTTTACACTGTTGCCGCGGGTTGTTTTTCATGTCTGCGGGTTGAAGCGACCCCAAATATCATGATATTTAGCCCTTGGAATGTTACCAGGGGAACCCTGTCAAATACGTGGATTTTACCCCTACACTGAAACGCGATTGGGCTAGTTTTGAGTAGCAATTGGGTGGGTTTTGTTGTGAAAACCTGGCAACCCTGACCGTATGATCCAAAATACTGACCAGCTAAGGTCACCTCTTGGGGTCCACACCCACAAGTTGCATAACATTTATAGATGCAGCATGCATTCACATGTCTTTTCTGCAGGCACGATTTGTAAGCAGTAAACAGGTTGTCCTGTTGCCCACAATTTGGGAATAAATCCGGTTTAGGAGTCCATGCGCACTGATTAGTCCACATTATTGACCCCTGGGGGTCTAATGATCTAATCCGATTTTTTATTTTTTTTTTAAACAACCCTTTTTCAAAATTTGATCCAAATCCGAAATCCAATAAGATTACTTTTAAACAACTGGGCCCTGAAAAAATGTTTATCTGGATCACAGTGATCCAATCTTATTTTGCTTTGAAAAACCAGCACAAATGTAAGATGGATTACCTGATCCTGGATAGCAAAACATGGGATTTCCAAATCTAGATCATTTGGATCCAGATTAAACTTTTTGAACAACTGGACCCAGGTCTATAAATCCAATCCTGTTCAGGAGGAGGTTTATTTAAAGTAAACTGGATTAGACTAGAATAATTGTGCTCATATTTTCACCGATCAAGAGTTTACAGTAGTACAGTACAGTATGATCAGATGATTTGGGTTTATATGTTTCACATTTATTAATAAATTGACATTTATTAATTTTACAAAAAAAAAAAAAAACTTTTATTTAATGATACATTTGAATGAATCCTGTGTGTGATCATTTCAGTTGAAAGGTAATTTTAACTGTAATTATATTAAAATGATTTGTGACTACAATAACAACTGAATGACTGATTTCTATCAACACAAATAGAGCTTGAGAAAAGCACAGATTCTCACCGTCACTCATCATGACACAAACACTGATCTTACTGTCTATATGAGGATTCATTACACACATTTATTCTGACATGTTATTTCACTGACAGAAGTTCAGCTGTAGTATTAATGTAATGAAGAGAAAATAAAAGACATCTCACTGTTACTGATTCATCATGACCTCAAAGCATTATGGGTAGAATCTCTCTACAATCTATTCTGATTCATCAACACAGTTTCACTGATGATCTAGTATAACCAACCCAAAACCCAGGATAGAGCGGTTGAGTGAATGTGGTCTGGACTGTGTGGATGAGGCTCATTGTGTCTCCAGAGACGCTGTAGAAGGACAGAGTTCCTGCACTGTGATCCACATACACTCCTATTCTACTGCTGATGATGGGCTTTACTGGGAGTTCAGTCCATATGTCATTGTGTCTGAATGAGTAACTGGAGGAAGAGCAGATCAAACTCCAGGACTGATCATTACGTCCAAACAAACACTCTTTACCCGATCCCTTCCTGCTGATGCTCTTATATGACACTGATATACGCACACCATTCCCACTCCACTCAATCTCCCAGTAACAGCGTCCACACACTCTCTCTCTACACAACACCTGACACACATCAAATCTGTCTGGATGATCAGGATACAGCTGCTCTGTGTTAGTAAATGTAATCACTCTGTTCCCATCAGACAGACGGAGGTGTTCATGCACTGTGTTCAGATCCAGAGAGATCGGATGGGAATCTGATGGAGAGAAAACACATCAGAATCAGGAATTATGAATCTGATCTTTTAATGTTTCTGAACTCTTCATGTTCAATATATCAGCAGCGTCTCAGTACAGTTTACCAGATATCCTGTGCAAAACATCTTTTAAATGATCAATTATTAAACTCGTAAATCATGTTTTCTTTCTCCTTCTACAGGAAGAACATGAACACACTCAGTGAGTTTTTCTGCTTGTTTTCTTAGTGACTTACATTGTAGGAAGTCGTTCCTGGTTCTGGGAACAATGTTGGTGAAAGTGACTGTGAAAATCAACAGACATGAAGAGTGTGATTATCATGTCAAGAGAAAATGATCCCTGCATCTGTTCCTAAGACATTTCTAATATGATCTTCTACATGATATGAGATGATGGAGGATCATTTCTGAGAGGAGATGAATCTCCAGGGGCCAGTTGTTCAAAAGTAATCTGATCGGATTGGATCAAATGTTGAAAATACATTATTCAAAAGAAAAAAAAAAAGGATTCTGAAATCAGATTAGATCACAAAATCAAATCTTGGTTTTGATCTGGATCAAATCATCAGTTTGTGTTCAAAACTTTCTAGTAAGATTGGGATACCTTTGATCCAATAAATATGGATCCCAGCAGAAGGGTGGATTTCAGGAACAAAAATTTAATAAAACTTTAAAACAGGTCAAAAATGCAACATTTTTATCATGTAATATACATACACATTTTTTTATTTTGCTCTTGAATACTTTAACTGTTAAAGTAATAAATTAGAAGTAGACATTATTAGGCTACATATTAAGCCTTTCGGAAGGCTACAGTAAAGTAGAAAAGAGATTTTTACGCCATAAAATAATCCCCAAACAGCTGTAAATATCAAACAAAAATATTATATTTAATTTAAAGAGTTTTTATCACTGTTTGTAATATATCAGTTGGCACAATCATAAGAAATGAACCAGTCAAAAGTTCTTTGTGAACACAAAGTTTCTCGAATGAACACTATGCAGGACTTGTCTGAGAGAATGCAAAAGCATTGAAATATTTTTTTTCCCCCATCTCATATTTTTCCCATTGCCATGTCCCTTCACGGGCTCCGTAGATCACTAGTAATCCAGATTTGGTCATCTGAAAATGTCTATCTGTATCAGGGTGATCCAATCCAAATTTGCTTTGAAAAACCAGAACAAAAGTTTTACCTGATCCTGGATAGCAAAACATGGGATTTCCTAATTCATATCATTCTGATCCAGATTAAACATTTTGAACAACTGGCTCCAGGACTTTACCTCTGTCAGAGATCTTCTTGAGCTCCTCTTTGCAGAAACCCTTCAGTTTGTCTCTCAGCTGACGGACAGATTCTCTCACAACATCAAAAGAGGAGAGAGAACTGAAGGGATCGTCATTTACATCTGTAGATTCAGGAGGAGCTGAGAGAGACTTGAAACTCTACAGAAAACAGAAATCGCAGCTCTCAGGTACCATCAAGTTCATAGATTTCACATTATTATAAAAAGAGCGTTTAAATATTGGCGAAATTTTCAAGCTGTTCCTGTCTGGAAACTCAATATACCTTTCAGAAACATGTTTCCCAAGAGATTTCCAGAGCTGAAATGCATTTGTAAGTGTGTCTCTTTCAAAAGAAGATGATCAGATGAGAGTCTGACTGATGATTATATAATAACCGAACACACAGATTCAGTCAACGGCTCATTCTGCTCTCATGAAATGTTTCTCTGTGAGTCTCTTGCTCAAGTCCACTATGATCCTGTTCTTCTAGATCTCTGTTACCTGCAGGAAATGGATGTGATCCTGTGTGTGTGAAAGCTGCTCCAGCTCAGCGTCTCTCCTCCTCAGATCATTGATCTCCTGCTCCAGTCGCTCCAGTCGTCCTTCAGCTCGACTCACTGCAGTCTTTTCCTGATCTCTGATCAGCTGTGTGGCCTCAGAGCGGCTTCTCTCAATGGAGCGGATGAGCTCAGTGAAGATCCTCTCACTGTCCTCCACTGCTGTCTGTGCAGAGCGCTGTTAGGACACACATCACAATCACACAGTGGCTTCAGTGAGTCCTGACTGAGACTTGTCAAACTTCTCTTCTTCTCCAGACTCACCTTATGAGACTCCACAGCCTCTCTCAGCTGCTGAAGATCTTTCTCTCTCTGCTGGATCCTCTGCTGGAACGACCTCTGCGTCTCCTTCAGCTGGTGCTAAAGGACAAACCAATGACAGGAGAAACATCACATAAATCATCAAGTCAACAAGCAAAAGGCTAATCATATGAATTACCGTTATGTGTCCGATGTTGTAAAGAGCGATACCATTGTGCAGCGTTTACCTTTGCAAATTGAGTGAGTGGAGGCGGGGCTATTTTGCATATTCTTTGATCCACGTATATTAAATGAGGCAAGGGTCTAGAGTTACATTCATTGTTGTGTTCTCACCACTTTTATAATAACTTTCTGAACCGTGCAGTTTGATGCAGGTCAGATGTTATAAATCAGGAGTGGCTAACGTCGGTCCTGGAGAGCCACAGTCCGGCAGAGTTTTGCTTTAATCCTAATCAAACACACCTGAACAAGCTGATCAAGGTCTGAAAGGTTACTAGAAAGCTACAGGCAGGTGCGTTTTTATCAGGGTTGGAGCTGAACCCTACAGGACTGTGGCTCTCCAGGACCGGAGTTAACCACCCCTGGAATAGATGAAGTTCCAAACGTAAGTTCGCAAGGAGTCTAATCATTCAGTCCTGTCAATCATCATTATGAGAGTATATAAGCAGCAGTCATTGCGCCGTCCCAGCAACAATTCTTCCAGCATCCCTCCACCTCTCCATCGGCATTTATAGTAAGGTGCGTTACATTTCCGACATACACACTAAGGAGTAGACCAATCACAACAGACTGGGGCCAGCTGACCAATCAGAGTGGATTGCGATTTTCGAAAGGTGGGTTTAAAGAGATTGAAACTAAAACAGTGTTCAGACAGAGGGTGAAAACAGACATTAAATGATCTAAATGTATTCTAGTAGACCCCATAAACAAAAATATGAGCCTGTAAATGAGCATAATGAAGTTCATACCTGTTTCTCTGTCCTCTGTGCTGCAGCTGATACAGTGTCGTGGTTTCTATGTTCATCCATACACAGCACACATATACACTTCTGATCAGTGCGGCAGAAAACCTCAAGGATCTTGTCGTGTTTCGGGCAGATCATCTCCTGCAGTCGTCCAGTGGCTTCAGTCAGATTGTGTCTCTTTCCTTTAAACCAACTCTCATGTTGTTCAAGGTGATTCTGACAGTAAGAGTTCAGACACACCAGACAGGACTTGACGGCTTTGTGTTTTCTTCCAGTACAGACGTCACACTGCACATCTCCAGCTCCAGCGTAACAGTCAGCAGGAAGTTTAATCTTCTTCAGTTTCTCCATCATTTCAGCCAGAATGGTGTTTTTAGCTAAAGCAGGTCTTGGACTGAAGGTCTGTCTGCACTGAGGGCAGCTGTAGACTCTCATCTGATCCTCCTGATCCCAGCAGCCTGTAATACAGATCTTACAGTAACTGTGTCCACAGTGGATGGTCACTGGATCCTTCAGGAGATCCAGACACACTGAACACATGAACTCATCCTGAGAAAATCTAGCTTCTGCCATTTTACAGCATGAATACAGAGACACAAACACACAACAGCTCAACTACACTTCAGTTTCAGTTTCTCTGAACTCAGGTGATTCTAGTTTCCTGGTTCTGTGTTTGAGTGACGTGTGCAAAACAGGTGTGTCTGTAAAGCAGTGTGACGAGGTGTGATGGTAATAACAGTCAATGGTGTCAAAAAGTGCAATGATGTTTAATGACAGTCTTTTGTGATCCAGCATTCCCAAAATTGTGCACAAAATATTTACAAGGCGAAAAAAAAAATCAAGTGAAAAAAAAGTCATAACTGAAACTATTTTCATAGTATTTAGTTTTCTATAAAAAAAAAAAAAAGGAAATTTATTTTTAATGAAAACTTATAAACTGTTAAAGACATACTGTATAGACCTACTGTAACTATCCGAGGCTGGTAATCGATAGTCTGTGTGTTTGTTAAAGTCATCAATTTGCATTATTTCAACTTATTTTTAAAGAATACTTAGGCTATATTTTTATTATACTTACATATAATTACATCCCACAGCGACAACATTAGGGATGTGTATTTGCTGCCTTTTACCGTTAAGTGGTATAATCACAGTGTTTGAAAAGTAATAGAGTGAACGTGTCAGTTCATTCTCAATCAGCCGTGGCTCATCATAAATTCAAGTGAAACATTGTAGATAAAAAAATTCATAATCACAGTACTGAAATTACAGTACAAATTTAGTACTGAAATTAAATGTAGGTGTTTATTATTTGCATCGAATTTAAGCAAAGTAAATGTTAAAGTAAAACAACAGTTTTTTATGTATAATTAGAAAGGCTATGCATGTCATAATTTATGTGTCGCCTTATACTTTGTGTTCTTTTAATTTATAGTAAATTTATTAACTGAAACATTAACACTGAAATAAATTAAACTAAATGATCATAAAATTAAACCATTGTCGGGACTTGCTGTGTTTGTGTTTTTGCATTCTTTATGATATTTAAGAATGAAATACAGTAGGCTGTTAATTTTCTTTAATACATAGATGAAAACATTTCATTGTAAAAATACAAAACATTTCAATATAAAAAGGAAAACATTTCAATAGTATAAATTTCTACATTCCAGTAGAACCCCTGTTGCGCTGTACCACCACCAGCAAAACCTTCTGAAGATGATCGATGTATTTATTGCACACAGTTTTTGTCAGGTGATCTCTCCAGAAGTCACAATGGCCTAAAGAAGCTCATCTTTGTTTCGTGGCTCATCTTTGATCTGTGGTTACACTGTCTCGCTGCTGTATGTTTTGGGTCATTGTCTATATTATAAAAACAGAGAAATGTAAGAAAACACATTAACAATTCTGCTAATAGGAATTACAAAATGTCACAAGCTCGTTAACTTTTACTTTGGAAGAAGCAATGAAATCGTTGCTGAATGTATGGCACAGATTTTATTATGTTTCTTGGTCTCAGTCCATAAATCCTGTAAATTTTAATGTCAAAATTTAGTGAAATTTCTTTATAAACCGTATGATGGTGCTGCTCAGTGGCTGCCGCTGGGGCGCCGCCCCCTTCAAGTTAGCCAAAGAAGAAGGCTACTTCAACATGTTAAAAATAACTTATATATATATATATTGCAAAATAATTCCGAAATAACATTATTTAATCATACTATTCGACTGGCAGTCATGTTAGCACCTATTAAAAATAAAGAAATTTAAATTGAATTTCATCCGTTTTGCGTGTGCGCGTGGGATACCGGACAAATGGGTGTTTATTAGGTCCGTAAACTTTTGAAACGCTTGTGACTTGAGGCTGAGCTTATGTATAGGCAATTAAATGCTCATTATTATGATTTGGCTTATAAATATACAGCCAAACCAAATTTATTGAGACACCTTGAGCATTTCATTCATTAATACAGTTTATTCACTATAGTTTAAAAAAAAAAGTTAATAATATATGAAAAGATGACAAGAAAATTAATCTTAATTATGTCAGATAACACTTAAGCAAAACATGGTCAAAGTGTCTGAATAATTTTTGGTTCCAAATTTTTATCAATTTTACTGGTAGTCCACTGTATGAAGAATTTTTGGGTATAATATATCACAGTTTACTTTATTTTGCTGTCTTCACTTACATAAATGAACTATAGTGTCCTGCACCCACTAGTAAAAATATATCAAAAATGTCTGAATAATTTTTGGTTTGATTGTACACTTGCGATTAGTTGACTAATCGCTTAAATGAATTACTAATAGTCGACTAGAAAAATCTTTAGTCGAGGGCAGCCCTAAACACAATGCATTGTGATTTTGTTAATTATTTTTGGAAAACATTTCTGGTTGTTTTTTATTATTTATGTAAATGCTTTACTTTTGCACATATAAAACATTAACATTTAAAAGTTGAATATTCTCAGAAAGAGTGTCAAGACTTCAGATTCAATTATGAATTTACTTGATAATGAAAAGGGTTATAGTAAAAAAAAAAAAATATGAATAACATGCCAAGACAAGTATTTCATTGTTATTTATTTAGCTCTGAAATTGTTTAATTAGTTCTGATAGAGGAGAAAAGTGACATTTGTACATCTGTACATATACATCTCCTTGGTTAAACATTAACATCCTTTGACACTCCAGCACTGGTACATGAAACAGTCTGGGTCCTCTATGTTGTCGTAAAATCCTCTCAAGCAACCTTGCTTTCCATTTCCATAATAACCTGAGCAGGATTTGACAAAAGTTTTACACATTTTGCACTCCTTAATGTTCATTAAGTGATTATTTTTCCGTATGTCAGCATAGAGTTGTTCGGCAGTCTGGGCATTTAACCACCCATTTGTTTCTGGGACTAAGTGGACTCTTCTAAGGACATCTTTTGGGTCTTTTGTGGTGTACTCGTGAAAGCAATCGTACAGAGCAAAAGAAGAACCAGTTGAAGGGTGGCAGGTGGGATCATTTTCCTCCTGTTTTCCTCCTGTTTACTTTAAGGGCAAATTCACTGTCAACTTGCTTTCTTTAGACAAATTAATATTTTCAGGTGTTGGCTCTGCAAGTCTCCCTTCATGAGGGCTAAAAGATAGTCTCTGGTTCCCGAAGATTGGTGTGTGTTGCTAGTCCTCTGGCAAAATCATATATTGATACATTGGGGAAATGTTTCCATGACAAAAGCAAATCAGCAAAGTCTCTTAGAGACTCTGCTCTAATGTTAAATTTGATTGAGTAAACTACTCCACAGGGACAAGTAATTACTGCCCATTCGCCTAAAAAAAAAGAAATATTTAGTAGAATGCACAATTAAGTGTTAGGTAGTCTAGAAAAATTGCTTTCACATTTAGAAACATAAATGTAGTTGGAAATGTTTGTATAAAACATACTGGGACCCTTCATTTTTATTGCTATCCATCAAGTGTAATATAAAATCAATATAGTAGTAAATTGTCATAGTAATAAATGTGGAAATAGGAAGAAAACTTACCAGAAGCACCCAGTTTGCATCGCCTCTCTTAACCGTAACCGTAAGTCCATCTTGGACTCTTTTGACGTCAAATCACACAAAGTTTAAGTATGGCTTCAACCTAGACCATCATTGTGACATAAATAAAAAGCATTGACTACTTTATTAAAAAATATTATCTAGGATCTCACCTACAGCT
The DNA here is from genome assembly GCA_039654765.1 of Mylopharyngodon piceus. Lineage (NCBI taxonomy): Eukaryota > Metazoa > Chordata > Actinopteri > Cypriniformes > Xenocyprididae > Mylopharyngodon > Mylopharyngodon piceus. The sequence goes on from CM077454.1 coordinate 24,942,269, forward strand.
TGAAGAGCTTATCTCCTAGTCGCTCTTCAGTTATATCAAGATGAATCACTTCACATGGCTTAGTTTTCTGAATTTTCACAAATTCAGTGTTAAACATAATTTCGGATTTTCTTGTGTTGACACCAATCCATGGAGCCCAACATAACTTGGAGGAACTACGAAGGGGTATTTCCTGTCATCTTGCATATATAAAGTGTCCCCATATTAACAAGCACATTGTAGAGCACATAAGTTAAAGGGGTCCTATTATGCCCTTTTATGAAGTCTTTTTTTTATTTTTGGTGTGGCACTCTCCATCCTGCTCTTCCTGGCTTGATGCCAGCAGAGCACTAACTGCTGGATCGGATGACGCAAGAGACAGCACATCATCCTCCAGCAGCTCACTCTCTTTAGCTGCCGAGGGGAGTGAGAGACTTACAGATTTGAGAATCATAGTGACCAGATATTGGCCCCCATTGGACCTGCATGAATAGGATGGTAAAATCACTGACTGGAAGCAGCAGTTTTTTTTTTTTTTCCCTTCAGTGCATAGAAACACCAAACACCTTGGAATATCAGGTATGTGATGTTCACATATCTTTGAACAGGATTTATTTCCAGGTGAAACTGTGTACTCAAAATGTGCCTTTGACTCTCATTTATATTGTTAACTATATTCTAAATAAACTACAAAATAAACTACTTTGTCCTGATGCTCTTTCTTCTCTCACACATACCTGACTGAAAGGCTCATTATGCGCCTCATTATGTGGGTCTTTGTCTCTTCAGGTGTGAATCACAGCATTATTCAGGATAGACAGTATGAAGTATGACAGTATGAAGACAGTATGCCTCCATGCATACTGTCTTCCTAAACAAAAGCGTCTTTCAAAATTTAAATCAATATATTGTTGTAGCGATCTTGTACAGGTATTTAATTAATTTATGGGTGAAATATATGAATATAATAAATTATAAAGCTTTATGATTAATTATAATACATATACCGACCCAAGAAGGAATTATACGTATATTGTGAATTAATTACAACTACATATATGATTAGTTCTGGTTTAATAATTATTTAGAGAAACTATTAGTTTGTCCAGCAAACCGTTAGTTCCTCATAGACTATTATAAAAAGGAAGGTTTTTCTCTGGCCACGAGAAAGACTTCCTATTCTAGCATCAATGCGTAAAGCAAGGATACTGGATCGAAACGTTAAAGTGACCTGGGTTTTGTTGAATGAGCAGCAGAAACAATCAAGCATGAATATAATGTATTTAATATATGAAACTACGGATATAGAGGTTATACGGCTACATATATACAAATAATACACATTAAAGAAAACGAAAGTAAAGTCAGGAAAACAGAGGTGATCAAAGAAATGGCAAATTACGAACAGTTAAAACCTTTGAGAGCCAGCAAGGAAACTCAGCTTATACATCGAGCTTAAAACGCTTCGAAAAGAATAGTTCTATACTTGCATAGGTTCAGGTGCTGTGGTTGTTTCGTGTTTCTGTAGGAGTTTCGGTTCGTGCGGCTGGATGCGATTGGTCCTTTTCCGAGGAAGTGTTCTTCGGCGGGATTTTCGAACAAGGTTTTAACTTAAGAGTAAAATAACCGGAAAATAAAGAAGAAAGGCTCCGTCTCCTAGGCGATGAAGAGAGAAGACTTCGGGAGACGGATGAAGAAGGCTTGACAAGCTAATACTTTCGCCAAAAGATGGTCATCCCGAAGAGAGGAGCGCGTGATGGAAGCGCGGTCGCCGAGACGTCCGGGAGAGACGTGCGTGAAATGGCGAGGGACAATTGAGAGACAATCGAGAGACAAAGCAAACTGTTTGTGCTTGTCTTTTATGGACAAACAAGCCAACACGCCTCCTTGGTTGAAACAACCAATGGTCAGGGTGCACTGTTTGGCGGGCAAAACTTCTTTGTCTCCATTTATGACCTAATTTGCATGGTTTATGAAGTGTCAGATCTGAGTACATTTTCTTCAAAGTACCATTAAAAATAGAAAAATGCATTTTACAGTAATGTGACATACATTTTCAATTAGGGTATAACAAGAGCTTTACAATGAGACCAAACTTGTCAGATGGCAAGGACATAAAAGGGGAGATACAGTTTATACATGAATTTTATCGTTTAGAATAAAACTAATACAACTACAGTCATAGCTAAGCTTATATACTAGGGATGCATACATGCACCTTGTAATACAACGACGGGTACACTTTGGCACAGTTATATTTGGAGGATAAATGTACATTCACAATCTCCATGCGTGTTTGTGAGTGTCTGTATGTGTGTGTGTATTGGGGTTGTGGCCAGTGTCTGTGAACACATGGCCCTTAGCCCCACCAGGGTGACTCTTTGAAGTCCCTAGAGCTGGTGAGACTTTCTTCTGTTTTCCTTCCATGGGGTAACAAAAGTGCCAATGAGGCAATCGGTCCCGGACTTGCCGGAGCCGATTCGTGATTTACACAAACAGTTCAGGAGGCTAAAAGCATTCTGAAGATTCTAAAGTTGGGCTGGCAGGATCCGATTTTGACCAGACGTTACATTGTTTTATGTGAATGAGTAGGCATGATGATTTTCACATCATTTTGAAGAAAAAAAAATCTAGGCTTCACCCTCCAATACCCAGAAGTCTTGTGGACACGTATTTAGTATTTGTTTTGTGGCCTTATTTCAGTGACTTATTTATTTTTTCAGTAACCATGAACACTCAGTGTTAATTGTTTATTAATTCTAAGAAATGTTCATTTCCAGGTTATGGAAAAACAACATTCTTATTGTACAGTACTACTCAGAGCATGTAGTCAAGATCTAAATCATTTAAAAGGCAATTTATTAGCAGACGGAGTCAGAACCAAACATGTTTGTGCACAAGCTTTATTAACTAACTCACAAACACATAACTAAACTAACAAACACATAACATACACGCAGGTCACACACATACGTAGGTAAAAATGAACAGTGATAGAGTTGAACCGGAAGTGAACAGTTTATGGTGTTTTATATGGTATCATTGTAATCCGTGATTATCAAAATATAGGAGTAAACATCACCTTTTTTGTGTTATCATGTTTGATTCAGAAGATATGATACAAAATACATAATTTGGTTATGGCAGAAAGTAAAATGCAAGGTGTTTTTGTGATGGCTCCATTTCTGAAAAAATGAACATATCACCTCACATTTTGCACATATCACCTGGACTATTATATGCTTTCGTATTTATAACCAGAAAGGTGATATTTCAGCAAAAATACAATGTAAACATTGTGAGAATGTCAAGTGAATGAACAACACCAAACTATCTTTCATGCTAAGAATGCCATGCATAATACCCGCAGGGACGCTGAGGGTATTTTCATTGAAACGGGAAACACAACGTTTTACTCACTGTTTGTAGCAAGACTCAGAAATAATGGTCGACACATCTGGTGGTGGTGACCTTATGAATCCATGCACCAAAGGTGTGGATGTTGTAGTTTGCTCGTAACTTTGAAAACATAAAAATAGTTCCCGATTAGATGCTGCTGCTGTAGTTGAGCTAATTCATAAAGGTACACAAACTACATAAGCTACATTATGCGTTACTATCAAAACACATCAAAATCAAATCATATCATGTACCTACCTGTCCAAAAGAAAAACTACAACCATGGCATCACCTTTCAGACCCTTTGACTCGCAAAGTTGTCTCCAGAGTGTAAAAGCAACACCGATATTAGTTCAGGTTTTTGCTCTTTTGCCCTCAGCCAAAACAATTTGCCTGGGAACAAATTATAGATTCATGAGGTCAAATATCACCCGTTAGATATACAAAAGATTAATTATATCTCATGTTTAACCATTACAGTGACACCAGAGCCAGCAGCAAATGTCAGAAGGACTAGCTGAGGTAAGGCTGTTCTTGGCTGGGTACATGAGCGCTGAGCTCATGTACCCAGCTCTGACAACATCAGATCAGATTTTCAAATAAGCGCTATCTTTATCAATAAACCACAGATTTGAGTTTTAAACAGGTACACTCTCACCTGAAAAACTCTTAAAACTACATATCATGACATAACAACAGTAGTATGCAGTGTTGCCATGTGAATTGGGCTGCTTTTACACTGTTGCCGCGGGTTGTTTTTCATGTCCGCGGGTTGAATCGACCCAAAATAACGTGATATTTAGTCCCTGGAATGCGAATTTTACCAGGGAAGCCCCGCCAAAAACGCGAATTTTACCCCCCGGGACACGATTTTTACCGTGGGACCCCCCTGAAATGCCATTGGGCTAGTTGTAAGCTAGTTTTAAGGAGCAATTGGGAGGGTTTTGTTGTGAAAACCTGGCAACCATGGTAGTATGTTTAAATTACGTGGGTTTTCTCCTTTATTATTGACGCTTTCTGGTTAGTGCAAGATGCATTCTGGGATACCTGGCTGTCTCAAGTCTGCACAAGTCACCTCTCGATGTATCCTTGATGAAAGAGGCTAATCAAGAACACATCTGGGAATTTGAACTGTACTTGGCTAGATGTGAACTTTGAATTGGAACAGTACTTGGACAGCGACTGAAAAAGAGAGTCTGATACCGTGTCATATCTGGATATTCTGCTCTCCTGGATAAGCTTGAGGATATTTGCGCCGCTGGATTGAAGTGATTTCATGGAAAATGTCAAGATGGGCACGTGTCTGCTGCTGATGATTGTGATTTTCAGCGGATCGTGGACCGCAGTGGACGCGCTCGCGTTCAGTGTCTGTTAAGTGTGTTTTGGTGTTGACTTTGACTTGTGACTTTGCTGCACAAAAACACAGAGAAAATAGTAAATATTTCTGCAAAACAGGATCTCAACTAAATTGAAAATCACCAGACAGTGATCAGGCTAAAGAATCTAAAGAATCTTGATTCTTGATTTGACTTGGAATGAGCTTCAGCACCATGGACAGCAGCTGATCCAGAGCTGCATTTTCCGAAATCTTTATATGGGAAGATAAAAAAATAAATAAACATTCATAAACAAACAAATTGTCCAGTTGTCAGGTGTTCAAGTGAAACTTTGTTGTATGGGGTTTCAAATGCACCCTATGGATCAATTTTTGGTAACCTATGTTTCTTCAATTTATAGCTATCTACACCATATGTTTTCATTTGTTTAGTTTTATGATCTCTATATTCCTCATACTTTTTCAAGTATGGCCGGAGTATGGAGCCTTAACTCGGCTTGGCTCCCAAGTTATGCCCGGTTATATATTTTGCTAGTTAGCTATGCCTTCGTCACGCAAATGCATATTACTGGTTACAATAATATACAAAACAGCTCCTTATTTAAATTTCCTAAAAATGATGATATGAAGAAGAGGGGGATTAATTGTGAAGAGCCATCTTGATGGAGAGCTGACAATCACCACCAATATCCGCCTCTGCAGGTATAATTTAACACCAGATTGTTTTACAATCTTTCATCAGGGACAACTGGGATTCACTGATAATCCGCTGTTAGTGGTGAATGGGGCTGAACCGACTATCGCCTGCCTCGGCCTTCATCTTCCCGTCTCGCGGCGCCGACATCTGGTGCCACATTTGGCAGTACGTGCCCACCAATGAGTGTAAGTTGCCTTGTGTGCTTATGTTATAATTAGTAGGTAGTCCACAGTAACTCTACTAAATTTTGCAACCTCTAACGTGATTCTTTTGTTTATATGCATCAGTATGTTTGATTCATTAGACAAGTAAGTTGAGACGGCAGCTCTCGTGAGTGGGTGTGGTTTCAGCGCAGCGTTTGAGAGCTTATTTTTTCATGATTTTGATAACTTATTTCATTTACTTGCTGTTTTTTTTTAATCATTTAAATTTGGCTGGGTGGTTAATAACAATTTTTTCTGTGGTGTGACAAACTAAGAAAACATTTTAATATTGCTTTACAGAGACTTTAACTTATTTAGGTATATTTGACAAACACACAAGGATCATCCATTCCATCATGTGCAATACTTAATCACGTGGATGTGCGCAAGCACAGAGCAATTAGCTTTAGGTGTTTTTCATAGATATTAACATGGTTTATAAGAAAAATAATTTGTTAAAATGCAAGATTTATCTCTTATAAAATATAAAATTAAGATATTTTATGAATAAAGTCAGAAGTCTGACATGGGCTTAATTGGTACTTTGGCACCATTTAAAGGAACACTCCACTTTTTTTGAAAATAGGCTCATTTTCCAACTCCTCTAGAGTTAAACAGTTGAGTTTTACCGTTTTCGAATCCATTCAGCCGATCTCCGGGTCTGGCGGTACCACTTTTAGCATAGCTTAGCAAAGTTCATTGAATCCGATTAGACCGTTAGCATCTCGCTTAAAAATATAGGATGGACACTAACCAGCAGATGAACCTTTTTCCATCATTTGCTGGTGGAAACATGCTGCCCATCATGGTCCCTCTTCCACCAGGTCACTTTAAATTGTCCTGTGACTTCAGGCTTCTGAGTTTGTGACTCGTTTCTTTATGGACATATCATGAAATGAATCGTAGATGGGTGAAAAATAGGCATTATCTAACTGGAGTCAATTAATTACACATTTGTAACAAGAATGAAACTTGCCTGTATCTCTTAAACAAATGCATCCCCAAGCAGAAGAACAGTTTCTAGTTTGTTCTTATTTCCACAAAAATAAAGGTGTCAGATCTGAGATCTACCTGCAACTCAAACTTGCTCACTAATATAACTGAATGGAAAGTTTGGACCACATCAGAGATATGAGGATAAAGGACTATTAAAATTTGAAATTTTCTGGTAGAAGATAGTGCTGTCTAACTATTTGCCATCAAGGGGGCTGGAGAATGCAGATTTTCATCACAACCTCTGGTTGAAACAATAATGATATTTCTGTATTCATTTGTTTATTTTAACCTATTAGCTATCATCAACAACTACAGATTAATTTTAGATTCAAATATCTCAGGAATAGGAGCCTAATCCAACCGTACTGTATCATGCATCTGCAAGCAACTAGTAAAGCCTGCCTGAATTAGACCAACGTGCCTGTTATTCTAGCAGATCTCAGACAAGCTTGTATAGTAAATATAGGCCATATGCAGTGTTGCCAAGTCTGTGGTTTTCCAGCGAAATTGGGCTACTTTTACGCTGTTGCCGCGGGTTGTTTTTCATGTCAAAATACTGATCTGGCGTCAGCTAAGGTCACCTCTTGGGGTCCACACCCACAAGTTGCATAACATTCATAGATGCAGCATGCATTAACATGCCTTTTCTACAGGCACGATTTGTAAGCAGTAAACAGGTTGTCCTGTTGCCCACAAATTGGGAATAAATCCAGTTTAGGAGTCCATGTGCACTGAAAAATTAGGGTTTAGTTTAGGGTTATTATGTATAATTTACAGTTGTTACTACAGTAACTACATGTAACGTGTAACAAGGACAAATGTTTTGACCAATTTTAAAGTTTTATTACATTATGTTCTTAAAATCCACCCTTCTGCTGGGATCAGGATAATCCTGATTTTTTTGGATCTCTTGGATTTCATGATCTAATCCGATTTCAGAATTTTTTTTCTTTTCTTTTGAACTACCCATTTTCAAGATTTGATCCAATCTGAATCTCCGATCAGATTACTTTTGAACAACTGGGCCCTGAAAAAATGTCTATCTGGATCACAGTGATCCAAGCCTATTTTGCTTTGAAAAATCAGCACAAATGTAAAATGGATTACCTGATCCTGGATAACAAAACATGGGATTTCCAAATTTAGATCATTTGGATCCAGATTAAGTTTAATCTGGATCAGAAATATTTGGATTTGGAAATTTTAACATTTTAACAGTAATATTAAAATGACTTATGTGACACTACAATAACAACTAAATGACTGTAGTTGGGTTTCCATCTAAACGTGAAGCGAATCTTTTCAAAGTTTGCAAAAAAAGAAAGAAAAATGAATGCGAATTAGGTGCGTTGTTCGAGCAAATGACAATGGTATGGTAACCTAGTGACCAACAGTAAATAAAACACTGTGACCGAGAGTTCGCCTAAACATTTATGAATATGAAAACAATAAACAAGAGCCGTCTGAACTCTTCTTGACTTTATTAAGCAGCACACACGTGAGACCCGCGACATTCCAGTACAAAAGTGCACACGACTCTTGTCTTTCTATGGCAAGCACCAAAGGGAAAATGCATTGCATACACACATATACAACAAGTTCCAGTACATCCAGAATTAATGCGTCATAACAGAATCAAACATAAATGTATAAGATGTTTGTTACAATCAGCGGAAACAGACGATTAGTCACATGGGTTTAGTGTTCGCTACGTCAGAATTTATTCTGCAAATGTGTTTCCATCTCCCATTATTCGCATTAACGTTTTTTCGCACAAGTCAAAAACCACTTCAAGCGAGTGTAAAAACGTTTGTTCGTTTCCATCACTCGTTTCTGATGCGATACTTCAAAATGCGCATAAAAACAGGGTGATGGAAACATAGCTTGTGATTTCCATCAACACAAATAGAGCTTTACAGAATTTCAGCTGTAGTATTAATGTAAAGAAGAGAAAATAAAAGACTCTAAAACATCTGAGTGTTACTGATTTATCATGAGCTCAAAGCATTATAGGTAGAATCTCTCTAAAGTCTGTTCTGATTCATAAACAGTTTAACTGATGAATTACAACAAATAGTAAACCCAGGATAGAGCGGTTGAGTGAATGTGGTCTGGACTGTGTGGATGAGGCTCATTGTGTCTCCAGAGACGCTGTAGAAGGACAGAGTTCCTGCACTGTGATCCACACACACTCCTATTCTACTGCGTCTGATGGACTCTACAGGGAGTTCAGTCTCTATGTTATTGTGTCTGAATGAGTAACTGGAGGAAGAGCAGATCAAACTCCAGGACTGATCATTAGATCCAAACCAACACTCATTACCCCCTCCCTTCCTGCTGATGCTCTTATATGACACTGATATAAACACATTATTCCCACTCCACTCAATCTCCCAGTAACAGCGTCCACACACTCTCTCTCTACACAACACCTGATACACATCAAATCTGTCTGGATGATCAGGATACGGCTGCTTTGTGTTAGTAAATGTAATCACTCTGTTCCCATCAGACAGACGGAGGTGTTTATGCACTGTGTTCAGATCCAGAGAGATCGGATGGGAACCTGATGGAGATAAAACACATCAGAATCAGGAATTATGAATCTGATCTTTTAATGTTTCTGAACTCTTCATGTTAGATATATCAGCAGCGTCTCAGTACAGTTTACCAGATATCCTGTGCAAATCATCATTTACATGATCAATTATTAAACTCGTAAATCATGTTTTCTTTCTCCTTCTACAGGAAGAACATGAACAAGCTCAGTGAGTTTTTCTGCTTGTTTTCTTAGTGACTTACATTGTAGGAAGTCGTTCCTGGTTCTGGGAACAATGTTGGTGAAAGTGACTGTGGAAATCAACAGACATGAAGAGTTTGATTATCATGTCAAGAGAAAATGATCCCTGCATCCATTAGTAAGACATTTCTGATATGAGATTGGTTTTGATCTGGATCAAATCAAAAAGTCTGGGTTGTTCAAAACTTTTTAGTTAGATTGGGATACCTTTGATCCAAAAAAATCTGAATTATACTGATCCCATCAGAAGGGAGGATTTCAGGAACAAAAATTTAATAAAACTTTAAAACTGGTCAAAAATACAACATTTATATCAAGTAATATACAAGCCGAATTTCGGAAATGTTGGGACGTTTTTTAAATTTGAATAAAATGAAAACTAAAAGACTTTCTCTCGGACTCTTCTATGACAAAGCCATGTTGTTGTAATAGCTGCAGTCTGTGGTTTTGCATTGTCCTGCTGAAATACACAAGGCCTTCCCTGAAACAGATGTCATCTGGAAACCTTTATATACCTTTCAGCATTCATAGTGCCTTCCAAAACATGCAAGCTGCCCATACCGTATGCACTTATGCACCCCCATACCATCAGAGATGCTGGCTTTTGAACTGAACGCTGATAACACGCTGGAAGGTCTCCCTCCTCTTTAGCCCGGAGGACACGGCATCCGTGATTTCCAACAAGAATGTCAAATTTGGACTCGTCTGACCATAGAACACTTTTCCACTTTGAAACAGTCCATTTTAAATGAGCCTTGGCCCACAGGACACGACGGCGCTTCTGGACCATGTTCACATATGGCTTACTTTTTGCATGATAGAGCTTTAGTTGGCATCTGCAGATGGCACGGCGGATTGTGTTTACCGACAGTGGTTTCTGGAAGTATTCCTGGGCCCATTTAGTAATGTCATTGACACAATCATGCCGATGAGTGATGCAGTGTCGTCTGAGGGCCCGAAGACCACGGGCATCCAATAAAGGTCTTCGGCCTTGTCCCTTACGCACAGAGATTTCTCCAGTTTCTCTGGATCTTTTGATGATGTTATGTAGATGATGAGATTTGCAATTTGACGTTGAGGAACATTGTTTTTAAAGTATTCCACAATCTTTTTACGCACTCTTTCACAGATTGGAGAGCCTCTGCCCATCTTTACTTCTGAGAGAATCTGCCTCTCTAAGACATCCCTTTTATAGCTAATCATGTTACAGACCTGATATCAATTAACTTAATTAGTTGCTAGATGTTCTCCCAGCTGAATCTTTTCAAAATATCTTGCTTTTTCAGCCATTTGTTGCCCCCGTGTCAACTTTTTTGAGACCTGTAGCAGGCATCAAATTTGAAATGAGCTCATTTAGTGGATAAAAGTGTAAAATTTCTCCATTTAAACATTTGTTATGTTATCTATGTTCTATTTTGAATAAAATATTGGCTCATGTGATTTGAAAGTTCTCATTTTTTTCAAATTTAAAGAATGTCCCAACATTTCCATAATTACATACACACATATTTTTTCTTTTGCTCTTGATTACTTTAACTGTTAAAGTAATAAATTAGAAGTAGACATTATTAGGCTACATATTAAGCCTTTTGGAAGGCTACAGTAAAGTAGAAAAGGGATTTTGACGGCTGTAAATATCAAACAAAAATATATTTAATTTAAAGAGTTTTTTTATCACTGTTTGTAATATATTAATTGGCACAATCATAAGAAATGAACCAGTCAAAAGTTCTTTGCAAAAACAAAGTTTCTCGGGTGAACACTATGCAAACTTGTCTGAAAAAACGCAAGAGCACTGAAATATTTTTTTTCCCCATCTCATATTTTTCCCATTGCCATGTCCCTTCAGGGGCTCCATAGAGCACTAGTAATCCAGATTTGGTCATCTGAAAAAGTTTATCTGGATCAGGGTGATCCAGTCCAAATTGGCACAAAAGTTTTACCTGATCCTGGATAGCAAAATATGGGATTTCAAAATTCATATCATTCTGATCCAGATTAAACTGGCTTTAGGACTTTACCTTTGTCAGAGATCTTCTTGAGCTCCTCTTTGCAGAAATCCTCCAGTTTGTCTCTCAGATGAAGGACAGATTCTCTTACAACATCAAAAGAGGAGAGAGAACTGAAGGGATCGTCATTTACGTCTGCAGATTCAGGAGGAGCTGAGAGAGACTGGAAACTCTACAGAAAACAGAAATCAAAGCTCATCACCTCCACACTTCAACCAATAACCTGCACTACTGTCAGATTTGATTGCCTCTTGTTGATTAATGAAACTGGTACCATCAAGTTCAGAATTTCACATTGTTATAAAAAAAAAAAAAAAAAGAGTTTAAATATTGGTGAAATTGAGCTGTTGCTGTCTGGAAACTCAATATACCTTTCATAAAAATGTTTCCCAAGAGATTTCCAGAGCTGAAACGCATTTGCAAGTGCGTCTCTTTCAAAAGAAGAAGATCAGATGAGAGTCTGACTGATGATTATATAATAACCGAACACACAGATCAACACTTCAGTCAACGGCTCATTCTGCTCTCATGAAATGTTTCTCTGTGAGTCTCTTGCTCAAGTCCACTATGATCCTGTTCTTCTAGATCTCTGTTACCTGCAGGAAATGGATGTGATCCTGTGTGTGTGAAAGCTGCTCCAGCTCAGCGTCTCTCCTCCTCAGATCATTGATCTCCTGCTCCAGTCGCTCCAGTCGTCCTTCAGCTCGACTCACTGCAGTCTTTTCCTGATCTCTGATCCGCTGTGTGGCCTCAGAGCGGCTTCTCTCAATGGAGCGGATGAGCTCAGTGAAGATCCTCTCACTGTCCTCCACTGCTGTCTGTGCAGAGCGCTGTTAGGACACACATCACAATCACACAGTGCTTCAGTGAGTCCTGACTGAGACTTGTCAAACTTCTCTTCTTCTCCAGACTCACCTTATGAGACTCTACAGCCTCTCTCAGCTGCTGAAGATCTTTCTCTCTCTGCTGGATCCTCTGCTGGAACGACCTCTGCATCTCCTTCAGCTGGTGCTAAAGGACAAACCAATAACAGAAGATCACATAAATCATCGAGTCAAAGTCAATCTTTACAACATGCTGACTCCGTAATGTCTGCGCTGAGAAACATTTCCCGCTTGGAAATCGCACCTTTCTCATTGGTCAAGCCAAAACTCAAAGGTGTGACTTCTGTAGAGGTTAAAAATAACCCAACACTCCTCAACAGCTAAGCATTTGCAAGTATCTTACATTTGAACACTAAACGGCGATTTAGTATTAAGTTTAAACCCCTTTGTTAACAAAGGTGCTTTATAGTGAGAAACTGATGGTTCTTCCAGCTCGTTAAATGACTCTTTTCATAGCTCCTTTCCCCTGTTATGCTATGGTTCAAATTCATTTCCACTCTCTCATTTTCTATGTATGCGTGTGTGTGTGTGTGTGTGTTTAGTCTAGCTATGTGTTCGTGATTTAGTTAAATAAAACTTGTGATCTGCCTGATCTCCCACAGCTACATGCTAAGAAAGAGTTATTTTTCTGTGGTCACGGAAAATATCCTTTCTGGAAAGTTGGTAGATGATCAATACTGAGTGTTCGTTGGCCGAACAGATTAATTGATTGAAATATTAACTCAGCTACATCAAGTTAATTTGATTAACTGATTCAAATATTTATAATTAATTATAACGAGTTATGATTAATTATTCATATTTCCCTTTTGAGCTAATTTGCTACAACAGATATGAATCCAGTATCAGTGAAGTGGTGAGACTGAGGGGTTAAAGATCTTGCATGGTAAGGTTAAAGGTTTTTATTATATTACAGCATTATTTCATCAATGCCTAGTTTTATATGGATTGTTCACCCAAAAATGTAAATTCTTTCATTGTTTACTCATCCTCATGTCTTTCCAGACTTGTATGATTTTCTCTTGCAGAACACAAAAGAAGATATTCTGAAGAACATCTCTGTTTCTAGATATGGAGAAACGTCAATAACATCAAACCTCACAGGCTCATGCATGTCACATGACTAATCATGCCACCATATTTGATTTTTCTTATCACTTCAGAATTTTTAGGCTGCATCCGAAATCACATACTCTCTTGAGTAGGTATATATTTTAAATAAGTAATTACTTCACAAATGCTAAAAAAGTATGTTCCATATAGTATGAGTGTGTGTAGTACCCGGACGTACTACATTCGCCATGTTGTCACTATCATGTAACCTACCAGCGTCAGTTGCGCCGCTTCACTGTCATTCACAAAAAGTGTCTATCATATGAATCAACTTCAGAATTTCACTGGAAGAAGTAGGTCATCCGGATACTTTTTGCTTGCTCTTTCATGAATATTGTGAAATCGGACTTATTTCTCGTTACATACTGTTTTTCGTCCTACTATATGGTAGAGAAGTATGCGATTTTGGATGCAGCCTTAGATTACGCCCACTTTTATAACGTGGAGTGCAGTTCGATGCAGGTCAGATGTTATAAATGAAGTTTCAAACGTAGGTTCAGGAGGAGTCTAATCATTCAGTCCTGTCAATCATCATTACGAGCGTATATAAACAGCAGTCATTGCACTGTCCCAGTGACAGTTCTTCCAGCATCCCTCCAATCACAACAGACTGGGACCGCCTGACCAATCAGAGCAGACTGCAATTTTCGGAAGGTGGTTTTTAAAGAAATTTAAACACAAACAGTGTTCAGACAGAGAGTGTAAACAGACATTAAATGATTCTAAATGTATTCTAGTAGACCCCATAAACAAAATTATGAGCCTGTAAATGATCATAATGGGACCTCTTGAAGGTCATACCTGTTTCTCTGTCCTCTGTGCTGCAGCTGATACAGTGTCGTGGTTTTTATGTTCATCCATCGTACACAGCACACATATACAATTCTGATCAGTGCGGCAGAAAACCTCAAGGATCTTGTCGTGTTTTGGGCAGATCATCTCCTGCAGTCGTCCAGTGGCTTCAATCAGATTGTGTCTCTTTCCTTTAAAGAAACTCTCATGTTGTTCAAGGTGATTCTGACAGTAAGAGTTCAGACACACCAGACAGGACTTGACGGCTTTGTGTTTTCTTCCAGTACAGACGTCACACTGCACATCTCCAGCTCCAGCGTAACAGTCAGCAGGAAGTGTAGTCTTCTTCAGCTTCTCCACCATTTCAGCCAGAATGGTGTTTTTACCTAAAGCAGGTCTTGGACTGAAGGTCTGTCTGCACTGAGGGCAGCTGTAGACTCTCTTCTGATCCTCCTGATCCCAGCAGCCTGTAATACAGATCTTACAGTAACTGTGTCCACAGTGGATGGTCACTGGATCCTTCAGGAGATCCAGACACACTGGACACATAAACTCATCCTGAGAAAATCTGGCTTCTGCCATTTTACTGCATGAACACGGAGACACAAACACACAACAGCTCAACTACACTTCAGTTTCAGTTTCTCTGAACTCATGTGATCCCTGTTTACTGGTTCTGTGTTTGAGTGAGCAAAACAGGTGTGTCTATAAAGCAGTGTGACGAGGTGTGATGGTAATTACAGTCAATGGTGTCGAAAAGTGCAATATATATATATATATATATATATATATATAAAATCAGGGGTGTGCGGTCCATATAAGCTGCGAATGCTCTGCATACCCAAGAAATTCGTGGACTCGCTAATTAATATTAACACTACAGTTTACTTTTTATATTTTTTAATTCTTAATTTAAAAAAAAAAAAAAAACAGTTCTGGCACACATTTAAATCAACGCCTGCCTATAGGGTTTCTTATTTGTCGTCTCTGATTTAGATGCGCATCTTCAGCCGATGCCATACCATTTAAAGGATAAGGTTGTAGATTCTGCGACATTAGTGACACCTAGAGGACACAACTCAACAGCTTTTACAGGTGCTTGTGAAGGCATCAACAGGTAAATGTAGGCTACTTTTAATAAAAGGTCCAACATTAGGAAAGCTTTAGCTGTGTTGCAACTAAGCAGCTAACACTGTATTCTCAAACAGAATAATACTTTTACCACCGCTTTTCCCACAGCAACAACATTAGGGATGTATATTTGCTGCCTTTACTGCTAAGTGGTATAATCACAGACTTTGAAAAGTAAGAAAGTGAACGTGTCAGTTCATTCTCAATCAGCCGTGGCTCATTAAGAGCTGTGGGAGCAGATCAATTCAAGTGAAACATTGTAGTTAAAAGAATTCATAATCACAGTACTGAAATTACAGTACAAATTTAATACTGAAAATAAATGTTTATTATTTGCATCGAATTTAAGCAAAGTAAATGTTAAAGTTTTTTATGTATAATTAGAAAGGCTATGCATGTCAATAGGTTATGTGTCTTATACTTTGTGTTCTTTTAATTTATAGTAAATTTGTTAACATTATTGAAACATTAACACTAAAATAAATGAAACTAAATGATCGTAAAATTAAAACAGTCGGAACTTGCTATGAACCATTGTTAGTCAGCAGTGTTTGTGTTTTTGCATTCTTTATGATATTTAAAAATGAAATACGTAGGCTGTTATAATCAGAATAATTTTCTTTAATACATTAACATTTCGTTTTTTAGCAGATGCTTTTCTCCAAACCAACTTACAAATGAGAACAGTAGAAGCAATAAAATCAACATGAGTGCAACAGTATGCAAGTGCCGTGTCAAGTCATAGTTAATCCAGCAAAGTGCTTGTAGCAAGGATTTTTTTATTTTTTATTAAATAGATGGAGAGAGAATAGAAATAGAAAAAAGAAAAAGTAAGTGCTAATATTACTGGGTCAAGTGTTGGTGAAAAAGATATGTCTTTAGCAGTGTTTTGAAAATGGCTGAAGACTCAGCTGCTCTGATAGAGCAAGACAGGTCATTCCACCAGCAGGGAACAGACAAGGAGAATAGTGGTTTTGTGCCCCTTTGAGATGGCACCACAAGGCGTTTTCCCGGTCTTGCGACCAAAAATAGCCTACGATCATTT
Organism: Mylopharyngodon piceus; assembly: GCA_039654765.1. Lineage (NCBI taxonomy): Eukaryota > Metazoa > Chordata > Actinopteri > Cypriniformes > Xenocyprididae > Mylopharyngodon > Mylopharyngodon piceus. Next base: position 24,958,653 of record CM077454.1, read on the forward strand.
TCTGACAGTGTCAGAAATTCAGCATCATCATCGCACAGTGTGTTTGCTGCTACGATCTACGTCTACTGACCAGCTAATAAAAATGCGACATAAAATCAACGCTAAATCATGGCGCTAAAACTTAAAACTGCTTACCTTAAGCTCTTTTCCCTTCTTCTTTCGCCGCTTCCTTTTTTTTTTCAGCACACATAAAAACTACAACTGCCAAAGTGTGATTCAACATGGTCTTTTTGTTTACCAATAGCGCATGCTGATGACGTTTTATTCTTCTATAGAAACTTGCATCGTAGCCTACGAGTTAATAGGTGTCATCATTGTACAGTCTACATGCTTGTCGTACCCAAGTTTAATAGATCCATGTCGCACAGTGTGATAAAGTAATGATCTTACAGGATTGCTAAAATCGTGCAGTGTATCCCGGGCTTTAGCCTCACGTCTGACAAACACCTTTAGTGCATACACTGTAAAAAGTAATACGCTATATCTACTCCATAAAATTTTGGCAACAGATTACAAGCAATATCATTAATTAAATTCAACAAATAGAACTGAGTTGGAATTAATCAAATTAATTCCTTAAATGTCAACCATTTAAAACGAGTAAAATTTAAGTAAAATTTAAACAAAAATATCTGAATAACAGACAGCATTGAAGACACCTGATGATAAGCAGAATCACTGAAGGAAAAAGAAACACAAGAATTAACAGAGGTTTAGATGTTGATTTTATTGAAAATGTTTGGTCGCCATTATGGTTATCAGTGTTTCATTTAGTTGGGCAGTTTGACTATTTGCTTTTTATGTCAGTTTGTGGTTTTTGTAATGGTGCTAATTTTACACATTTTAAATGGTTGACTTTTAAGGAATTAATTTGATTAATTCTAACTCAATTCTTATATGTTGAATTTAATTAATAGTATTGCTTGCAATCTGTTGCCACAATTTTATTGAGTCGATAGAGCGTATTACTTTTTGCAGTGTACCAAAGCAGTTTGATCGGGGTTGAGATCTAGTGATCTGCAGGTCAGGTACAAGTTAGAGGAAATTGTTGTGCACGTTTCAGAGAAGTTCATCTAAAATAACACTACCCAGGACGTAATAAACAAACTCAGCTGGTGTTTTCACTAGGGATGTTCCGATCAGGTTTTTTTGCCCTCGAGTCCGAGTCCGAGTCATTTGATTTTGAGTATCTACCGATACTGAGTCCCGATCCGATACTTCTATGATACATAAAAAAGAATAAAGAAGAGCGAAAAAACAGATCCAGTCCAGGATGTTCCTTATTTTTTATTTAATTCACCTTATTTTAACATTCAACAACTCTGTTAACAAACAGAGCACTTCTGTGAGGTAGCTTGAACAATCAAGTAATAAATAACATAAATTCTTCACTTTTGGACTTTAGTGCAACAGTAAATATAAAAAAAAGTCTAATATAAAAACAAATAGCACCTCAACTTAAAATACCCGGCAGGCATGTAAACAAATAAAAAAATAAAAGTGCCACAATGTTTGCAAAGCCAGTAATGTGCTTTTAGGAACTGCACTCCTAACTCTTACTGTCATCACAGTAGTAAGTTTCACATAAGGAAATGTATGTTTTTCTTAATGAAAACTAACATCTCTACCTTGTCAGGTTTGAGCCTGTTTCTGTTCTCATCAAGGACGTTTGCAACGGCACTAAAAAGTCTCTCACTGTCCACAGAGCTGCAGGGGGCACTGAGATACTGGGTTGCAACAGTAGCCATAGAGGGAAACTGATTAGCATGTTCTTTCCAGTACTGAAGTGGGTCGCTTTTCTTAGGGGTGTTTTTTTCTGAGAGGTAGGTCTGCACTTGAGTTTCTGCTGATGTGGTACTCACGAACCGTCCCTGTGACTGCCTCTCTTGTAAGATTTCCTCAAAGGCGATGTCCAGGCTGCTACATGCTTCATGATGTGGTGCCTTGCTCACTGGCTCTACTGCAGCCTCATTTTCCTCTGGCACTGCACTGACAGCCCTCCTCCTCTCTGTCTTTGCCACCTCCTGGATAAGGTGTTCCTTTGCAAGCAACAGGTTGGCTGACTTTGTGAAAAAGCTAGAAACTAGGAATCTCACCTGTACATCTTGCTGTAGGCGCTTGATATCCATATTTAGGTCCATCTGTATGTCTTCTAGTCGAGAGTAGGCCAACGGGGAGTGTTTAAAATGGCCTACAATCTTCCTTGCGTTGACCAGGGTCTCTGTCACGCTGCGCTGAGACAGCAGGTCCTCATGCACACAGAGTTGACAGGAATGGGCGACACAGCCCACATTCGGCACCCCCATATCCCTCATAGCTTTCTTCATATTTGCCGTGTTGTCACGCAAAATTACGTGGACCCGTTGCTTGTCAATTCCCCAGCTGTTTAGCATCTTTTCCATCGATTGCTGGATGCGCTCTGCGGTGTGCGGTGTGCGATCCGCGAAATTCCTGGACATGTAGGGTCACACGGCGTAAAACAAAACTTGAGTCAATCCATTGTGCGGTAAGGCTTAGTAGAGACATGGGAGCTACGGAAGAACTCCAGATGTCTGTGGTGAACGAAACATGGGGTACATCTGATAACAGGACAAGTAGTTTGTCAGAAATCTTCTTATAAAGGGCTGGCAGAGCTTTCTCGGTGAAATAGTGGCGAGACGGCATTTCAAATCGAGGTTCTACGTGCTCCATAAGCATAAGAAATCCAGGGTTCTCTACAAAGGCGAATGGCAGGTCACTCATTGCGATCATTTGTGCTATCTTGGCTGTGATGTCCTGCGCCTTCGCGCTGTCACGGGGCATTTTTTCTCTCCTCTTCAAACTCTCCTGCAGCGTGAGCTGACTCGTTTTCGGCTGGGTTGCCTGGGTAAACTCGCTGTATTGTGTCGGGTGTTTGTTTTTGAGGTGCCGTATCAGGTTTGTTGTGTTAAATGTAGCCTTTTCCTTTCCACCTCTTGAAATCCCAAGTTTACATATCTCACAGTTTGCTATGGCAATGTTGTTGTCATCAACTTTATAATACCTCCAGATCGCAGACATACTCGCGCTTTCCGCTTCAAGCTGCTTCCGTGTTCTACTTTGCCGGCATTTAACCAATAGCGTCTCTGCAACAAAGTGATGTCATGCCGCACGCGTTGCTGTTTCTGTGTGGAGTCAAAAGGGTCTAACTCTGTGTCACCGCATAACTATAGATGTGTTAAAAAATGATGAGAATATATATACATATATATCCGAGTCCTGATCGGGAGGTAACGTCCGATTCCGATCGAGTCTGAAACCACGTGATCGGGCCCGATTTCCGATCACGTGATCGGATCTGGACATCCCTAGTTTTCACCCAGTTGATCCCCGCCTCAGCAATATACTGTCTTGCTGCTGTTTGTTTTTAATAGACAATACCAGCAACAAGAATAAACATAAAATGGAGCTAAAAAGATAAATACTTTATTTTGCCAACGCGTTTCGGTACAGAGGCCTTCATTCACAGCAATGAATAATGCATTTCTATGGACAAAATGCATCTAAAAATAGTGGAGGAAACTGAGTGAGCTGCTGCGGAAAGGTACGTGATCCAAGCTGCCCAAAACATGAGAATTCTTTATTTTAAGCTATGTTTAACATCCTGTCAGGCGCTTTGACAGATGTGTGTGATGTTTCCTCAGTGCAAAACTTTCATTTTACAGATATATCCTTATCTGTAAGTGTTACAAATTCACAGGATTATTTCCATATTGTCCTGACAATCTTCAGATTTTACTGAATAAGCGCCACATGCGCATCAAACAGACGGGGCGTATTAGAGGGAGACAATATTCAGCGGAAAAAAAATTAATTTTGCTGAAATAACTATTGTTGGATGTTAAATTTAGGTTTAAACGTCATGTAATTCAAGAATTTTACTAACTGTAAAGGGACAACAGCGTGTAATTGAATATATTTAGTGACGCAGTGACGTATTGCATGTCTTTAAAACACAAGTGCCGTAACATGGTAACATCACTGCGCATGCGTGTCATAGGTGCCATACGTGGTGACATCATGTAATTTTGACATTGTGTGTAACACATCTTTAAAATGCTTAAAAAGTAAAAGTAATAAAAAAAATCTTAAGTCAATCAGTTTTGAATTTTAAGGTTCTATCTGCGTTCTGAGCAGTTTTGAGATATTGAGCTTCAAAGTTTTTGCATTCCATATAGCAAAATTTATATGGGGATCAAGTTTCTGTCAAACATGAACAATATCAAAATCCTCTCAAATTTGTAAATGGGAATTTTTGGAACGGGTCAAATACAGATAGAACCTTCTATTTCTAAAAAATCACTTTTTGCTTGGAATTATAAGGTGGACCCCAAACGGTTGAAGGTCAAAATTAGTTTCAGTGCAGCTTCAAAAGGCTTTAAATGATACCAGACGAGGAATAAGGGTCTTATCTAGCGAAACGATTGGTCATTTTCTTAAAAAAAAAAAAACAACTGTATATGCTTTATAAACACAAATGATCGCCTTGCAAGTGCTTCCACCATTCCGCTTTCCGTATTCATCAAAAAGCTTACGCTGTATGTCCTACGCCTTCCCTATTCTACTTACGGAAAAAACGGAACTGGACGGGGCCTAAGTGGTTTATGCAACCAGCCCCTGGTCTCCCATACTATTTGCTCCTAGCCTACCCCTGTAAGTTCATCTTGCAATTTCACTTATCCATTCAAATCCAGGAAATATAATACATGTTCATTGAAAAAAAATAAAGTGTGTAATTACTTTTTACACCACTGTAGTAACAGACATTATTAGTTTCTTGGTTTATATTTTTGCTAAATATACAATACCAACAAGCAACCCTTTCCAAAAAATCCTAAAGGATTCCAATAAGAAACCTACAGGATTCCAATTAGAATTTCTATCATATTTTGGAACCGTTCCTATAGGATTCCATTAGGAATAGTCAAATAGGATATTTATGTCTTGTCTTATAAGATTCTTATCGGATTCCTATATGATTCTGTGGGAATTGTCTTATAAGACAATACATACATATCCTGTACGATAATTTCTACAGGATTTTAATGGGATCCAGTCGGGTCCCTTTTTAGGTCTATATGGGAATTTTTATTATTTATTTATTTATTTTTAAGACTCCTAAAGGTGCACTTTACTCTGTTCAGATTATATTCATTACAGGCTTTCACAAAAACAAAAAAAGGAAGGAAGCAGTAACTGTAACTTCTTCCAACAACATTTTTGAAACATTGGCTTCTTCTGGTCACTGCTATTTTTTGCTTTCTTAAAGACACTATCATAGAAAATGACTTGGCAGGAGCAACATCCAAGATAAAGTTTGTGCAGGAGATACCAACAACTGTGAGTGTCCTGAATGTCCTTTGGTGTCCATCAACTCACACACTCGCCCTTCTCTGTCAAGATGTTTGGACCTCTTTGGTGTACATCTGCATTTTCATTTGAGGGTCACAACCAAAAACTGAAGAGGTTGTGTCATGGAACAAATTACATCTCAAATTGCACGGCAATTCAACATACTTCAGTCAATTCCTCAGCTACTTAAACAAACGATGACTAGCGCTGATGTCTCAATTAGACTGGACAAACTTGTCAATGACTGGCTAGGTGTTTATCCTCTTGTTGCTAAGGCACAGAAGCTGGAAGGTCTTGTTTTGTTGGGATGTTCTCGACACAACGTCCTAAATCACAAGGATAAGTTCTTAATGCTCCCAGTCTGTGATTTATCTGAAAAAGATGAGTACTCTGCAGAGGATTCTAAGAATCCAATAAGATTGTAAAGGATAAACTGAAATTCCAATAGGATTTTTTGACAAGGGATTTAATTATGTAAATAATATATAGGCTGATGTATTTGTCCGTTCCGATATTGTTGAACTGACGATTTTCAATATCAAATTTTCTCTTTTTAAGGGTCGACAGCAACATATCTATTTTAGGTAATTAATCTACCATAATCTTGTAAAGTTTCAGTTGTGTCCTATAGCTAGAAAAGCCCACCACAGCAGCTGTCAAACTGTGGCACATGTTTGTGAATGGCTGTTTCTGGTAGCAGAGGACCAATCAGCTTTTTCTTTGTTTTTAAATGTTATTAAAAGAATAACAAAAAAGAAGTACTGCCCGCTGGTGGACAAAAACTACACCTCCGTGTTCTCCAGAAGTTTGAATGTTTATGTTCTTTGTTTTGTCTGTATTTGTATTGGTGAAAATTTAAAACAAAACAGCAATAAAAAAGAACATCAGGGATTACTAATTGTTTTTCATTTCAGTTCATTTTGATGTTTTCATCCAGGTTTCAAGGTATCCTTTTTAAAAGGTTACTGGATAAAACGAAATAGAGTATAATACTAGCATTATTTTTTTATGATGCACATTGTGCAAATAAGTTTTTAACATTCAACATTTTAAATACTACAACAACTGAGCCATCAACAGAAAGTGCAGGCAACGGGTCTTCAGTTGACACTAACTTTGCAGTCGCGCCTAACAAGTCAAACTTTTTTTTTTAAAGTTTACAGTGAAAATTTTGTCTTCTCTGATTTCATGAAAAATGATTGGAAAGAAATTAATAAGTTATTAACCAGTGTTTCCAGCTTTTAAAGACATTGTTTTCTCTCAGGAAGAACTAAACTGAGGTAATTTTCTATTACGGTCTTCAAAAAAAAAAAAAAAAAAAAAAAGGTTTTCAGTGTTTGAAACAAAGATTGAAGCAAAGATTAAAATATTGAATTCCTAATTTTTTGTCATCTTGATGGAAACCACAAACTAATAAAGTAGTTTTTAATCTCTTAAACATGTCTTTATGCCTATTCTTCTGTCTTTTTAGATAACCACCAGTAAGTACATTTTAAGTAAATAAATTTTAAACTTCAGAATTAAGAAATTCATTAATCAGTGTTAATTTTGACAGCAAATTTTGATTTAGTTTTTGTCATAATCTTTTGACTAAAATGGCATTTAGTTTTAGTCATATTTTAGTCAATGGAAATTGTTTTGGTTTTAGTCTATCTACAGTAGATTTAATCAACTAAAATCTAATTTAGTTAAATTGTAATGCATTAAGTAAACATTTCTCTAACAATACACAGATGCAATACACTGATATACATCTGATATTCTCTAAACTGTTTATGTTCACTTAAGACTGTACTTTACTCGCCAAAGCGGACAGTTTTTGACCGTTCAAGTGCAAAAAGACACGAAAGAGAGCTCAATTCAGTACTTGTCATTTCAATTCAGTTTTGCTTTTAAATGTCTATATAGTTTTTTATTTCTGTTTTAGTTATTTTAGTACATCAGGTTAAGCTAAAGCTTGGAAACTAGATGAAATAAAATAAGTTTACATTTTTTATATATTTATTTTTTATGGTTTTAGGTTTAGTTAACTATAATAACCCTTATACTTGTAAAATATATTGAATAATGTGTCAAATAATGTTCTTAGTCTTTCCTTCCTGTGACAGAAGATACAGTAGTTTACTATGAATTAAACAGAAATTAAATTAAGTTAAATACAGTTTATTGTGTAAACAAAATAACAATAATGACCAGGGGAAAAAATAATAATAAACCATCCCGAAATACACCGTGACTCTTGTTCTGAAATGTCTGCGGTCTGTACTGTAGTTGCAGGCTGATCATTTAAGTTCAGGTGAGGGATAATAAAATACACCATTGATGTATTGACCTTTGATTGTTCTTGTAATGCTGGTATGTAAATCTGAAAATTTGTTTCATAAACCACATATCTGTGCTGCTGAACTTATTTTTGTTTCACTTTTAGCACCATGTGTTGTTGGTTTATTTTGTAATGTTCAGAGTTATTTGTTAGGTGTCAAGTCATCTTCGTTTATATAGCGCTTTTCACAATACAGATTGTTTCTAAGCAGCTTCACAGTGATAATAGGAAAATTTTGGCTTTACAGCAGCTCTAGGAAAAAGTTATTGAGCTAAAGTAAGTTTTTGATTGAATTACTTCCGTTGTAAAAATCGTTAATTATTAACTTAGGGGCCGCTTAAATGACACCTTTTTAACTGAAAACAGAAGACATTTAATGCGTTCTTGTCGTTCATTTAATTGCTTAGTCTATAGGTATGCTTATTAAGGATTTTAATATTCTAGGTATTATCAACTGGCCAGAATTTTGAGATCGCAATAGACGTGAAGGACTATAATGCGTTAAGAGCTCGCTCAAGTACTGGGGAGCTAAACCATTTAGTGCTTTGTAAGTAATTAGCAAGATTTTAAAATGTATACAGTGTTTAATAGGGAGTCAATGCAGTGTTGACAGAACTGGGCTAATATGGTCATACTTCCTGGTTCTAGTAAGAACTCTAGCTGCTGCGTTTTGGACCAGCTGGAGTTTGTTTATTAAGTGTGCAGGGCAACCACCCAATAGAGCATTACAATAATCTAGCCTTGAGGTCATGAACGCATGAACTAACTGTGAGGGCTCGGATATCTTGCCTTCTTCACCCTCAACAGTCATCTCTTGCTCTTTCTGCATGATGCCAGCAAAGATCTGCTGATCCTGAAGATGCAAGAGACATCGCATCCTCACTCAGCAAAACACTCTGAAGTGTGCGAAAGATTAACGTGTCTCTCAAACTCTTCAGAGCCCTATGATCTCAGTCTCCTCTCTGCCTTAGCGCGAGTGGAACCCAAGCCACCAGGCACAGGAACCTGTCCCTCTTCCCTCGAGAAGACGTTCGTGAGTTTACACCACAAATCCAGGCAAGACAAGATTAAACTTGTAATTACTTGCAAAAGTATTGCCTACAACATTCTAAAATCTGCCAGTTTAATGCGACATGTAAGTTATGTATCATTTCTTTTGCAACGACTCTATTATTTTTCCAGTTGTAGACCAGCGCTCAAGCACTGACTAGAATCCAGCGCTGACAAGAATCAGCATTGACGTGCACAAAAATGTGTTTCGTGCTGACAACAATCCGGTGGTGGGTAGAATCCAGCGCTCACTAGAATCACGCAGTGGAGGAATGGAAATTTGACAAGCCATTAAAAAAGTATTGACTTAAGAACCACTTATATTTTCAAATATTTTCAATAAATCACTCCCATTCACTCCGGTGACGAATTTTTAAATTAAACTAAATTCTATTTATAAGGTAAAACTTTTACATTTTTAGGCATTAACTAATGCCAATGCCTAATGCCAAAATGTTTTCTTTGTTCACCAAGTAATTTACTGGTCAGGCATTATTGTTAACTCGCAAGACTCTAAGGAGAAAATGACAATTTGATGGATAATTTAAATATATTCTGTAATCACATTTAGATAATGTATTAATTCTGCCATCACATCTGAGCACGAAACGCTGCTTGGATAGTTTCAAGATAGTTAAAAAATAAATAATAATACAATAATAATTTGTAATTGTGTTTATTCTTGTTAGAAGATTTTGTTTTTATTTTACTGATTATGAACACAAATGAATCATGACAAACCAAATTAATTTTAATTGTATTAATTATACCATTGATGAAAACACAAGCTGATACCAATGTATTTAGGCCTATAATTATAACATAATTTTTCATGAAAAATCATGATTGTATTTATTTATTTTTTTTCCGAAAGTAAGGTTAATGTAAGCAGCTTTTTGCAATGCTCTCCTAAATGCATAATAAAATCTAAGTGCAAACATTACCGCTTTAATGACCGTATAGCCTATGGTTGTTTTTATTGTTATAAGAGAAGCTGTTCAAAATGAGAGAATTCTATGAGCATAAAAAATGTTTGCATACAGTATAGTTAGTAAAATACGGAGCCCCTAAAGGGACGTGGTGGTGGAAAAAAATTGGGATGGGAGGAATTATTATTTTTTTTTCCAAATCTTTTGCGTTCCCCCGAGAAACTTTGCATTCCCTCGCAAAACTTTTGCGTTCCCTCGCAAAACTTTTGCATTCCCTCGCAAAGATATTATCGTTCCCTTGTTTTGAGCTCGGACAAACACTTCCTCTTTAATGTCTCGCTGGCTGGCAGTAGTGTTTCAGTTAGTTCCATACCTTAATAATTCACACAAATAATGCGCGACTCATAGAGTTTGAACTTTTTTGGACTCAAATATAAAGAAATGCAGTCAGTGCTTATGTCAAGCAGTTCAGTAAAGTTGGCAGATTCGAGCTTCCCGGATCAATAACTCGTGAGCTAAACGTTGTTAAAACATAAATGCCAATGTATGCAGTATTTGAGTCCAGCAAGTTCAAACGATAATATCTTTGCGAGGGAACGCAAATATATTTGCGAGGGAACGCTAAAGTTTTGCGAGGGAACGCAAAGTTTCTCTGGGGAACGCAAAAGTTTTGGAAAAAAAAAAAAAAAAATCCTCCCATCCCAAATTTTTTTTCCACCAGCACGTCAAATTTCCTCTCTTCCCATTTTTTTTTCCACCACCATGTCCCTTTAGGGGCTCCGTAGTAAAATGCCTGTTGGGGGAGCATCAAAATAAAGTGTTAATAGAGTCTACTAATATTCTAATGAATGGTAGTTGACATGTAGTTGTAAAGTTACTTATAGTTAGTAGTAGAGTGCATGTCTTAGTTAACAACAAGATTTGCTTTTTAATATTGAATACTGGTTGAAGGAGACTACATCTCACAGCTATGACATCAACGATCTGACAAAAACCAGCAAACATTGCATTAGGGGGCCAATGTAGGCACAATATGGGCTTGAGGTTTGGGTTTGTCCATGGGTTCCATGTCGACCCTATCTGAATTAGCCCAGGATAATTCAGATAGGGCCGAAATGGAACTCATGGACAAACTCATGCAGGGCCCATATCTCAAGCTCATATTGTGCCTACATTGGCCCCACCAGGCATGTGCACAATCATTTCAGTGAAACTTAAGTGTAGCATTTCCTCCAGTAACAATGGCTATAAAGTTGGTGCATCTAAAAGCACATAGTAAAACAAATGTTCCATACACTGTTGAAATATCATTGTTTCTCAATTAAAGGAAAGTTTCACAAACGGCACAAGTTTCACAACTGTTGCTTCAGTTTAACAGTTCAGGGGTGCATTTCCTAACAACATTAGCTGACTATGGTGACAAGTTTTTTTTTGTTACCCACAAACAGTTCTTCAGAAATTTGGTGCTTCTCAAAACAATAGTTTCAGCAAAAATCTGCAAACAGCTTTGCAAAGTTGTGTGGTAATAATACAAACCTAGCATATTTTCTTGATGTTATGACCTGTGGACATAAATAAATTATGCTCTTGAGCAAAGTAAGCAAGTACTAATCTATCTCTTTCTTTTTGAATGTGACCAGTTGAATGGTCCTGATATTTTCTTTTTGTTATGGCCCACACAACTCATGCCCTCGCCCAATCTACATGTTTAGGCCTACTCCAAATGGTCAGACACACTCACAAGTATCAAGCCTTCCCTTACGAAAAAGAAGTTTATTCAAGTGTTCTATTAGTATACTTATTTTAAACTAAAAATAAGAAAGTATACTTTCAGTCAACTTTATATGTACTTCTCAGAAATATACTTACAATTGCACTTAAAGGCATAGTTCACCCAAAAATGAAAATTATCTCATGATTTACTCACCCTCAAGCCATCCTAGGTGTATATGACTATCTCCTTTCAGACAAACACAATCGGAGAAATATTTAAAAAATATCCTTAGTCCTCCAGTGGTTGTGAATGGGGGGCCACGTTTTAAAACAACAAAAAAAACTGCATCCATCCATAATCAAAGTAATCCACATGGCTCCTGAGGGTTAATAAAGGCCTTTTGAAGCAAGGAGATGCGTTTTTGTAAGAAAAATATCCATATTTAAAACTTTATAAATTCAAATAACTAGCTTATAGCCAAATAACTAGAACGACCGTATGCATACTTGTACTGCGCAAGTGCGCAATAATTGCGCTCCTATTCTCTTATATCGAAATCCTCCGACACTCAAAAATGATAGTTTTAGGCTTCTAATTCATGCTGGTGTTTTGTTTTGCTCTATCCTCTGCGCTCCTGCGTTCATCATTACGTCATGTGTCAGGTCAGAGGTTACTCTTCTGCTGCAAATCAATGCATACGGGCATCTGCTGGAAGCTAGCTATTTTAGTTTATAAAGTTTTAAATATGGATATTTTTCATACAAAAACCCATCACTTCACTTAAAAAGACCTTTATTATCCCATTGCAGCCGTATGGATTACTTTTATGATGAATGGATGCATTTTTTTTGGCTTCAAGATGTGGCCCTTTCAAGATGGTTCAGTATCATGTCACGATACTGAACTCGTGATACAATATTATTGCAGTACTCCAAGACATATGGTAGGCCACTTTTTACTGGTAACATGAGACATTTGGCATAATCAGGACCAACAAATACTCCCCAATTGCATTATTATAAATTATATTCAACATTATATATAGGCCTAGTAGTTTAATGTACTGTAGTACTGACACTAAAACTCTGTAAACTTTTTTTTATTTTATTTTTCTCACAGTAATTTTCATTTTGGGTGAACTACACACAATACAGATTGTCACTATCCACCATACATTTTGTTGTATTGTACTGCAATATATTGTGACACCCCTAGAAATGAATCAACACTGAACTTTTAGTTTTCTTCTAGAGCTGCTCTACAACCAAAACAAACTTTGTTGCATTATTTTCCTGTTATCACTGTAAAGCTGCTTTGACAATCTACACTGTAAAAAGAGCCATATAAATAAAGTTGACTTGACTTAAAGTGAAAGCCAAACGTGGGCCAAACAATACAAATTTAAAACAAGTTCAAAATTGCGAAAAGATTCGAGATCATGTAGTTCTTCCCTTTATGGATCAAACTCAGAACAGATGAAGAAGTGAAGCAACACAAAAATGGGTGTACCTCACTATCTTAGTTAATATTTCCTAACAGTTTGAGTTGCACAAAAACACTGTGCTCAGTTCAACAAAAGTTCATTGTCACCGGAATGGAGAACTTCACCTAAAAAAAAAAAAAAAAAAATCATATGTACCATTACAGTTTAGGATATTGTTTGTACCACAGAACAATAAAGATGCAAAGCATCAAACACATTCTTATGAAAACTAGATACATATACAAATCAAACCCGCTATAGGGTCATTATGCAAATGTGTATACTATAAACAACAGATCATGAACCTTAGGTTTATCAAAGTGCAATCCATACCAATCATTATCACATGCTTCACAATATACATGAACATGGGAATCAAATGATCACGGGAACGACTGTTTTCCACACAATACGTGGGCCTGGTTTCAAAGACAGGGCTTAGATTAAGTCAGGATTAGGCCTTAGTTCAATTAGGACATTTAAATAGTTTTTATAAACGTGCCTTTAACATAACTGGTGTGTGTCTTTAGACAAAACAATGTTTTAAACATATTATAAGATATATCAGTGCAAGTTTCTTTCAGTTAAAACAGCTCAAACATGCATTTTAGTCTGGGACTATCTTAAGCCTGGTCTGTAAAATTGAGGGTTTAGATTTAGTTATTTGTTTTACTGTTTGGTGAGCTACTTAACAATGAATGGACGAGAAAACTGTGTCATAGATTTTGAGTCTGAAAGCTTGCGTTTGTCATTTAAATGTTTTGTTTATTTTGTGGTTGATTCACCGCATCACCCCACATCTCACTGCACAAGTCTGATTTAATTTTTACAGCTGTAATTTAATGTGTCCATCCAGTGCCCGTCAACAAATCAGACACTTGCAAGCAGTAATATATTTATATTCATGCAAATGCCAACAAGGCCTTATTTGCTGTTTAGTGTCGGTAAACTGCCTGTATGTAGTGCCAGCAACAAATGAAGAATAAAAACGCTGCTCTGGGCGTTGTCTGAAACAGGCTGTTCCAGTTAACTGAAATGTTTGTTTCAGTTAACAGATCTCACTGTCATGAGGGACCTAGAGCTTGAACAGCACAGCAGTTTTATCAGAAACCAATCCCATCTCTTCTCACTCTGCAAGAGTATAACCACCCTCAGATCCTATATAAGACTCAGATCAGCAGGCAGATTTCACTCGGTTAGGAGCAAGAAGATGGCAAGCGCAGGCAGCAAAAGGCCCAGAGACCCCTCTGCTCAGGTCAGACATTATATTTAACACCGTTTATGATACAGTAGTTAGTATACTTTACAAACACTACTATTTCACTTTCCAATTTATACTTACAGGTACCATGTAAGCACATTGTGTATGTGCTACAATTAGATTAGTTTTTTTATTAAATAGCGACACATCATACTTGTTTGGCAACACTTTATAATAACTTTCATTAATAAATCATTAACAAACATCTATTGCTTAACAGATCATTGGCTGAAATGCTTATAAATGTCATTAAACTTTCAATTCATATGATCATTCACTTTTTAAAAATCTACAAATAAATTAGACAATGACTAAAAGCTTATTTGTTACATATGAATACTAATTGTCTTTAAACTTCAATTCATATATTATCTAATGCTCTTTTTTACATTTACATGTTTTGAATAAATAGTTTAATTAATAATTTTAATCACTTTTGTGTAAAGGTTGTCTTTAACAAGTATTTAGCTAAACTTAACAACACATACTTGTAATTTAAGTGCAAAACATGTTTTTTTTTTTTATTGGCTCAACACGTAGATTTTCCCCTACGCACCTGACTTAAGTTTACCTGTTTACCTGGGGCGTCTCCTAATCGACACCCGAGCGTCTCCTAATCGACACCCAATAATATTCCTGATCTTCCGGGGCGTCTCCTAATCGACACTCAATAATATACCTGATCTTCCGGGGCGTCTCCTAATCGACACTCAATAATATACCTGATCTTCCGGGGCGTCTCCTAATCGACACTCAGTAATATACCTGATCTTCCGGAGCGTCTCCTAATCGACAATCAATAATATACCTGATCTTCCGGAGCGTCTCCTAATCGACATTCAATAATATACCTGATCTTCCGGGCGTCTCCTAATCCACACTCAATAATATACCTGATCTTCCGGGCGTCTCCTAATCGACACTCAATAATACACCTGATCTTCCGGGCGTCTCCTAAGCGACACTCAATAATATACCTGATCTTCCGGAGCGTCTCCTAATCGACACTCAATAATATACCTGATCTTCCGGAGCGTCTCCTAATCGACACTCATTAATATACCTGATCTTCCGGGCGTCTCCTAATCGACACTCAATAATACATCTGATCTTCCGGAGCGTCTCCTAATCAACACTCAATAATACACCTGATCTTCCGGGCGTCTCCTAATCGACACTTAATAATACACCTGATCTTCCGGAGCGTCTCCTAATCGACACTCAATAATATACCTGATCTTCCGGGCGTCTCCTAATCGACACTCAATAATATACCTGATCTTCCGGAGCGTCTCCTAATCGACACTCAATAATACACCTGATCTTCCGGGGCGTCTCCTAATCGACACTCAATAATACACCTGATCTTCCGGGGCGTCTCCTAATCGACACTCAATAATACACCTGATCTTCCGGAGCGTCTCCTAATCGACACTCAATAATACACCTGATCTTCCCGAGCGTCTCCTAATCGACACTCAATAATATACCTGATCTTCCGGAGCGTCTCCTAATCGACACCAAATAATATTTCGGTCAACGTCTTGACCCTAGTGCTCCCTAACTTGCTGCGCAGCAATAACCAGATAGACTCCAGACTATGCCTTAGAATATGCTTTATTCACGGCCGGAGGACCTCGTATCAATCAAACAGAATCCCACCAGCAAGAAGAATACAACAGTTTATATAGGATAGGAGCATGGTAAAGTATTCTACAAAATGATTGGTTCTTCATATGTCAAACCCTCATGTTACTAGGTAAAGGAAGATCTGCCCAAATCACGTGTTTATTAGTTCGTTGGTTACTCAATATCATGGGGCTATTATATTTAGATGGTTGTCTAGCTGTCCCTAAGTTTCATTTCCCCTTTTCTTATTTTTGGACATGATTCAGACACACACTGACTTAGGCCCATGCAAGGTTTGAGGACATTTAGGTTTCAAAAGCATATAAATGTTATTCCTGCAAGGAAAAAGAAATGTTAGTTACGATTAATTAAAAAATTCCATCACACATACTATATCCTTAAACAGGAAATTCCTTGATTTATAACAAATACATTTTTCAGGGAAACACTTGTTTTCAATCAGACGGACCCCTTAACTAACCTTACATTTGTAAATGTAAAAAAGTGCATTGGGTAATGTATGAACTGAAGTTTAATGACATTTATAGATATTTTAAAAGTGCATGATCATATGAATGGAAAGTTTAATAACATTTGTAAGTATTTTAATTGATATTAAAACTGTTAATCGTTGTGTAATGTCTAATAAGTTCATTTGTAAACAATAACAAGCACATTATTTCATATTTATGGCTATGTGAATATACAGTACCAAAATTATACCAAAATTGCTTGTGTTCTGTCTCTTAATCAGGGGTTAAAGGTCAAGTTTCTGATCAATATACCTTTGAAGGTGAATTCAGAGGATGATGCACAGAAAAGGTGTCGTTATCTACTCGATGCCCTAAGTGAAGGCTTTAAGGAAGAGGAAATGAAATTTATGAAGGACAAGAGTGGCAAAGAAGTGCTGGAAGACGTAGCCGTGGTTATTGGCATGAACGGAAAACACAGCCCAGAACTAGTTCAGATCCTGAACAAGCTCGAGACCTTCAGGTATGACTGTAAAATTAAGTATGCTATAATCACGTACACCTGGGGAACAGGTGGAACAATAGCGCAAGACGCGACTGAGCCACCGTACCAGCATATTCGAGAGCATCTGAAAGATGACGGCGCTACAACAACACTTGTGGAGAAGTTGAGGGGGGACGACAGAAGTTGTCTGGTTTACTTCAGTTTCGTTGATAGCGACACTATCAGATTCAACTTCATCTACAGTGAATACTTACAGATTGTGAGAGAGGAGCTGAAGAAAGACTCCATCCCGCCCACCGTGATGTCGACCGGTTATGAGTTCCACAGCGGCAGCAACTATCACATTGCGAGTTGGCTGGACCGCATGGTTCGTGTAGCCGTGGCAGAGGTCAATCCTCTCTTTGTGTACTACCCAGAGCCCAACTTCTGCGTTCTAGTGCGTGATGGACTCAACACCATAAAGGAGAGTTTCATCCAAAAAGGAAGACAGAATATGGAGTCACCCATTCTGATCAACCGGGTGAAGACACGTGCCAATTTTAAAGCTGTGTTTTCAGACAGAAACCCTATCATCATCGCTATTCCGGACAGATTTACGCTAAGTGGCCAAGGCCTGAAGACCGGACAGTCGACGCTGGACGGGATGAATTTGGCAAAGGGTGCAAACTGTCATGGGGTGCTCACAAATTATCAAACATTTAATAAAGAGGGACCAAATGAAAGCACAAAGAAGCCAGGAATTACTGGAAAAAACAGAGGGTTCATCATTCAGTTATATAACGCTAAAAATGAGCAGGAATTAGATCAGCTGAGTAACAAAAATCCGTTCACCATAGACGGAAATGATGCTACAATACTAGTTAATGCTGTTAGAAAAGCAAGAGAATACAAAAACTTTGTTCTTGAATTTAATGAAAAGCTCCCTGGAAATAATTAAATTTAAACTTGTCTGTTTTTACCATGGTAAAAACTGATGAGCTTGAGTAATACGCCCTTATTATGACTGGAAAATGCCTGTTTTTATATGTTGATACGTTTCTACGGTACACTCGTGTGGCTTTAATCATTTAAATGGCATTGTTAATGTTGATTTATTATCTTATCTAACAACATAGTTTACTTCATAATGAAATCGCACGCTTAACATAAGCACAGTAACATTACAATCTGAGACTAAAACATATGGGCTTGGAGACGTCTGGCTGTAATTTGCAGCTAAATTGTAGTATTATTAGTATAAAACAATATAGTACAGTAATATCAGTAATGAAAATCCAAAGGAATAATCATTTTAAACTCTCACCTGAAAATTCTTTCTAAATTGCAAATAGATATTTTACGTGGGTTTTGCCTTTAATAATTTTATGTTTAATAATTACTAGTGTGCATGCTAACATTACACAATTTACTTATTTTACTCTATGTTTTAGATTGTGAATCTGAATCAGGAACAGCCACAATAATTAGGGCCTGTTTTGTGTAAATGATATGTGCATTGTATGCAAATTTTGATGCTGTATGACACATAAATCACACTTAATCAAATGTGTTCTTATTAAAGTGGCATCTATGATGTTTGTTTTTGATCTGCTGAATAATTAAAATATAAATACATTCTGAATAATATTTACTCTTTTACATTTATTTCTGTATGACTGCATTGGAAGTATGTTAATCCTGATTTCAATAAAGATAAAATGATGCCATAAAGATTTGTGGAAGTGTTCATAAGATATCTGCACTTAGTTTTGGCTAGTGATGTGTCATTCATGAGCGATTCATTCATTTTGAATCTTTAATATGACTCGGGAACAACGAGTTGTCTCAGAGAGGGATTGGTTCATTTTGGGTCGTGTCTCATTTGTTATTCATTAACAAAAATTTAAATATATTTATATGTAAGCACTGTTGTCCAACTGTGTCTTGTGGTTTTTTTATTTATCTTATTTAACCTTTATTTAACCAGGAAATAGTGATGACGAAATGAAGCTTTGTGAAGCACCGAGGCTTTCCAACACTGGCGCCCAGCAGCAGCCCTGCGTTTCCGCCATTTTGTGGTGAAAGCGACTCGGCAGTCCTCTAGTTTCTATGGCAATATCAGCTGCTTTGTTAAAAAAAAAAAAAAAAAGTACATTAAAGCTGAAATTTAACCTGGATGATGACAACACAGAATAAAATACTATCACTACTGATCATCAAATCCTTTTAACAGTTTATTTTACACACTTTGTGTTTATGTCTTCCACTTTTTTCACAAAACCTTTGCTCTCTAGAAACCCAGTCAGTTTGGGTTAAAATGATTTGTATTAGCATTATAAACACTGAATTAATACCAACATATGAAATTAAATTAAGGACACGCATCAGAAAAATTGGGAATGTTGGACAATAGGCTAAATATATGAATATAACAGCTTGATTTTGCAGTGTTGGCTAATGTCCGTTAAAGCAAAAGTGTCCAAAAGTGGGAATTATGCGATAACGGACACAGCAATGCATCATGTATTATAAGATCATTATGTCTGTAGCGTGATTAAAACGTACAATATATATATTTCAATTCAGACCTAGTAGAGTAGTATTATTACTATTACTCCACTATGTCTGAAATATATTGTTCGCTGCAAACATGATGATCTTAAATTTATTAATTTACTATTAATAAATGTGTAAAGTTGCATAAAATGGAAATACTCAATAAAGTAGGCTAACTACGTTACCTCAGATGGATGAATGGTTGGTTCCACCACTGGTAAAATAAAGACAATACAACATTTACTGTAGGAGCCATACAATTTACTGGTGACTTAATCTAAAAAACTGTTTTATTGCGTTTCTGATTTGGCAGTGAAATTCGCCGATTTTGGGTGCGTAAGATGTGAAGGATTCTATGGTCCAGTTAGTATTTTCACCCCATAATGGCCGCCGCACTACCGGAGCGCCATTTAGTGGCTGTTGCCCAAAAAGTATCAGAGTGTCGCCTCTTGGGTTCTATACTCTTTGCCTCAACTGTGTCGTAAAAAGGTTCATTACTCGAAGCTTTTCAAAACGGTGCACACTAATGACATCTTGTGGTCAAAAGGTGGAAAAAACTGCCTTTGCGTCCCAGAAGACCCAAACATTTTTTGACTGTTTCATGTAATAATAAAAGCTTATAAAACAATGAAAATAATTAGTCTATATATAAAAATAGTCTTTCACGTGTCATTTTACATACACAATTTGAATAAATGAGTCTGTGAATAAATTTTTGGGGAAAAAAATAGGCAAGCTTGGGCATATATTATCAAAATAAACGAAGATTAGCATGGTCAGTTGAAGTACTTATGAACTGGGAATAAATACAAACTGAACATGCACAAAACTAGATGTAAATATTTATTCGTATCGATTTATTCTTAACAAAAAAGCGAATGACACTTGACACCTGCACAAGGGTTCATGTATTCTGATTCAAATAACGAAGCAGTCACGTGGTTGTGTGCGAAATCGAAGCTTTAGACATCATAGATCACGTGGTTATGGCAAAACGAATCAAGCTCCGGTACAGTGCTTCACTGTGAGATGATTCGTTTTTTTGATACAAGCTTCGAAGCTTCGGTGTCAAATGTCACACACTACCAGGAAACATCTCATATCGAGATAAGGCTGTAGCGAAGTTGTGTGAAGCGGCAAAGCTCCTCCGTAACCCAGATAAAGATAAAGTAAGTGAGGGAGAAATCAACAGTTCTGTGTACAAAAAATACGGGACAAATCACGTCACATATTGATACAAGGCCAGTGCAGTTTATGACAATCCCGTATTAACAAGATGAGTACCAAACCTAAACATCAGTGTATGCAGCAATGTGTCATTTTTATCAGGTGACAGAAGCAGTCCTGCCAAGTTATAGCTCAGGAAGAGAGAAAAAAGTGGAGAGGCAGCAACGTTTTACGTTGTGTCGTGAATATTTTGTGACAGTTTCAAAGTGAAATATCCAGTGAGTGGCGCTAAAAGCATGTTCAGTTTCATCAGAAACAGATGAACGTGAATCTGGCAATGTTTTAGTACATTGGTCACAAGTACGATTCTGTACCAGCTGAGCTACAGATCATTAGTATGTCGGAAAAGCCAAACATATGGAGCTGGTTAATCAGCAAACTTCAATATGTATTCATTTACAAATCATGCACTAGGGTAAGAAGTGTTTTGAGGTCAAAATATAACATTTTGCAAGGAGCTGTGTGAAAATAAGTCTTTATTAATCCATAACCTGTAATCATAATTTTGTATGAAAAGGATTTAAAGTGCTTGCTGTTTTACTGCCTCTATTGTTAATTTGTTGGAAAATGCAGTGAATTGTATGTATTAGTACGTATTTTGCAGAAATGCTGCCACAGGTACGTTTTTCCAATGAGCCAGTGTTGTACTTTTCTCAAACATGAAAAATGTGCCATTGTCTAGTGGAAGATTGCTCTCATATAGCATATTTTTTTTTAGGGCTGTCAAGATTTCTCAATTAAAAAATCCTTGTTTACAATTTACCCATGTTGAGTAACCAGGAAAATACCGGAAGCGTCTGGAGCAAAATGTGTGGAGCGTCTCAAAAGCCATTTCTGCATATGCTGTGAGTTTGGGTTGCTTATATCGTCCATCTGGGAACACAATGTACGCCATTTCATCAGATTTGTAAGGTAAGGCCCACTATTACCTAAAACTGTGTCTATTATTGCAGTTGTTCTATTTAATATCAATTTGCCTGTTGTCCTTTATTTGTTCCAACCTTGTTTCTGAATGTTTAAGACTGTTTTTTTTTTTTTTCTGGTCAAATCCAGCTTCCATCTCCACATTATATATGTTCAAATACAATGGTTATAAAACATTTAAGAGAAGGAAGTTTCTATCACACAATTCAGTAAACAATTAAAAAAAACTACCTACATTAACACTGTAATGAAAATCTGGATGTTTATGAATATCTTACATTACTTAATTTTAAATATTGCCTAAATTGTTCTTTTTTCCTGTAATAAAATGTTTCATTGAAATGTTGTTTTACATTTTTAATCAATTCAGAGTTCCATCTAACCCTGCAGCATTGACCCCTGCTGGTCGATGCTGTAACTACCATTAGCTAGACTGACTGCTTTTACACACAATCACATGATGCTCCCTACTGGTAAATAGACAATACATTTGGAAAAACATCCCATTATGTGTAAAACCCTTATACACTTGATGCTACTATCTAATCTTGTTGCCAATCAAGGCATGATTTGCTAGTTAGAAAGTTAGAAATTTATTTACAGTAAGATATTTTTGATGACATCCAAGGCTTTCTGATCCACACATAGGCAGCAACGTCATTAATACCTTTATGGACCTCAAAATGTACAAAGACAACATTAAAGGGTTAGTTCACCCAAAAATGAAAATAATGTCATTTATTACTCACCCTCATGCCGTTCCACACCCGTAAGACCTTCGTTAATCTTCGGAACACAAATTAAGATATTTTTGTTAAAATCCGATGGCTCAGTGAGGCCTGCATTGCCAGCAATGACATTTCCTCTCTCAAGATCCATTAATGTACTAAAAACATATTTAAATCAGTTCATGTGAGTACAGTGGTTCAATATTAATATTATAAAGCGACGAGAATATTTTTGGTGCGCCAAAAAAAACTAAATAACGACCCCCTCTTGTGGGGTCAATTGCAACATTTGACTTTGTCTATTCAAATATAAATTGTACATATATTATCATAAGTACACATGTTGCAGCAGTGTGAGTGGGTAGCTGACAGATGTGGGTATATTGTATTAAAAATTTGGCTCTCCAATACAGTCTCTGAGAAACTCAAGGAAATGCAAAAAACTGTCCCCGCTCTCCCCCTATATATAATACATTTTACTTTAATGCTTCAAAATCAATCTTACATATTAACATTATAAATTCATAGCTTTATTTTCTTTTCTATGTGTTGGGGGCAGGGATCAAAGGTTCAAATACAAAGATGTATGTTATTTTTCTTTTCTTTTTTTTTCAGAACATAATAGAAAATCATAATAGAACTCTTTTTTTGTTGTTTGTTTTGTTTCTTTCCTGGTGTAAAACATTATTTTTAAGAGATGAAATCATGAAGTCTGATTTAATTTAATTGTTTCTGTCGGTCGGTGTATACCTCCTGGTCATTGTTCTAAAAGGTATTGTGTAGTTTTGTGAGATACATTAGTGTTTATACCAGATGTTTTTTTGATATTAAAGTATGTTCATCACTGCAAAAAAAAAAAATGCCTTTCTTATATTTGTATATACAAGTATATTTGTCTTGTTTCCAGTCCAAATATCTAAAAATTTTTAAATCCAGATGCTTTTACTAGATAAGTAAAATTACATACATTCTAGAAAAAACAACCAAATGGAGTGTTTGATAATGCACACTGTTACCCCTTTTCCACCAAGGCAGTTTGAGTGCTGGTTTGGAGCCAGAGCCTAGTTTCAAATCAGTTCTTTGTCTTTCGACACCCAAAGCACCAGATCCGAACCAGGAAAAGTGGTTCGTAAGTAGCACCAAAACATTGCTGGTCTAGAAGTAAGAACCGCTTGCATCAGGGGCTTGGGAGCGGGGTTACCGTGACCAACAAGAAACAACCGCCATTTTTGAAATAGCAGCTTGCTAATCTAGTTAATAGCAGCTCGATTGTAATCTCCGTCTATACAAATTACAGCGAGCTGCACGAACGTGTTGGATGCTTATGTAGGTTCGCAAAGCCATGAGCATCAATAGTAACGCAACGTCCACCATTGTTGATGGAAGGCTTGTTCGAGATGCATTGGAGCTGCGCGGACCGATCGGCATGTCGGGAGCATTTGTAGAGCATACTACTCCTTGTGCTTTTGGATCGCTCTCGCAGTGCTTTAATGTCATACGCCGATCGGTTTGCGAGAAGCCGATGCATCTCGAACAAGCTTGGTATGTTTGTGTTTGGTGCTGCCATGCTAGCGTTGCTGTGAAAGACGAGATGTATACCGTAACGTAAGACCTGGCACTGTGCTGGCTCTCTAGCCCATGGAAAGGCAAACTGGATCTTAGAAGGCTTGTCAGTTAAACCAGCCCCGAACTGGCAATAGCACTAGCTGGTTTGTGCTGGTGGAAAAGGGGTATGTGTGATCGTCACTTGCGTGAACGAGCACCAATTTGACTCTGATTTCGGGCATTTGTCGGCGATTTTTGCAAAACCTGTCGGAGAGTGAAAATCTGGGCTAAAATTGTGCAGTGTGAACTCGGTGTGGAACAGCTTTATCAACGCTGCTCTCCAAGAACCTGTCAACACGCGAGAGAGAGATGGGTGTATTTGCCTGTGTACTGGTCCGTGCAGCTCCATTGAGCAGATCGCTGTCTTGAGTTGGCGGAGGGAGAAGGTGACGGAGTATTTTATCTATCCTATAGAAAACAATTATAGAATTAGTTTGCTTACTATAATAGCTACAAGTGTTTTGAGGCCTCTTGGCCTACGTGACTGTAAGGGTCAGATGTATCTGAGAAGTTAGCTTGGCCACTAAGCATATTTGCTGGTAGTTTTCCACCAGACAACAGGAGGATGTGAAATGAATAAGATCAATATTAAGGGTGTCACGTGAAGGCTTCTTGCCTCCGGGGAGTGTTGACTGTTTTTGATACAATGTTTCATTTTGCCTATGAGAAAGGGTTGATCATCAATTGGTAGAATTCCACCACGAGAGATAAAGTCAAAAGAGGTAGACTAGTTGACAGTCGACCACCCTTACAAAGAGAATTATCTCTTACATAAGCAACACCTGCAGTTTAATTGGTGAAGTGACTGTGGTGAAAATGTTGGGGAGTACTTGGGAGACTCCAGGAAGAGAAAGGGAGGAGAGCACCTGTAAATGAGATCATGGAAAAGAACTGTAGGGGTGGATCTTACACTGTTTTAACAGATAAGAGAAATGTATAAAAACTGTGCCCTGGCTAGAGAGATTCAGATGTGGAGCTGGCATCTTACTTTGTTGCTTGTCAATAAAGTTAAACTCCTGGGACCTGGAACTTCGACTCTGAGAGTTTTTCTTTGAGATCAGAACTGAAGGGACACAGAGACATCGAATTTGCCACATCAAAGGCAGTAAGGAAGACAGATCAATGGCGCCTTTTAGTGCCACAATAAAGGGCATAGAGGTGATGATTCAACAGAGGTGTTCCAGTACAAGCAGAGGGAGTTTGTGGAAGGGCTGCTGACTGATGCAGGCGTCGCTGTCTTTCTCCACCACTTTTGGAGGGAAAGCTACTGTCTCCACTGACAATGGCAAGGAGAGTGTGTTGCTGAGAGTGTACCTGCGCAGCGCCGGCCTCTGCGGAGGCAATCAAGGATCACTTTCTGTAGTCGCTCCCTTTGACCTGAAAGTTAACATGGACGGCCTCCTTCTGTCTATCCAGCCAGCTGATGGGGAGCATGAAGTTGGCCCGTCAGAGGCAGCGGGTCGTGCTTCAGGTGCGTAAAAGCAGTGGGACAGTGATGAAGAGGAAGGTGAGGCACAGCTAGCAGAGGAAGGCGACGCAGAGACAGCAGAGGAAGGCGATGCGGTGTCTGCTGGTTCGGAAGAAGTTTTCTCTGAGTTGTGTTCTCTGTTAAGAAAACTATGGTCTGTCAAATGTGCTTTTGTTACAGTAATATTTGTTCTGGAGACAGATCTTTAGATAACACTGATGACAGAAAAGAATGCAGAACTTTGCTCTGGACTCACTTTGAATCAAGCCATAGAAACATCCTCAGAACATCTACCAGCGAACGTTACAAAGTGGACCTAAGATGACGTTTGCAACATCCGGGGGACGTCCCCTTTTTGCTGGTATATTGGCTACAATTAAACGGCAAATACCAAACAGTGGCTGCGTTCGAAACCGCATACTCTCTGAGTAGGTACTTAATTTCAATAAGTACTTACTTATCGAGCGCTAGTAGGTACTATATAGCCTGATCTCATTGAGTATTGAACACGATCCGGACATCATCCGCCATGTCGACATTATCACGTGACCTACGACGATATCACAAGCGCAACAACTTAAAAGATATGAGTGACAGGTTTAATTAATCTGTCTGTAAATATCTTGATATTCATTAAACTTGCGTGTGTATATAATCTCATACTATGTATGTGATAAATCGCAAAGGCTGCGCATGCTCGTGACTCTTTAGCTTTGTCCACGGCATGCCTCCAGGAGCTCGGCTGTTTTCGGAAAGCCTCAGTACAGCATATCTTTCTTTTATAAATATGATAAAACTAAAGACTCTTCGGAGATATGAAGGATGCTATACTACTCTATAGATACTCAAGGTAAACATGAGATTGACAGAAACTGTGTGTTATGTACCCTTTAACTAAAATAAGAATAAACATACACTAAGAGTACCATCCTTATTCCTTTAAACCACCAGTACAAAAACCAAAGATAAAAATTATTTGTAGTTCTTTTATTTTGCATATACATTTAAACAACAAAAAATACAGTTCATCACTGTACATAAAACATCCTGAAAAATCCCAATACAACATACATGCAAACATGTACATGTACATACATGCATTAAAATGGCAACATTACTGTATGAATACAACTAATGTGCCAAGAGCACTTATAAAGCGCCACTAATGAAAGTCCCACCAGAAACAAAAAATCTACATACTGTAGTTCCGGGAAGAAAAGTACCGTAGCTATGATTAAACATAAATGAACTATAAAAATCTGAAAATGGTTTTGATCAAATTAAATTTATTAGTGGTAGTTATTAGTCTATTTTCTACGGAGCCCCGCACATGACATGCAAGAAAAAAAATTAAATCGTGCGCACAATTTACTATTTCGTTCCCTCGATTTATAAATCATGCGCATGAGTTATAACTCGAGGGAACGAAATAGTAAATCGTGCGCACGTTTTAGTAAATCGAGGGAACGAAATATAAATCGTGCGCACGTTTTAGTAAATCGAGGGAACGAATTAATAAATCGTGCGCACGATTTACCCTATTATTTTTTTCCTGCATGTCATGCATGGCTCCGTAATTTTCCACGTTTGATTAGACGAATCTGTGTAATCAATGACAAAATAATGTTGCCATTTTAATCTGATAAATGATGCTTTGGTAAACCAAATTATTAATTAAAGACATGTTTGCATGTATGTTGTATTATCTATGAGACATATAAACAGTTTATTAACTGCTAGAGCGCCAAAAGTTATAGTGTACCTTTAAATAAAGGTCAAATGTAAAAATGACATGAATAAGCCATTTTTTTACTCAGTATACTTTATTCTTACAGATAATAGTAAATTATGCAATCAGTTGTTCAAAAGTGCAGTTTCATTGATGATCAGGCAATTTTTTTTTAACTTAAAAAAAGAAAATCATGAAATATTATCTAGTCTTAAATAGTTCCGATTTACACATTTGTGACTTAAAAAAAAAAAAAAAAATCTGTAATTATCAAGTCATTTCTTTGCTTTCATGTTCTATTTTTAATGAAAGGACATTAGAGATAATGGACAAAAAAATCATTGGGAAAACCCATGTGTCCCACAAAAGCATTGCACACAACTGCATGACCTCAACTCTGTCCTCCGTCGGTTTTAATATTCATATTTATTTACATTAACTGTATTGTGAAGGATTTTCTGCAGGAGAGTTATACATGGACAGGTTGCTGAAAAAAAAAAACGATCAGCTTCCTTACCCATGGATTACTTATTTATTGAAAATATTAAACTGGAGTTACAGGCTTCTCTTACCTCTGAGTTGTTAAGATCATGGGAATGATTGGGCTTAAAATCACAGGGTTGTGCAATTACAACTTGTGGAACAAACTGCACCTTTGGGAAAAAAAAGACACTTTTATACTGCTGATTTTGAAACAATAAGATACTGTTGAGCTGAGTTGAATTGAGCTGACAAAAATGGTTGGGAACCCCTGGACTTGATGTATTACTCACCTGAGGATAATAGCAGCAGGAGGCTTTACATGCAAATGCTGACAGAAAGATGGAGATGAAAAACGCAAGCAGGGCGAGTACCAGTAATACACCACTGATTCCCCAGAAAACGGTCTGAGAATAATAACAAAATAAATTTATGATAATAATAATAATGACACTGGCACTGTCTGTTCAGCAGTCCAGAAACTACAATCCTTGAGGTTCATATGGTAATACATTTATAGGTCAAACTGGACTAAATTTACAATAAACGTATAATGTCAGTATCATATTTAAACTACTTCTGAAATTATCTTATTGTAATTACTAAATATATGTGAGTATAAAAGTTGTTGACATACCTTATACTTGACCTCAATATAATAACAAGCATAATCGTTGCAGGAATAGTTGAACAACCCTAGAGCCAAATCCAATGAAATCATTATAGTGGAAATGCCTGCAGTTAAAGCACTGAAAATGTTCATTCCAAGTGAACCTTTCACCTATAGGTACGAAAAAAACAAAATAAAAAAACAACAACATTAATAATAATTAATAAATAAACAAATAAATTTGCGGGCGATAGCCTCGTGGGCAGTGCGCCAACAAATGTTGCGGTTGCGCTTCAGGCGTCCCAAGTTTGAGTCCCGGCTTGTGAACCTTCCCTGATCCCGTCCCTTTCTCTCTCCAACTTTGCTTCCTGTCAATTTACTGTCCTATCCTAATAAAGGCAAAACACCAAAAATAAATCTGAATTTGAAAATAAACAAACAAATAATCTAGCCGCAAGCACCAATCATCAGGGTCCCTAATCGCTAATGACTCATGTGGATGATTAAGGGATACAAACTGAAATCTATCTTTTCAAACACAATATGGTTTTACAGCAAAGTCCAGTCACTGATAGTTTAGGTTACAGCAAATATGCTGGTGTCAAAAGGGACAACTGGAAATCCTCCCTCTAACTGTTGGTCCAAAACAAATCTTCTGTATAATTGTTTTATGATTGTGATCATAAAATATATGGAGCATGTTAAGCATTTAAATTTTGAAAATCATAGATGTCATAGGTCAGTATGGAGTTATCATTTGCAGCTTAAAAGTTTTTACGTGTAAAAGTATTTATCTTAAAGCCCTTTTAACTTTATTTATTGTAAAATATGTGTGGCCTTCTATCCTTTTTAAATGGTGTATTTGGTGTATTTAATGGTGTGAACTGTTGTGCTTTATCTCTAATGTCAACACATTAATAAATACAATATCAGTTCTAAAGTTTACACATTTTTCCTCAAAATTTGATACACATACTCATTTTCACACTGTACAAATGTGTTATAAGTTATCTCAGTATTATAAGTTATGTCATGACGTACACCAAAGATTCATATTAATTTTCAATTGCACTGATCGTACAGTTACAGTGTTAAGGAATTTTAGTTGTAGTGCCTCTTATAGTTGCAACTTTGACACAATTTGATATATAGATCCTGTCAATGATGCCCATTGTAACGATTATGTTCAGTTTTGGTTCTGTTTTCACTGTTCCTGTTTTGCCTGCCTTAGTTCTCTAGTTAGTTTCCCTGATTGTTAATTAGTTCCATCACACCTGTTCTGTTTCTAACACTGAGGCGGACTTCATCAGCGCTGCTCCATATCCAGAGATCACCTAGTCATCACCCCACTACACAGAGCGAAAGCCAGAGCCCACCACAGACACAGAACTCAAGCCTGCTATGATGTGGAATGATTGAGCCAATCATCACCCTGGAGCCCGAGGCACACAGACAGTCTGATCAGGTGCATGAGCCAGCTATATTGTGTGACGCCGTGGGAATACTAGTGGAATACAAGGACATGAAGAAAAGCCCCACCTACATTCCCTCCATTGAGGGTGAGCCTCAGCTGCTCTAGAAGAAAATGGTGTCATTGTCCAGCTTAAGTAAAGTCAGTGTTGATTCATTTCATTGTACAAATCATTAGTTATTTAGTTAATTTATGTAAACAGCAGCTCTGGAGAAAACAGTGATGTCATCGTCCAATTCAGTTCAGTTCTCATACAATGGTGTGAGTGAAGACAGATCAAAAACATTGTTGAATATCAAGTGTCCCCAACTAAGCAAGCCAGAGGAGTCAGCGGTAAGGAACCTCAAACTCCATCAGGTGACAAAAATGGAGAAAAAAACCTTGGGAGAAACCAGGCTCAGTTGGGGGGCCAGTTCTCCTCTGGCCAACAACGAACAGTGTATGATTATGATTCAGGCAAAGTTACAGGTCATAAGTCAGACTGGGATTGGAACAGTCAAAATATTTAATCCAGTTCCATCTGGTTGAAGATCAGATTCATCACGGCGGTATGGAAACGGTTTTGTTGGGGATCTTTGCCACTTGGCTGTCGTGTCGATGAGGTCTTCTTCACAGGGGATAGTCTAGTTGACACAATCTCAGCTGACACTTCAGGGATGGATTGTGGTCGTGTCTAGGCGCAAGTCCTCCATCTGATCTGGATACGGCCCGGATCTGGCTGACTATGTTAAACCTCTGGATAGGAGACTAATATAAGTCTCCTGTGTCTCCAGAGTGTCCACCCAGCTTCCCTCTCCCATCTCCTCTTCCATTATCATCTAGTACCTTAGCACCGCCTCTGCTGGTTACCTTCAGCCCCTTGACTTGTCCTCTAATGCCACGTATTGATTTGCCTCGTATGGATTTGTCTCTAGCTTAACCTAGTAAAGAGGCTCCACCTCCAGCCGCTGATCCCATCACTCCACCTCAGCCTGTCGACTACGCCTTGGCTCCATAGACCATCATCCTCATGCTCCACCGGGCTCCCTCGTACCTTCCGGCTCTGCCTTGGTCAGATGCAAGCACTTACGGGCCTTCAGCTACACTTTGTCCATCTACCTCTTTGGCTCCGTCAGGCTCTGCCTTCCCTCTGGCTACACCTCAGCCCTCTGGCTCCTTAGTTCCACCTCAGATGCTCCACCTTGGTCTCTTAAACCTTCTGTGTCATTTGGTCCCATCTGCTGTCAGTCTGTGCCTAGGGCTCTACTTCCATTGGCCTTGTCTCTGTCAGTCTTCCCTCAGGTGTCGTCAGCCAAATCACCATTATGGATCCTCCCTCCCTCTGCTACTCCTGCTCCTGGCTCCTCCCACCTTCATCACTGCCCTAGTCTTTACCTCTGTTATTTCCCCTTGTTTACTGCCCTTCACCAACCCCTCGTCCTCCTCCAGAGCCCCCACCTTCCCTCCTCAGTTGGAGTGTTACGGCGCGAGGATGCGCCTTCCTGGGGGCTGTACTGTAATGATTGTTAAGTTTTGGTTTAATTTGCACTGGGTTCTGTTCCTGTTTTGCCTGCCTTAGTTCTCTAGTTAGTTTCCCTGATTGTTAATAACTTCCATCACACTTGTTCTGTTTCAGTCAATCACTCCCCATGTATTTTAGCCTTGTCTTTCCTTCAGTCCTTTGTTCAGGCTCATCTATGTTGAAAGTGGTTGTTTCTGTTATCCTCCTGCGGTCTCCTATGTATTCCCTGTCGATTTATTATTAAAGACTATTTTGTTTTCTTGACTCCTGCATTGTGCATTTTACAGCCACCACACCATGACATCCATATACTTTTATAGCAGAAAAATAAGGAAGAACAAATCAGTACAAACACAATAGGGTTGCTTGGACCCCTAAAAATAACAAGTGTTGTGTACATACCAAACACAAACTGGCGGGTGAATTCATATTGTTTTCTGCAGCAACAGAGAGTGAGCCTGCGATAATGTACTGAGAGCAGAGAGAAAAACAAAAATTGAGGCTTCTGTTAGATGTAATGTAACTTGTGTTTAAAAAACACAATACTTCATTGTATAATTGTTTCTTACGATGATAGATCCCCAGTAAGGAATACCACTGAAGACAAAGATGGATGATGCATGTATTGTAGACACAATGCCCAACAGGAGAGTCAACAGACCAATCATTATCTCTACAGTCTGTATAAATTAAGTAAAACAGTATCAAATTTTAAGGAACAATATAAAATATACAATATAAATTTATGGCAGCTGTACTGTCTAATACAAGCTGGACATTAAAAATATCCAAAAACTTTTCTGCATGTGTGGAACTCTCATTGTATGAATTCACATATTGCATCGCAGTTGTGTAAATTTGTCCATTACTTCTCAGTTTTGATAGTTTGCAACTCCTAAAACATTCTTCTCTGTAAATTTTACTATTTTACTCAGTAAATTATAAATTATATCTTATATTACTGTCTTTTCTGCAGTGTCACCAAAGCAATAAGTCATATTCTTCAATAAAGATGCGTATGCTTTATTGTGTACCATTCCTTTTTTAAAATGTATTCATTTACTATCCTTATTTCACACTGACATACACAGATAATTATTAGGATTTATGAAAAATGTCTCACCCCAAGGGCTTTTGGTTGGCTTTTCAGAAATGCCTGAATCTGATGAGGTGAAACTCGAGCTAGCTGTTGTACATAAACAGGCACAGGAGCATTTGTCCCAGTGCCTGATGTGGTTTGTGTTGGTGGTTGAACCTGGATGACAACCGCTGAAGAGTTCATGGGTATGGCAGCGTGGGACATTCTTGATTCAGAATCTGAAATTGACCTGTACAAAATCATAGTAAACCAAAACATGTAATGGATATGATTATAAAATAGATTTTCTATGTAAAAACCTTAAAACATTATAATTACATTTAATAATATAAATGCGGTCTTCATATTGTTGAAAAGCTTATGAATGCAGTTATGACAATAGTAGTTATTACCATTGGTTAAATTATTGTTCAACTAGAATAACTCTATTAGACCTTAAAACATACAGCTTATGTTTAATTTGATCTACATAAATTACATTTTAGGCATTAAGCACATGCTCTTTTTCAAAGACACTTACAAAAGTGCCCTACCAGCCATTATAGATTATTACCAAATAAAGGAAATCCATTCATTAATAACATTTTAGTTTAAAAAAGCAGACATAATGCAAAGATAGGCATCTGTATAAAGGTAGTCAGATGTAGTGTAGTGTTTTACCAGAAAAAAGGTCTTCTCTTCAGTTGATGTTTTTTTGCACTTTGCTCTGTAGTTCAGTCCACTCTTCTGATGTAAGCCAATGTATGTAAGATGTTATAAATGTTAAATATACTGTTTCCAGAATGAAAGGGGAAGCAGGTGGAGCTCCAGTGGTTCGGAAGGGATGGAAAACTGGCCCTTTCATTCAGGGAAACAGAAGTTTAAAAACCACAAAAGACATTAAAAAACAGAAGTATCCATAAATATATATTGTACTTTATAACAAGCAATCTGGAAACAGTCATGTAAATATTGTAGAATAAAATGTGGTGCAAATAACGATGATCAGCACAGTGTGATTTAAAATGCCATAGTGAAAGCAGGTAGCACTCTTTGGTTGTTAAAAGATTAAATATTTTGTGACTTAGAAGTGTAATAAATCTGAAACTATTAGCATTCATTGCCCTCTTGTCAGATGAATTTTAATAAAATATCATTGTTGTGTTGTAACTACATATTAATGTAAACATATAATCATTATTCCAAAACAAAGGGTTTACACTTTACCGATATGATACCGTTTTGAAAAACAAGAACAACTATTTAAATATTCATTCTTCTCTAAAAGTCACTTTTTCATAGCTGTAGGTACAAGCAGACAGACTGTGACTATTAGGCAAGGCAAGTTTGTTTTTAGAACATTAAAATATACTATAACAGAAATAATATATAAAAAGAATACATTAGTTAAAATGAGATACGATTCTAACATTAAAATTAACATGAGTTAACGAAGAGAGGATTTATGAAAAGACCAGAGCAGTGCGATCAGTACAGCGCAGAAACAGTACTCAATCAGGAAAAGCACAGTTAAATAGATGTGTTTGCAATCTGGACTTAAAGGTAGCTACTGACACGGCACATGTGACATCCTCTAGAAGCCGGTACCAGCTGTGGGTGGCATAATAGCTAAACGCCATCTCACCATGTTTTGAATTTACCCAAGTGTTATTAACTGGCTTGATCCTTCTGTTCTGAGATCTCTATTTGGTTTGTATTCTACCAACATACAGTATCTGCCATGTATTTTGGTCCAAGGTCATTATGGGATTGTGTACAATTAGACATTTAAAATCGATTCTGAATAAAACTGGAAGCCAGTGAATGACCTTAAGAACCTCGTGACTGAGTATCTGTCGGCATTGCATAAAACGAACACTGATCACTCATTCAAATTACACAGTTTACTGCAGCCGATCTGTTTCTCATTTAATCTCTTTCTGTAACAATATACAAGTGTTATTAGTAAAACGATATTGTAATTGTTGTAAGAGAATTAATTTGACAAAACTCAAAGGGCAAGAATTTGGGTGATTTGCAAACACTGAGTACCATAATGGTGACTTCAAATGAAACATTGAAGTGCAAAATATTTCCAGAAGTGTCTCCATTATGTGACAATCGCATTACTCGCTACTATATTATGTGTCCAAAATTAAAGTTTCTGGATTTTTTTTTACTTACTCTGGTACAACAACAGTTTGTTTCATAGGGCTTCATTTCTGCCCCACCCCCCATATTCTTTTGTTTTGGAAGAAAAAGGAAGTTCCAACTTTTAGAACCAGAGTTGACCGGTACACTGCATTTTGAAAGAATTAGGTATACCCTAAAATACAAGATTTTGTTATTTGAAGAAGTTTTATCCCCTTTTATTTCTTTTCTGCAAGCTTGTGATTAATGTTTATTATGCCTTCATTACCTGCTTTTACCACTGGAAGGCACTTTTGGGTTGGGGTTATGTGTGTTTTCTTTCCTCCTAATTTATGTAAACTGTGTTCAATTATTATCATCTTTATGTCGTTTTTTATCCATATTTTTTAGGATGTATTTGATTGAATAAAAAAAAGTGTAGGTACAAAAGATCAAATAAATACCAATGAAATATCAAATAAAAAGACAAAGAATGAGCATTATCTAGAGCTAAACCATTTTCTTGTGGTCATATAAAAGAAAAGAAGTCAATCTGGTCACTAATAAGTGAAGATGGTAATGCTGTTTTTTGAGTTGTTTAATCATTTTCCCGGTGTCATGACAACTTTTGGTGCCATATTTGTTAATTCTACTAATAATTACTTATCAAGGCCCCGATATACTTCAAGTGAAATCAAAGAACAAACTGATATGTAATTTTGAACAAAATCACGAAGTTTGTTTTTTGTTTGTTTCGAAAGTTCAAAACAGCTTGGCAAAGCAAACTTTCCGGAAAAGTTAACTCCAGCTGGTAAACGCCTTCTTACTACCATTGGTCCGTGGCGATGATGTAATGGGTCACGTCATTTCGCAGCTACGACATCCGACATT
Source organism: Mylopharyngodon piceus (assembly GCA_039654765.1). Taxonomy (NCBI): domain Eukaryota; kingdom Metazoa; phylum Chordata; class Actinopteri; order Cypriniformes; family Xenocyprididae; genus Mylopharyngodon; species Mylopharyngodon piceus. Next base: position 24,993,764 of record CM077454.1, read on the forward strand.
CAAGTGTGACAGTCTCCTGTTCTTCCAGCTATGGCCATTGGCTGTGGCTAGGAAGCTCATCAAGAGAACTAGGTCCACCAGAGGCCAGTTTCAGAAATGAGGTTAAGTGAAAACTCTGAGTATGTTAACCCTGAAATGAGGGAAACTCGTTTCTGAAGAAAGAGAGTTAACTTATACTCAGAGTCAGTTACCATGGTAGCTTACTTTATGAACCTAACCTGGGGTGCGTTTCCCAAAAGCATCGTGAGCCAACTAACATCGCAAGTTCCATCGGTGCTCGTACGTATGAACAAGCATATGATTGAATCTGGAAATAAAGCAAAATAACTGAGGAAAAATGAGAATTGGTCCTCAGATGCCATGTCCGTAATTTATAGCAAAACATCTAGCATTAATTCGATCTCAAAAGGATTCATTTAAAGAAGTTATTACTCACCACCTGACACGGCACATAAAGTGTAACTAAGTCACAGGGCTATTCCATGCACAGCTTTGCAAGTTAAAATAAGAGTTTTAAAATCAATATGCGACTGAACAGGAAGCCAGTGCACACTATAGAGGACCTGTAATGTGCTGACGCGATGGTGTATAGGTAAGAGCACGTGCTGCTGAATTCTGGATATACTGTAGCCGTTTGATAGATTTAGCAGGTAAACCAACAAACAGAACGTTACAATAATCAATCCTGGAAGTAACAAACGTTTGAATAAGCCTTTCAGTGTCCAGCAGTGTTTCTAAGGTGATGGAATGCAGATTTTGTAATACTCTTAATGTGTGAGTCTAATGTCAGAGGAGCATCGAAAATCACACCAAGGTTACAAGCGTGAGTAGATGGAGCTACAACACGATTTTCCATAATGAAATTAAGATTGCTACCTTTATGGATAGCAGCTGGTGTGCCAATGAGAATAAACTCAGTCTTTGAACAGTTCAATTTTTAAAAATTATGGTGCATCCACAATTTTATGTCCTGCATACACTCAGAAAGAATTGAAGAGGTGACATTAATATCAGACTTAGAGCTGATATAAATCTGAGATTCATCAGCATAAAAACGTAACCTAAACCATAATTCCTAATAATTTGCCCCAAAGGAAGCTTATAAATGCTGAACAATATAGGACCTAAAACAGATCCTTGAGGAACACCATGCATGGTGGACCTGATTTATTGTTTCCCGAGACAACAAACTGGGAACGATCTGTAAGGTAGGATTTAAACCATTTAAGCACAGTACCAAAAATACCAAGCCAACTCTCAAGTCTATTAAGCAGAATGGAGTGGCACACTGTGTCAAAAGCTGCAGTCAGATCTAACAACACCATAGGCGTAAATCTGAGTGCTGCCCCCCCCCCAAAAATATAATTAAAAACCACGCTATGTATTGTAAATGATATTATGATATATACTTAAAATAATTGTGTAAGTAGTAAAACAATACAAACGCAAATGGGCATTTTAAGATTAGAAACATTTTGAGTCCCCCCTCCTTTGCCTCACAGTGGTTTGGTCCACCGCAGACGTCACCTACACACACAAGTCCGGCGGGAGAGAACAAAGTTCTTCAGACAGTAGTTGAGGAACTCCAGTAAGTAGACTGTCAAGGCTATTTTATTCACTTTAAACATCGGATGAAGTGATTATTTCCTCTTCAATACAGATGATGCTGAGTAATTAGTCATGGAAAAAAAAAAAAAAAAAGATAACTGATGTGTTTGTATGTTACCTAGCTTGTTTGGTAGCTTGTTTACCATAGCTTGTTGGATAGTAAGTCACCCACACCAACTACAACTAACATTGTGATAAGCATATGTGTGAACTGTAATTAGGCTAATAGATTTACTGTTGTGTGTTGGGTTTTGCTCAATGTGTATTAATCATATTTTGGTAACTTGGTTGTAAACAACTTCCAAAATATTGCAATAAATAAATTGAATTTTGAAGAGGAATATTTTGGTCAATCAGTCAATTTTTTCATTGAACAAAAGAGAAACATTGAGAATAAGCATAATTGCACAGTCTCCATGCTACACTAATAATAAATAGTAGTAAGGCCTTCCTCTGTGTACATATATCCTTATAAGTAAAATTTTAGCTGTATTATCTGTGTACTCTTCAAAAATAGTTTTTGAGAAATTTTGTTTGTTTTTATGTATTATTTTGTTTATTTATTTCTTCCTCATGATTTAGAAATAAATGTTTTTGTTCATTCTGTGTTGATTCTCTTGTGTATTTCTGTTCATTTTGAATTTATTCTCACTTGTACTTCTAAGTAAGTAATGCTTTATGTGTGCTGCTCAAACTGAAAGCTCTCCTCAGCAGCTTGGTGAATTGTGTGTCAGTAATAGAGTGGCACACTTAGCTAAGCCAGGGATTTTCAACCTTTTAGCCAGGGGTTTTAAACCTTTTAGGACACACGCCCCATCTTAATAGTATTTTTTGCTTTTGAGATTCACATTGTAAAGCCTTTGACTGTTCAGTAGGATGCACTTTGATGTGATTGCTGTGATTATTATCTTTGTTGTACATGCTGTATGTATTGTGCTTGCTATGTTTTCTGTGCCTCTTTGAGGCTTGGCCCCCGAATTGGTGCTTGCAGCTATATTTTTATTCGAAGTTGTAGTTGTGTTGGTCTGAACCAGTTATTCTTGTTGCTGTTAATTCTGCATCACACCAGTTTGTAAGGTACATTTTCTGTATGTCTTGTGTGTAGGTGTATTATATGTGACGTGGATAATTTAGAGTGAGTTGTTTTTAATTTAAGTATGTTTTATGTTGTTGCAGGAATGGCTTTTAGTAGCCCAAGCTAAATTTCACGTGTTGAAGGAGAAGAGTTTTCCAAAATCAGAGACCAGTTGTTTATTAGCAGTAAGTATTATGTTTTGTATAGATTAAGTTAGTTCTAATTTTAATCTTTTATTTGCTGCTTTTGTTATTTTTATTTCTTATGCATCTGTTGTGGTTGTTTTGATTAATTTAATTCCTTTTTATGTGAAGCACTTTGAATTACTGTTGTATCTGAAATGTGCTATATAAATAAACTTGCCTTGCCTATGTGTTTTAATAGTGGTTTAGGGGTTATGTGTTTGGAAATGTTGTTTGTGTTGTTCTGTGTAGTGTTGGATTCATAAAAAATCACTGCCATTTTGTTTTCTCAAGCGACAACGGTGTACCAGTAACACTGGTCCTGGAGTGCAGCTGTCCTGCACAGTTTAGCTACAACTCTGATCAATCACACTTGAATGTCTTCAGGATTACTAAAGCTATGTGAAGGAAGGTGAGTTGGGTCGGAGCAAAACTCTGCAGGACAGCAGCACTCAAGAATGACCGTCCCTGAGCTTGACATATGTCCCATGTAAACATTATCACTGATCTGTTCACTGCTATAATAGTAAACATATGAGTCTCCATAAACTCTTGGCATCTGAGCCACTAAGGGCGCAGTGGTGTAATTTTACTTATGAAGGGAATGTGTCCAAATAAATTCATATACCAGTATGTGCAAGTCATTTTACACCAGACTGCTTTGCACATGAGGGTCAGTAATAACACAGGATTTGCACAGTTGATTCTCAAAGATGGATCGTTACCAACTGTTCATGATCCAATTTCATATATATTTCATGTTTGCAAATTGTCTTTCTGCGCTGCCTCCTGCCTTCGCACTGCTTGCTCATCCAGTGTCGAACAGGCATCAAAATCTCAATAGCATCCTCCATTGTCTCTCCTTGGTTTGGTATATAACTTTTGTTGAATTTACACTGTCCTGACCAGCAGGGGTTCGAAACAGTGAATCATTTTGCAAAGCAATTGGTTTAATTAATTCGAAGCTTTGAAAAGCTTAATTTCTCCCATCACTAGGTGTGTATCTCAATCAGCTCCCTAGTTCAGTAGTCAGGGCACTGATCAGGAAGTCGTCCTTTTTAAGGGATGTCTCAATTGCAGTGCAGGGCACTGAAAAGTTCGCTCTCTAAAAAGTCCCACATTGCACCGTGAAAACCAGAGTGCATCTATGCTCACTATGGGTGTGTTCCATTCGACCGTAAGTGGACTGTGAAGTGAAATTCACAGGGTATTTCGTCATCTTAAGTGATATTCCAATCCGAAGGGAGTGAACTTGTTCAGTTCAAAGGGCACTGCAAACGGCATTGGGAATAAGGGAATACATCACTTCACAGGAAGCATTGCGCACTGTCACCAGTCCGAACTAATAATGGAGCAAAGCCTTTCAAAGAGTTTTTTAAATGTCTCTGCGATGAAGGAATTTATTCATAAATTTTGTTATTATTATACAAACTAGAGTATTTATGAATGGTTATGGCGATGAATATTACATTTGTATATTCTAATGTATGAATAGGGATGACAAAGTAAAAGTGTTGAAAAGCAACTGAGGCTCTGTCATTACTTAATTGTACTTTATTTACCTCAGGAGTGCTTACGATGCGGCTGCGCGTGGAAAAGAATGCACACAAGATGAGACCAAGACCATGGATTAAGAACACATTTACGCATTGTTAACCAAATCAGACTTTATCTGATTTGACGTGAACCAAAACGACAAGCAAGCCAACAGTGCCAGACGTTGTATAATTGGCACCAGGTGTAACACACTTAAATTCTTAAGGTGATGATACATGGGGCAACTTTTTGAGCAATGTTGCCAGGCAATTTTGCCAAGCGATGTTGCTTGGGCACTTTCCCACTGAGAATGGACAACAAAGTTTGATCTAAACTATATCACTTTTACTCTACACCTTCTATAGGTAACAACCCGTGGACTACAGCGCCATCTTCTGACAAATACACAAACAACACAGTCCAGATCCATCTCTTATTGAAAAATGTATGGCCCTTCATAAACTGAAGAGCAGATGTCTTATATCAGGCAGGATTGGGCAAAAATTCCATTTGCAAAACTGCAACAATTACTATCCTCAATTTACCAGACACAGTGGTAAACATGCCTATGTCCCAACTCTTTTGAAGTGTGTTGCAGACATCAAAATCAAAATTTGTTTATATTTACAAAATAGAGTTAAGCTAATTTGTACATTTTTCAGTTAAATAAAGGTTTAAGATAAGTAACAAATCACAGATTTGTGATTTTATTGCATTTTACAAAATGTCCAAACTTTTCTGGAAATGTGGTTGTATATAAGATATAAAGTATATGGATTTAGAATTTTTTGATTGTCTGTGCTGTCAAGTGCGAGACATACTTCTCTCAGGTTTAATTAAAAATATCTTAATTTGGTAACACTTTATAATAACTCATGCTATGATTCATTAGTTAAGCATTAGTAAATAGTTAATTCATCATTTATGAAGCATTGTCCCTACATTAACAGACATTAGTAAGCAGTTCATAAATACAGCTGTAAATGCTTTATTCTTTTAAAGGAACACTCCACTTTTTTTGAAAATAGGCTCATTTTCCAACTCCCCTAGAGTTAAACAGTTGAGTTTTACCGTTTTCGAATCCATTCAGCCGATCTCCGGGTCTGGCGGTACCACTTTTAGCATAGCTTAGCATAGTTCATTGAATCTGATTAGACCGTTAGCATCTCGCTCAAAAATGACCAAAGAGTTTCGATATTTTTCCTATTTAAAACTTGACTCTTCTGTAGTTACATCGTGTACTAAGACCGACGGAAAATGAAAAGTTGCGATTTTCTAGGCTGATATGGCTAGGAACTATACTCTCATTCCGCCGTAATAATCAAGGAACTTTGCTTCGAAACTCTTTGGTCATTTTTGAGCGAGATGCTAACGGTCTAATCAGATTCAATGAACTATGCTAAGCTATGCTAAAAGTGGTACCGCCAGACCCGGAGATCGGCTGAATGGATTCGAAAACGGTAAAACTCAACTGTTTAACTCTAGGGGAGTTGGAAAATGAGCCTATTTTTAAAAAAAGTGGAGTGTTCCTTTAAGCATAACTATAATGTGTTTATTAATGATCAATTTATCATTTCTCAAATAAGTATTATATTATTTACAAACCAGTTATTTCGGAGTTGTCAGTGGTTCATAAGATAATTTAGAAAGTGTAAGTAAATGATTAATAAACAATTTAAATATACATTTATACATCTTATTATTTAGACATATAGTAATAGTTATTCAGTGTGTTAATTAATGCTTTATTATCACATATTCCTACTGTAATTCATGATTAATTCAGGTAGTTATAAAACATTTAGTAGTTGTCAGTTAACTATTTTTGCGAGATCATCTAAAGTGAGGACAATTTATGCCTCGTAAAGCTTTTACAAAGAGATTTAAAGACTCTTCTAAACAGAAAAAGGAAACAAACGACAGAACGTAGAAATATGTATTTCAGGATGTAAAACTTAATATTTAAACTGTACAACTGTACATTTGATATAACGAAAAATAAGCCTCTGTAATGTCAGAAAAATAAAAAATGAACTAAACAAGCAACAAAAAGAACAAAAAGCAACAAAAAAAAATAAGAAAGCAAGTGAATATAAATAAATAAGCAACAAAATGAATATGCATCAACAAAATAAGCAACAAAGTGAATATAAATTAAAAAATAAGCAATAAAATGAATATACGCTAACAAAAAGCAACAAAATGAAGAAAATAAGCAAAATATTTTGGTGTATTAAGGAGGTTTTCTTGTTACAGCTTCATGGCTGAGTGAAAATTCAGTGCAAACAGTGAATCACAAATTAGGGCTTTTCAACACTTGAAATAGTTAACCCTGGGTCGTTGTAAACCCTGAGTAAACAGAATCCTGGGTTTTCTTGCTTCACATTTCACACTGCTTATACTTTACCATTTATTCCACTCAATCAATGCAAGGTCCTCAGAAAGCAAACTCTGTCCGATTTTATTTGTTGTATTTTGGCACTCCTGTAATCCAGTGTTGGCATTGGTAAATTTTTATTCAGCAATGCTTACACTTTACAGAAATTTATTTTTATATCAGATTGCAGAGACTTAGTTTCATTTTATTGCACAGTAATGTTTTCTGGAGGTGTACCGGAATTTTTATTTTTCTGAGATTGCAGAGGCTTATTTTTCATGTTATATCAAATGTACAGTTGTACAGTTTAATTTTTTGCATCTTGAAATAAATATTTCTATGTTCTGTGTTGTTTGTTTCCTTTTTCTGTTTAGAAGAAAACTGAGCTTTTAAATCTCTTTGTAAAAGCTTTACGAGGCTTAAATAGTCCTCACTTTAGATGAGCTCACAAAAATAGTTAACTGACAACTACTAAATTTTTTATAACTACCTGAATTAATCATGAATTACAGTAGGAATGTTAATAAAGCATTTATTAACACTGAGTAACTATTACTATGTCGAAATAATATGTATAAATGTACATTTAAATAGTTTATTAATCATTTCCTTTCTCTTTCTAAATTATCTTATGAACCACTGACTACTCCTAAATAACTGGTTTGTAAATAATATAATACTTAATTTTTTGATCATTAATAAAGTACAATTATTAAACACATTATAATCCAAATCAAGAACAAAGCATTCATAACTAGAGGTCGACTGATTCATCAGTTTTGCCGATTAATCGGCACCGATAGTTGAATGGTGGAACAATCGATTATCGGCAAAAATCCATACCGATAGTTTTTCCGGGTTGCGTCCATTGCTGGAGCAGTTGAGAAGGGTGCGCTGTCATTACACAGTATAAGAGTGCTGAGAAGGGACTGCTGGCATTATACAGAACGAGAGTCTCTATTCATACCTGTATTTATAAACTGCTTACTAATGTCTATTAATGATTTATAAATGATAAATTGACTATTTACTAATGTTTAACTAATGATTCATAGTGTGCAGTTATTATAAAGTGTTACCAATATAGTTTGAGGCTAAAGAACCACCCTAAAGGTTTGTGATTGTATTATGATGCTGTATGATGCTGTGAACATCCAAACATACCGGCTGCAGCAGGACTGTTAACATAAACTGTTAAGGGATGTTCCTACTCCTGTCTGGTAGACGCCCGGCACCGATTCCGCTCAGAAGGAAATAGTCAGGGTGTGTGGGATAATGAGGATTGTTTTTGATTCTTTGTCTTAGTCATTATCATTTAGTCTATAGATCAGTTAGTCATGTTCCTAGCTAGGTGTCGAAAGATGATTGTACACTCATATTCCACAAACAGAAAGAACATGCCCAAACATAACACCACCTTCATATTCAGAAATACTGGATAGAAACCAATGGCCAGGAAATTAAAATACCATAATCCATCCTGACAGGAGTGTGAGGACATAAATCTACTCATAATTCACATATGAGCAATGTCAATCGGTGTCAAAAATTATCAATTTGTATGGAATATGATTTAACCAGCAATATTCAGCATATATATAGTTACATAATGTACCTTTAAATAAAGGTCAAAGATAAAATGACATGAATAAACCATTTTTATTCAGTTTACTTTATTCTTACAGATTATATTGTATTAAGCAATTACTTGTTCAATCTATCCAGATTCACTCATGATTAGGCAACTTAACTAAAGAAAGAAAATCATGAAATATCATCTATTCTTGAATAGTAACTGTTTACTTGGGTAAAGTTGGTTTTATATTCGCACATTTGGACTTCCGCGTTTAAGAACGTTCTAATAATGTGCAATAAAGTTAATGTTTGTAAATTCTAAACAGCGCCATGATTTTTACAACCAACGATTGTAACCCTACAACATTTTTCACAATCGATCAAAATGGGCAAGTATTATTTTAATGGCATACTTGCGAACGTCCACTGAATGTCCAATGTAGTGTACAAAGTTATTGTAGCCTATGCGGAAGTCCGAATGTGCGAATATAAAACCATATTTACCCAAGTTAACTGTTTTACAAATTTGCAACTTAAAAAAATGTAATCAAGTAATTTCTTTCTTTGCTTTCATGTTCTATTTTTAATCAAAGGAAATTAGAGATAATGGAGAGAAAATCATTGGGAAAACCCATGTGTCCCACAAAAGCATTGCTCCTAACTGCACGACCTCAACTCGGTCCTCCGTCAGTTTTAATATTCATATTTATTTACATTCACTGTATTGTGGAGGATTTTCTACAGGAGGGTTATACATGGACGGGTTGCTGACCGTAGGTATCTGCAAGAAAAAAAGCTATGATTAGCTACCTTGCCTACGGATTGCTTATTTATTGATAATATTAAAGTGCCCCTATTATGGATTTTTTTTTTTGAAAATTACCTTTCATGTAGTGTGTAACATAGCTCTAAGTGAATGAAAACATCCTGCAAAGTTTTAAATCTGAAAGTGCACCGTATATAAAGTTATTGTCACTCAAAAGTAAGAGTCGACTCTGAGTCAATTAAACAAGACGTTTGTAAAACGAATCCCAAGCCGTTTCGTTGTGACGTCAAAATATTGCCTGCCCACTTAATTGCGCGTGCAGACACCAGAGAAAACTTGAAACCTCTCAAACACTGCCAATGCGTTAAGAATCAGTGGTTAAAGTTCATCTTTACAACGATACCACAGCAAACTTGTGCTGTGTCTTGTGCTTCTTCAAACTAAATGTGTTCAACAAGGGATTCGCAAGCCGGTTGTTACTTAAGGATGGGTCAGTACCCAGTTTATTTGGACCAGCTTCTTTCTCCTCTGAATCACAACCTGTAAGTATGATTAAAGGAACACTCCACTTTTTTTGAAAATAGGCTCATTTTCCAACTCCCCTAGAGTTAAACAGTTGAGTTTTACTGTTTTCGAATCCATTCAGCCGATCTCCGGGTCTGGCGGTACCACTTTTAGCATAGCTTAGCATAGTTCATTGAATCTGATTAGACCGTTAGCATCTCGCTCAAAAATGACCAAAGAGTTTCGATTTTTTCCTATTTAAAACTTGACTCTTCTGTAGTTACATCGTGTACTAAGAACAACGGAAAATGAAAAGTTGCGATTTTCTAGGCCGATATGGCTAGGAACTATACTCTCATTCTGGCGTAATAAGTGTAAATAACCTAGTGTAAATTAATGCCACGGTATAGTGTAAATAGCATATTGCTAAGAAAATCTCTGTGAGGTCTAAATGGGATTTACAAAACGCCATTAAAGATGGGACAGTACCCACTTTATTTGGACCAACTTGCTCCTCTGTATGACAACCTGTAGGTATGATTACTGATGTGTAAATATTTTCAACCAGGAGTTCAAAATACATGGTTTTTGTGTTTTATATCGTGTAATCAGTTAAATCATGTTATTACTGTATTACGGAAATAGTTCTGCTAATCAGCTGTTGGCCACTACTACTTAAAAATGTGTCCATTAATGCAGATTGTCTGTCGTTCTTACTACTCTGAGTAACGAAAAAGGATGGAGCAAGATTTGTTTTACAAACTTTAATGTTACATCATTCATTCATGTTAGCGCTCGGCTAACATATGCACCATTATTGATACAGTTAATGATACAGTTCCCACATGTGCACCTCAATGAATTAGAAATAGACACATGGGTTTGTTGATGGATATACACTTGTTGCTGATGTAGAGGAATAAGTTGCAACATCTCATAATGTACATCAAACTAAGTAGTGTATAACTGAGAAACGTCCTGCTCAAGTCGTCCTTGCGATGGAGGTTTTGGTTGAATAACTAGTTCTTCCAATGTTTCATCATCAGGTCTTGCGCTCAAATTGACATGGTAAAATCGACACCATTGTTACGGTCCTTACGATGTGTACAATCGCTGAGCTTTAAGAAGCCTCCAGAGCATTGATTCACATAATGGGCTTTTTGTTTCTACGCGCAGTAACTGGTAGACCAATCACAACACTGCTATTTCCAGTATGAGCTTTCAAATGAATTTTCAGGTCTCTTCGATATGTGAAACTCATCTCACACTGAATACAAATGAAAGGTTTCTCTCCAGTGTGAAGCCTCATGTGGACTTGAAGGTTTCCTTTTTCATTGAAACCTTTTCCACACTGTTGGCAGGTGAAAGGCTTCTCTCCAGTGTGAAGTCTCACATGAACCTCAAGGTTTGATTTGCTTGAGCAAGTCCTTCCACAGTGAGGGCAAATGAAACGCTTCTCTCCAATGTGAGTTATTACATGTTTCGCAAGGTGATCGCTGTCTGTGAAACTCATTCCACACTGATGACACATAAAACTGTTATCTCTTGAGTGAAGCCTCATGTGGCCCCTAAGGTTTAATTTACGTCGGAACCTCTTTCCACACTGATCACATGTGAAAGGCGATTCTCCAGTGTGAAGTCTTTTGTGGTAACTAAGCGTACCTAGATGTGCAAAACTCTTTCCACACTGTTGGCAGGTGTAAGGCTTCTCTCCAGTGTGAACTCTCATGTGAGCTTTAAGGCTTCCTTTTCCAGTAAAACCTCTTCCACACTGTTGGCAGGTGTAAGGACTCTCTCCATTGTGAACTTTCATGTGAGCTTTAAGGTTTTCACGTTGCATGAAACACTTTCCACACTGAAAGCAGGTGAAATAACGTCTACTCCCTGTCTTTCGAGCTCTTTTTCGTGAGGAAGTCTTTTCAGTCTGTGAGCAGCTATGATAGTTTTCCCCAGTTGTGAAGTCTGGTTTCTCTTCCTTTACATCATTCAGTTCTTGAATCTCCTCATTTAGCGGCATCGGGTCTAAGGTGGAAACAGATAAATACAAGTTTAAGCCCAGTTTAAATGGCACAAAATGATAAATACATGCATACTCAAAGAGTGCTCCACAAGATATGTTTGTTTATACCCTCTGGATACTCCATATTGATGGGGTGAATGCATATTTTAAACAGTTTATCGTACAGTTAAGTAAATCACTGTTCTAAACTAATGCGCTGCTATATTGTATAACACACACACACATACAGACAGTATCACCAATGCTGTTCTGTGAATTATCAATAAATTAGCTTAAAAACTTAAAGTTCTAGCATGTCTTTCAATTTTTGAAAGAAATAAAACCCACAGCTTCAATATTAGTAGACGCTGCACAGACAGGTAGGATCAAAAGGTTAGTTCACCTAAAAATGAAATTTTTGTCATTAATTATTCACCCTCATGTCGTTCCACACCCGTAAGACTTTCGTTCATCTTAAGAACACAAATTAAGATATTTTTGATGAAATCCGAGAGGTTTTTTATCCGGAGTGTTAATACACTAAGTGCAAATAGCGTCCCTTGTTGGCAAACGCTATTTACACTAGCTCCGCCCACCAAAGCCTGGTTGAGCCACTCAAGTTTAAAAAAAAATACACATGGAATTCAAGAATCGATTTGGGATCGGAGTTCTGGCTTTTAACGCGATCGACACAGGTTCGAATCTGCCTTTTAAACTAAACTCGCACTACGGGGCCAAGCCCTGAAGGGGCTTTAAGTGCAATGCGGAGCAGGAACAGCAAAAACAGAAAAAATTTAATGTAGATGACAAACAAAGTACAGATGAGAATAAACTCAAAATGAACAGAAGCTCAGATGAGAATGAACGCAGAATGAATAAAAACATTTATTTCTGATCCAACAGGAATAAAGACTAATGCTTAGCCAGCAGTATAATGCTTAAAGGAATCCAAATGAAAAATGTAGTGAAAAATCTTTATATCACTGGAACACTAGGTGGCGCTGTGTTCAACCCCCCACCCCAACATGAAAATGAAACCAACCTGTTTGTTCCTCAGTATCTTCTTGTTTCACTCTGAATGTTTCTTCAATCTTCATGTCTTCACTCTCCTCTTTAATGAACGCCATCTTTACACACATGGATCTCAGTCGCTTCACCAGGAGTTTCTCTGTGTGTTTGTCCTATTTAAGATGAGAATAATTAACAGAAAGAAAAATAAATCCACAATAAATCTCTGGGTGTGTCTCAATCAGCTCCCTAGTTCAGTAGTCAGCGCACTGGTAAGAGAGTCAGTCAGAGTTAATGGACAAAAAAGTTAATTAGCCAAAAAGTCACTAAAAAACTCAAAAATAGTACTATATGAATAAAAGAACACAAATTAAATAAATATAGACATGACCAAATTACTTAAAATTTATCTATGATATGTAAATTAATAGACTGCACTTTAATGAAAACATTAGCTATTGGTTTCCATTCATTATACGTTAGACGCGCTGAATCGAGCGTTTCGAATCACTGAATCATTTCAACTGACTCGGAGTTTCAAAAGCTCCGTTTCTCCATCACTACTCGCCAGTGACCAAATTCATGTTAATTATAAACTGATTGACGATAACGGGAGAGAAATGAGTCGCAACTTTTGTTGCTCATGTGTATGTAATTTATTTGAGTTTCCAAAAGGTCCGTTTCTTCATCACTACTGCGTTTTACTCACGTTTAACGGTTAGTTAATGGTTAAACATAACAACGTAACATTCATTGACATACAAATAATTTCATAGCTCCCATAAAGCTATAAAACAGTCTGCAGGGTTTGTATCGATTACAAACGCTATAAAACACAAACCTTTCTTCAGCCGAATCACAACAAATGCAGGAGCGTGGCGCAGCCTAATGACGTCACAGCACCAAACCAAAATAAAAGTACACACCGGTCAAAAGTTTGGACACGTTACAATTTTTTCATGTTTTTGAAAGGAAGACTCTTATGCTCATCAAGCCTGCGTTTATTTGATCAAAAACACAGAAAACTAGTAATATTGTGAATAGTATTACAATTTACAATAATGGGTTTCTATTTTAATATATTTAATATAATTTTATTAATTTCTATGATGCAAAACTGAATTTTCAGCATCATTACTCCAGTCTTCAGCGTCACGTGATCCTTCAGAAATCAATTCTAATATGGTGATTTGATACTCAGTTATTTTCAATGTTGGAAACAGTTTTGCTGCTTAAATTTTTTTTTTGGGAAACTGATACTTTTTTTAGGATTCATTGATGAATAAAAGAACGGCATTTAGTCAAAATAGTCTTTTCTAATAATACAAGTTTTTACTATCACTTTTTTATCAATTTAACACATCCTTGCTGAATAAAAGTATTAATTTCTTTCAAAAAAAAAAAAAAAGAAAGAAAAAAATGACTGACCATAAATCCATATAAAAAAAGTGAGATTTTGCAAAACTGTTTATACCAGATATCACAATATTCAAATGCAAATAGTGACAAATGTGATTAAAAAAAAATAAAAAAAAAGTGCTAAACAGAGCCGTTTTGTGTGATTGATTGTGATTAATCACACACTTATGAATTAAGCATACAACATTTATTTCATTTAGCACGTTCATTTTGTCAACATCTGCTATATCGAGCAAAGTAAACAATCAGTTCGAACGGTGAATCTCACAAAACTATTTTCTGCAAGCTTTTTTCAAGGTAAATTTAGGTGTCTTTCCAAAAATGGACATTGGATACTCCACAAGTACACAAAATAACCAAATTATATAAGGAGTCTGTCAGTTATGTTCAGTTTGTTTTAGTTTTCATGGACTTTCAGGGTATGTTTACACGACAACGATATGCTTAAAACGGAGACGTTTTTCCTTTGAGTTTTCCGCATACAGGTGACACCGTTGTCAAAACGATCCCCATTCATACGAATCCGTAAAAAAGACTAAAAACGCTGTATTCTGCCGGCGATGAAACATTATAGACTGAACATGTAACGCGCATGTGCATGACGTCATCGTTTTCACAGATACGCGTTTTTGTTGTTTACACGAAGACCGTTTTCAAAAACTTGCACTTTAAAACCCGTTTTCAAAAGTTTGCGTTTTGAAAATGCTGTTGTCGTGTAAATGAATGGCCAAAACGCATAAAAAGTTTTCCGTTTTAATAGTTAAAAACGGTGTCGTGTAAACGGCCCCTCAGTTTGTTTTCTTCAGTCACATGTGTTTCTTTGTATTTGTTTCCTGCTACTCATCTGTTTCCTTGGACACTAACTCATCATTGCAGCTGATCATCATTTAGTTCGTCACCACTGTGTATTTAAGTTCCTCCTTGTTCACTTTTCAGTTGTTTATGCAAGCTGTTTCGCTCTCTAGCCTTTTGTTTAACAAACCTTGTTCATATTTTATAATCCTGCATTGTCCAACTTCATCTTCTTCAGATACTGTGTTGAACCAACCAACATAAATGGATTACGGCACTATATTTGCGGTCGTGGCTCTTATCGTTTTTTTTTTTTTTTCAAATCACCTTCCCCTTTCAACGATGAGACCCTGAAGTCACTGTTCTGAATTAGGAATTACCATCACCCCGTGGACCTCCCAGACACCACCGGATTAAACCCGAAAGAAACCATCATCAGGTGTCTGGAGAGCGTCCGTCCGTCCAGGACACAGCCAGGCCCAAAGCATGAATTACCACATTCGATTGTGGAGAACTTGCGTGTGCCCCTTGCAGACAGAGAGCTACCACTACTTATAGTTAATGACAAGAGGCCAATTAATGAGAACTTTTGAAATGGTGACTGTGAAACAAGCTGCTTGGACTGGTCTGTTGGAAAGCATAGACAGGCGAATGACTTGTGAACATAGTCTGAGCTCAGCTTTAGGCTATTGTTTGAATTTTCTAATCAAATTGTTTGAATTTACTGGATGGGAGGTGGTGCCACGATACAAATAATATTTTGTTAAGTTTGATTCACTTTATACCTTTCTAGTTCACTTGTTCCCTTGCACAGTCTTCAGGTGCACATGACAAACAAATCCTTTAGAATCAGACAGCGTTTCTGTAATGCGTCCCATAGGCCAAGCGTTTCTAGGTGCCGTTTTATCAACTACAAGTATTAGATCTGTGATGCTAAAGTTTTGGCGTGATTTATTCCATTTCTGGCGTTGCTGCACTATATGGAGGTATTCTTTCACCCACCTTTTCCAAAACAAGTCCGCTAAGGTACTGAACTAGTCTTCGAATATACAAGTCTTCTTTCTTAGACCAGATGGTAAAGCTGTTTTTGTTTTAAGCTGTATGATATGATTGGATGTCAACGCATCGAGGTCTTCTGAATCATCTGAAGATGGAGTGATCGGACGGTCATTCAGTATTGCTTCTATTTTGCATAAAACAGTATGCAAAGCTTCATCGTCCAGCATCTGCTGTTTCACTACTGAGTAAAGAACTTTCTTGACTTGCTGGATTAAGCGCTCGTAAACACCACCATGATGGGCACTCAAGGCGGGTTGAAGGTCCGTTTTATGCCTTTGTTGAGAATGTCAGCACTGTTTCATATGCCTTTAAACTAGTTTATAAAACGGTTAGTTCCTGTCCTTGATTCTGATTGGTCAATAGCTGTGTTTTAGTCACGATAAAACACAGCTATGACCGCTTCACCCAACGGTTCTGTGTATCACTACACAACACCCTTAGCAACCACTCTTTGTTCTCAATTGATATTGTTCATTGAAGCTTACTGTATTATGTAGAAGAGTGTTGTGAGAAAGAGATTGAGTAAGCAAGTTTATTACCTGCATTCAAATTTAGCATTTTCCTTCAGTCCTATGTTCATAATAAAAAATCTGTTTAAATGTCCAATGTATTATCCTGTCCTTTTAACAGTTAAGGGGTTTTCCCGTGACTGACAGCGCTAGTCAAAGCATTTGTCAGTTGCGTCTTGTTCCGTTTTCTCAACAATTCAGTCTTTTCAATAAAAAAGTCTCCGCTACTGACTGACACACTCATAAAGACAATCTTTCTTGTCATCTAATGGCGTGATAATGTAACTTCTGTTGCTGTTCACGGTCGGGGGGGGGAAAGCAAATATTACACAGGAGAAGGAAGACGAGTCCAGAAGAGTCCAGAGAAGGAAGACGAAGAGATGAAGGACTTTATATAGACAGGTTTTGAGGGGATTCCCAGAGCTGATGATGTCTCAAGAAATTGGAATTGACAAGCATCAATGGCCCCAACAGCTTTACCAAAATGCCTGGTGATTGGCGAGAGTCTGCACCAACCTGGAGCAGGTGTTCTTCTGACCTTGGCAGGGCCACAACCTTTGGCAAAATAGCCATGACTTCATCAGCCACTCAATGTATAATTCTGTGTATGGTTGGCAGTGGCATCCTGCGACACAACCCTGTAAGACGCACCATAGGCCAACCAATACAAAAACACCAATGTCTGGGGTGTTGTACCCCAGCCATGCCTGCATTTCTGATGAAGCAGCTTCAGGAGTTTATTGAGGCTCTCTCTCTCTTCAGACGAAAGTCTGCTTTTGTATCCCCTTTTATAGCTTTTGTGCTGTATCTTTTTTAAGCAATCGGGTGTACGATGTTGTGGGCGAAAAAGTCCCATAGACTTTGCATTGGGTTGAACTTTGACAAGTCATATCTCCGAGTGCGGATTTCGTAAAAACACTTTTTTTTTTAAAGTTTTACCCCTGGGGTGCAAGAGCTGCCCAAATTTGCCCCATAGACATACTATGGTGAAGGGACTCCCATTAAACAAGAAGTAATTGCATATATGTTTTTCCTACTGTGGTAACTTCCTACTGTGGTAACTGGTTGGTGACACCTACCAACTGCAAGCACCACTCACATTTTCTTCAGGAAATGTACATTACTGCTATGTAATACTGATATTCTATATGAACACGTGAAAACACAGTACAGCCACAAGATCATTCTAATGATCTGCAATGCGATGTGTGTGTAAAAAGTTAAATGTAGATCGGGATGTGTAGAAAAAGAGAAAATGACACCCTCCGCAGCCTCCTGTTCAGCCTGAAAGACCAGCTGATGAATTTCAAAACACAGCCTTGCCCTCCTTAACAGTAGCCCCTCACTGCAGAACACACCAGATCCAGATCCCTGGATCTCATGTTCTGCAGTGAGGACCATCTCCTTAACACAGAAAGCCTGTGAATCAAGGGCAAGAGGCTTTGAAAGATCATCTCGTCTTCATCCTCCGGTGCTTGTGTTGGTGGAGATGGTGTTGGACGTGGCAGTGTGGTCAGCTGTGTCAGTGGCTCAATTGCTGCCAACAGTCCTCTCTCAAAAGAAGACATATCTCTTTCCCTTTCTCTTCCTACCCCTGTCAACAACATCCACAGTTTCCTCCTGCTCTGTCTGTCTTCCTGTCTCATTGCCCTCCTCTTCTTTTCTGCCTCTGCTTGGATTGGCTTGCTGGGTGATGGCCTGGCTGTGTTGTCTGACCTGGTTCTGGACTGATGGAGAACTGATGGACAGAAGAAGTGCTGGGTGAAGGGGGCAGAGTTCATCTGGGGATGTTGCTGGATGTCTCACAGTTGGTGAGAAATGGTGGGAGGAATCGTGTGAGAAAATCCATCACCACCATAAACGTCAAGGTTGTGTCCCAGGCGACCCTGCCCCACTCATATCCCATTCCTTATTTTTCTCCTTCCTAAAACTGTCCCTGCATATATCCTCTGACATGCAAAAAAAATGAAATAAACAGTTGTTAAAAGACCTATTTATTATATATATTGAGTTTGAGAAAAATATGCAATTCTCCTATTACATGTATAAAAAGCAAGTATTACTGTCAGATGTTATGTTGCAGACAAAATACAGGAGGCAGCAAAGGAGAAGAGTCCGAAGAAGGAAGGCAAAGAGCTTTATATAGATAAATTTATATATATAAGTTTTGAGGGGATTTCCAGAGCTGATGATGTCTCAAGATATTGGAATTGACAAGCTTTCTATAAAAGACTAAAATGCGATGATTACGACAGATGCCGATTCTTTGGAACGGCTTCTCCGGTGTTAGATACCTCGCTGTTGAGCCCTCTGACAGACAACACTTGTAAACTGTTTGCTTTGGTTATTTTTATATTAGTACTTGGTATGTAAAATAGTTAATCTGTAATTAATAAAATTGCATTTAATTGAAACATTTAAGTCTTTGATTTGAAATGCTGAGTAGAACAGTCCACTGTGACCTATTTTATTGTAACTATGAAAATTTAGATGCTTCTGATATAGGGCAGATTTGACATTTTATTTATTCTCATACTTCTGAAAGTACATGCAAAGTTCAGAATTAAATTTTTAAAGTGTTACCATCTACCAGCCAACTGACAGATAAATGGTCAAATTTACCAGCCACTCAAACGTAAATCATTATTTTGTTTCAGAAATCTAATCACTTTAATATTTTATTCCACATTTGGCTGGTGGATAGTGCCAATTTGAAACCCACATTATATAATATGCTGCCACTGATGTGTGTGGTAAATCAAGCTATTTTTGGCAATTACATGCTATGCTAGCTTTCATTCAATGATAAACAGAGTACACGGACACAATACAAGCAAAATACACACCAAATTAACCAACCGCCTCTCCCACCTCCTTCCAGGTTTCATCCGTCCGGGATGAGTCCCAGTACGTATACAGCAATTGATCATAAAGAACCAGTAGATTACCCACCACAATGTTAAGCTTTTCCTCCATTTTGATGTTTCTCTATTTTCTGGTGTTGCATGAACGTAACTGGTTAACGTCTACGCTAGAGTGTTTGCATAAAGGTGATCTGATTGGCTGACGCCTGCGTTGGCACTTAAAAAGGTTGAACATTTTTCAACTTCTGCCGCAAGCAACACCAGTGATGCGACGCATGACATCACCCATTCAAAGTAAATGAGAAGCGTTAACACTGATGCCCCGTGTGAATGCACCGTAACCCATAGGTTTGGGACATGCCCTGGTTTTTCTTTGTTTTGGGGGCCAGTATTCAATTCTCTCTAAGAAATCACATCTGTAGATATACCACCATCACCTATTATTGACCTTTTTTGGCTGCCCACTCATTACTGGTTGATTAATTTGTAACTGTTTATTTTTTTGTTTATTATTAGTAGTAATTTAACCCTATTTTTCATTGTCTTACTTTGTAATGTGACCTCGACCAACTAACCAGGCTAAATGAACCAGAAAAGATTTCCATGTGAAAGAAGGCGGAGCTTCTGCGTACACCTACCTGTTACGTAATCGCCACGGACCAATGGTAGAACTCCAGAAAGTTCGCTTTGGCAAGCTGTTTTGAACTCCCAAAATGAACTCCAAACGAACTTCGTTTCGGCTTGATTCTAACATCACATCAGTTCACTTCATTTTGCTTGAAGTATATCTGGGCCTTTAGAGTAAAAAAAAACAAAAAAAACAGACAGAGGCTACAAAGTTTTTAACTGATTTATAAATAAGTCTGGGTAATTACCGCTCCACTTCACATTTTCGTTAACAATGAAATGTAATGCTAACGTTAAAAGTAATACCCACAGCTCCTGATGGCACTGGGGATGTTCACCAAGATTGCTGCTGAGGTATTTTGAACTTTTAACCCCTAATAAAGAATGAAAAACAACTCTGCCTGAGTCTATCAGGATGCTTATGTGAACCTCAAGGTTCCTTTATTTCTGCAAGTCTTTCCACAATAATGGTACATGAAAGCCTTCTTTCTGGTGTGAGTTATTACATTATTCATAAGGTGAATTCTGTCAGTGAAACTCATTCCACACTGATGACATAAGAGCTCTTTCATACATGAATCTTCATGTGGTACTTGAGGGTTACTTTATGTCCGAAAGTCTTTTCACAGTGACAACATTTAAATGGCTTCTCTCCAGTGTGGACTCTCATGTGCCTGTGAAGGGTTCCTTTATGGCTGAAACTTTTTCCACATTGTTTGCAGCTGAAGGGCTTCTCTCCAGTGTGAATTCTTATGTGGTAATTAAGGACTCCTTTTTGTTTGAAACTTTTTCCACATTGAGAGCACTTGTAGGGTTTCTCTCCAGTGTGAATTCTCAAGTGGAGTATAAGGTGTCCTTTCTGACTGAAACTCTTTTCACACTGAGGGCACGTGTAAGGCTTCTCTCCGGTGTGAATTCTCATGTGCCTGTTCAGGCTTGTTTTTTGAGCAAATCTGTTTCCACACTGCTGGCAGATGAAAGGGCTCTCTCCAGTGTGAACTTTCTTGTGGTCTTGAACGATAGCCTTTCCACGCTGAGGGTGTGTATAAGGCTTCTCTCCAGTATGAATTCTCATGTGCCTTTGAAGGAGTACTCTTTGGTTGAAACTTTTTCCACATTGTTTGCAGGTATAGGGTTTCTCTCCAGAGTGCATTCTCAAGTGGAGTTTAAGGTGTTCTTTTCGACTGAAACTCTTTCCACACTGTTGGCAGGTGTAAGGCTTCTGTTCGGAGTGAATTTTTATGTGCCTGTTAAAGCTTCCTTTCCTATTGAAACTCTTTCCACACTGTTGGCAGGTGTAAGGCTTCTGTTCGGAGTGAATATTTATGTGCCTGTTAAAGCTTCCTTTCCTATTGAAACTCTTTCCACACTGTTGGCAGATGTAAGGCTTCTCTCCAGTGTGAATTCTTATGTGGATGTTAAGGTTTCCTTTTTTGCTGAAACTCTTTCCACACTGTTGGCAGGTGAAGTGACTCCTAGACCCAGTCTTTTGAGCGGAAGTATTTTCAGTCTGCAAGCCCCTGAAAGATTTTTTTCCAGAGTGAATTTTCAAGTGGAGATTAAAGTGTCCTTTTTGACTGAAACTCTTTCCACACTGAGGACACGTGTAAGGCTTCTGTCCAGTGTGAATTTTCATGTGCCTGTTAAAGCTTCCTTTCCTATTGAAACTCTTTCCACACTGTTGGCAGGTGTAAGGCTTCTCTCCAGTGTGAACTCTTATGTGGACGTTAAGGTTTCCTTTTTTATTGAAACTCTTTCCACACTGTTGGCAGGTGAAGTGACTCCTAGACCCAGTCTTTTGAGCTCTTTTTTGTGAGGAAGTCTTTTCAGTCTGTGAGCAACTGAAAGATTTTTCTCCAGTTATGAAATCATGATTATTGTTATATTGTTCTTTATTTTCCATGTCATTCAGTACTTCAGTCTCCTCTTTCAGTGCCATCAGGTCTAAAAAAGAGAAGTTAACCACACTGTAATGGCACAAAGCAACAGACATCAAAACATTTATACAGGTAAAGCATCAAAACCAACATACAATAAGGCCGCAGTTACACTGCATGGTTCATGGACCCGTTTTTTCCTCCCATGTGGCACAGATCGGATATGACCCACAAACATGCAAGGAGAAAAAAGCCCAAGAATTCCAATATTCTCCGATCGGTTTCAGGTCTCATTCATTTGTGGAAATAAATCTGGTATGAATCGGATACGTGCATTAGCGCCTGCCATGTAAGCAGACAGATCTAATATTTCCCTGTCAATGCAAATCATTAATAAAAAGTGACTTTTTTGGAAATATCTCATGGTTCAGATATATCTATAACAAATGAAACATCTAATTGACTAGCAAAGTATTATTTTTGTTCGTTTGTGTTAAATAAAGGGCAATCTTTCGCTGAAATGTGTTGCTTTTGAAATCATGCTGAGTGCTTGTTGCCTCTGTTGTCGGTGACGGCGACTCGTGCACAGACGCGCGCTTTAGTCCAGTTGTGAAGACTATCCCTATTCATTCCAGTGAAACCACAAAATAAAATACAACATGTCCTTGCCCTTGATATAGAATCATTAATGAATGCATTTGGTTTTAAGGAGTAAAAAAACCTATATGAGGGCGGATTTGAACCCAGAACCTCTGACATGCTTAACAAAAGTTCTACCACCGGACTAGGTATTATTCTATGTGGTAGGTGGTATTATTCCTCTTGCATGCATCAGTGTACATATTCACTGTTGTGAAGAAATTTGTACTATATTATTATTTTGATGTAAGGATGAAACTAATGCATTAAAATGCTTCTATGAATTCCATGTCAATAAATTAAACTCTGTACTATTGAAATCGATTTCTTGATATCACAATGCCTTTTTTTATTTCTTTCTTTCTTTTTTTCGCTAAGTGTAGTGTAAATACTGATATTGGATACGGGTCACTTTTAAAAGATAATATAAGCAGGTCATCAAAAAAATATAGGATATATAGTCAAAAAAACGGAATTGGCCATCAAGACTTGCAGTGTAAATGCGGCTCTAGATCCTATACCCACTAAGCTACTATAAGAGGTGTTACATGTAATCTGAGAAGCCTTCTCAATATTGAATCATGAAACAACAAAGAGCTATCCTTAACTACGACTGGAGTCATATGGATTTACGCATGAATAACAGCAGCCTTAACTACATGTTTGATAGTTAATGCATTAATTAACATTAAAGGATTAGTTCACTTTCACATAAAATTTTCCTGATAATTTACTCACCCCCATGTCATCCAAGATGTCCATGTCCTTCTTTCTTCAGTTGAAAAGAAATTAAGGTTTTTGATGAAAACATTCCAGGATTATTCTCCTTATAGTGGACTTCAATGGACTCCAAACGGTTGAAGGTCAAAATTACAGTTTCAGTGCAGCTTCAAAGGGCTTTAAACGATACCAGACGAGAAATAAGGGTCTTATCTAGCGAAACGATCAGTCATTTTCGAAAAAAATACAACTGTATATGCTTTATAAACACAAATGATCGCCTTGCACGTGCTTCCGCTTTCCATATTCTTCAAAAAGCTTACGCTGTATGTCCTACGCCTTCCCTATTCAATTTACAGAATGAGTGCAGCGCCAGTTCCGTTTTTTTTCCATAAGTAGAATAGGGAAGGCGTAGGACATACAGCGTAAGCTTTTTGAAGAATACATTGAAGTCCACTATAAGGAGAATAATCCTGGAAAGTTTTCATCAAAAACCTTAATTTCTTTTCGACTGAAGAAAAAAAGACATGAACATCTTGAATGACATGGGGGTGAGTAAATTATCAGGAAAATTTTATTTGAAAGTGAACTAATCCTTTAATGGGTAAACCAATCAAACTCCATGTTTGATTAGACCGATCTATGTACTATTTACTCTATGTAATCACCTTTAATTCAAAGTTAGGGTATTTCTTATTTTTACAGAGACTACCCCCATTGTTAATTAAAGGTGCCATAGATTGGAAAATTGTATTGTATTGGAAATTTTTGGCGTTTTCGCAGAATTGTGTGAATGTGGATCATTTTGACAATGGTGTCGTCTGTACGCTGAAAACTCAAAGGAAAAACTTCTCCCTCAGTCAATGAACAATGAACTTGATCATCTCTGATTGGCTATTGCGAACTGAACTGTAATTACAGATGGAACAGCTATCAATTTAATTTTTTTTTTTTTTTTTTTTTTTTTTTACAAAAAACACAGTAACCACAATTTTAAATGCATGTTTTGATTTTCTGTAACATGCTTTGATTTATGACGGGCAGCATAATCCACTCCGCCTCGGCATGCTGTAAATATTTTATTCATATAGTGAAGACTATGCTGTTTTATTTTTATATTTGATTATTCAAGTTTTACTTGAACACTGCTGTTAAATATACCTACTTTACCTGGAAATATTAAAGCAGTTTATTTCATTTGCATCTTTCTTGCATTGCATTTGTCCATGCTGGTGTTCTCATTACCTTTTGCAATAAACAAACATTTATTTTAATATTTTTTTCTTTGAATCATGTGATTTCAAAGGTGGATGTGATATAGTGCAAGAATATGAATGCAGTATTGAAACAAAATGTATTTTTTGTACAAAATAAGAACAACTTTCATGAATATTCCATGTTCCAAGTTAAGGTAATTCAACAGCATTTTATAGCACAATGTCATTTAAATAATAATAATATTCTTTACAAGTAAATATATTGGTTAGTGAGGCACATAAAATAGAAAAGAATGGTATCAAATTTTGGAGGCCATAGAGTCCGCCGTCAAGCACTGAACTGGAGCTAAAACACAACAGTACAAACACTTCAAGGGATCTCAGTTCAGTTCAGATCTTTTTAAAGAGGACTCGGTGTGAAAACACTGCCTGTGTTTTAGCGCACTGTTACGAAAAGATCACATCTAATGAGGGTTACACATTCTGACTACTGAGGTTAAGTTCAGTTGTGTATGCACATCCTTTGGATTAGTTTAAATAATCATGTGTAACTCTTTCCTAGACAGTTTTTTTTAGGTTGCCAACCAGCAACAAAATTTTTGATCATTTTCAGGATTAAATGACTGAGTTCAGCTTTAAGAATGAAACCAACCTATTTGTTCCTCAGTATCTTCTTGTTTCAGACTGAATACTTCTTCAATCTTGATGTCTTCACTCTCCTGTTTAATAAACGCCATCTTTGTAATAGTGTGTCACGTGGATCTCAGTCGCTTCACCAGGAGTTTCTCTGTGTGTTTGTCCTGTTTAAGATGAGAATAATTAACAGAAAGAAAAATAAACCCACATTAAATCTTTGGGTGCGTCTCAATCCGCTCTAGTTCAGTAGTTCAGCTCACTGGTAAGAGAGTCAGTCAGAGTCAGAGTTAATGATCTGATTAGACTAAAAACACTCCAAGGTTACTAGCAAATAAAAATGAATAGCAGAATGCTAATTATACCAACTCTTTATTTGTTATGATTTACATTTGGTCTTTAATTATTTGTGAATTATATTTAATAAAACATTTTCATTTTAACATTAGCAGTTGGTTTGTAAGTTGTCATTATTCATGTTTGCGTTCGTTGTTCTCGTTGCATTTACACTGTTTTGATCAGCACGTCACGTCAGCGCGCGGTGATTCGAGCGAATCGAATCACTGAATCATTTTTGCTCCGTTTCTCCATCACTACTTGCCAGTGACTGAACTCGTGTTTATGATAAACTCATTCACGATATAGGGGGCGAAATGAGACGCACCTTTTCTGTCACGCATGAGAGGATGCGATTTACTTGACAACATTAATGTTCATTTATGTTAGATACAGTATTACAATGTTAAATTCAATAATTAAGCAATCTTACATTGTTAGTAAAACATTAAACATGCCCGAACGGGTTGTATCGTTATAAACACCGTAAAAAGCATAAAAACACAAACCTTTCTTCAGCCGAAATCATAACATATGCAGGATCGCGGCGCAGCCTTATGACGTCATATCGGAAGACAAAATAAAAGTCCTGGCCAGCGTCTCAATGTGCATCCTAAATAATATGTGACATTAGTAATATTCAGTACTATTTAGGGTGGATAGTATGTACATTGGGATGCAGGGGTACACGCTCTGCTCTTCTTCTTCTGTTATTTAAATGGCAGTTGACAAACCAACTATAAGGTGAATTTTCCGCCACCTACTGAATTGAAGTATGGAGCACAACTTGGTTGCAGACACAACCAAGTTTGTATCTTCAATCTCTTCAATTCTATAATTTGTCCCTTCTCCTAATATTTCCTTAAGTGAATGCTTACACATCTTTCCTTTAGTGACCGAACTAATTTAAGTTGTTCTTTATTATATGCTGTACATCCTAGTGATATATCACTGTTTCTGGGAATCGACATTTATCACAATTACCAGTTTTATGTTTAGCTACACTGCAAAAATGCTTTTCTTACTTAGAGTTTTTGTTTTATTTCCAATCCAAATATCTTAAATCAAGAAGCATTTTCTAGACAAGTAAAAATTATTGTCTTGTTTTCAGAAGAAAAAAAAAAAGAGTCAAAATTAAGTGAGTTTTTGCTTAAAACAAGCAAAAATAATCTGCGGTGATTAAATAATGGGGTAAGCTAAATAATCTAGTTTTCGGTGTGAAACAAGATAATTTTGGCATATTATTTTGCTTGTTTTAAAGGTGCCATAGAATGGAAATTGTATTTACCTTGGCATAGTTGAATAATAAGAGTTCTGTACATGGAAATGACATACAGTGAGCCTCAAACACCATTGTTTCTTCCTTCATATGTAAATCTTGTGCGTGCAAAAGACCACAGAAAAAAGGGCGAATCCCAACATAACACAGACTGTGACATAACAGTCAGGATCATTATTTACAATGAACTTGCTTCTAAACCTAAACCTACCCATCACAGAAAACATTCTGCATTTTTACATTTAATAAAACATTGTTTAGCATGTTTTTAAAGCTAATTTAAATATGAGGACTCATGAAATGTCCTCATATTTCATGTTTATGTCGTAATACCAGTGTAACACCCATGTCATTATACAAGTTTGTGTCCTCCTAAATCACAAAAATATGCGCACGCACGCGCACACACACACACACACACTTTGAACATAGATTTTATAATCTAAGAACACACTAAGTTAAATTGCTTATAATGTAAAAAGAATTCATTACTTTTGGTTATCCAAATTGGAAACTGCAAACAAAGTAGAAACTATATCTATAGAATCTGTATCTATATAAATCTATAGAGGTACCAAATAATTAATTGATTAACCATTAAGATCATTTGTATTTAAGGTGCAATACGTAAGATTATTGCAGTAAAATATCCAAAAACCACTAGGCCAGTGTTATATATTTTGTTCACTTGAGTACTTAAAATATCCCAAATGTTTACAATTATTTGTAAATCGTGAGAAAATTGCAATTTTAACCAAGGCTCCGGGACGTGTGAGGAGTCGCCTGTCAATTGCGCCATACCCGCGTTACCCTCGGTTTCCGGTTTTATTTTGTAAAAACCATGGAAACACCAAAGATGCTTTAATATATTAAATGTTTTAATAGACAAGGGAACAACTGTTTGGTTATGTTTATAGACAGAAAACTAATTATTGTTATATAGCTCAACACGTTTAGTCTTATTGTTTAAATCTAATTTTCTTGATTTTTTGCGAGTACCATGCTTTACCATGCCTCAGAGAAAAACACTATTTTGTGAAGTAGCTAACATAGCATAATCAGATGCAGCTTTATTTTTAGTAACAGTAATACAGCATTTTCTCCATCATACAATACGGTTTAAAATGAATTGCATGCCATTTATCAACACAAGCCATCCAGCATTTAATATGATATTCTAAAATCGATCTATCTTACTGCAGTGTGCAACAAGTGTCTCACAGCAGCCACCGAGCGAACGCACAGAGTAACATTATAACATCATTTTCGACACTCTCAAATGTATCTAATATGATAAACAGAGCTGTATTACCTCATTCATGACCGGAAAAGCGGAAGCGGCGCCGGCGACTGTGGCATAATAAAAGTTCCGCTGCTCGCGGCGTGTTGCGCAATCGCTCCAGCGGCCTCGTTCAGCTCCCACAACACTCGGTCCTGCTCTGCTTCATACTACAGTAACGTTAATAATCACATCCATGAACATGATTTCTTCCCGAGTCCTATCCCGATTGTTTCCACCGGCTGTGATGTGAAGACCACATGTCCCAAGATTCCGCGCTCAAACTTGCCGTCATCAAACTACGCCTTTGTTTTGAATAGGCCTCTAGCGACTTCTAGCGGACAGAAATCTTACATATTGCACCTTTAAATAATAGACAAATGTATTAAACTGAACGAGATGCAAATGAAAAATTTGATAGTAATAGCTTTATGAAAGGCAGTTACTGTGAATGAAACATTTATTTTTTTGTTGTGAAAAGGATACTTTGTGAAAAAAAAACTATTTTTTTATGGTGTTCTTTGGTCACTCAGTCAATGGCTTATTTTTCCAATAGATTTTTAGCAATTTAGTTTTAGCAATTAGCAATTGAGATGGCTGAGCAGGAAATTGGTGCAGCAGAGGATGCTATGTTCTATGCAGACCTGCTTCTGGCTCAAATGAAAGTGGAGTATCTTTAGTTATACAGCAGTCTGCTCATTTTACAAATAAATGGGTTTCATACAGTGAGTAAAATGGGAGAAAACCCACTGCTGTTGTGTTGGTAGTTGTGTTTACATGTAATGTTGACTTTCTGTCATGCAAAGAAAAGCAAGTACTTTTAGACATATATGAACTCTACATTATGAGTTCACACACTCTATTTAACACATTTTATTTTACGCATTAATCACATTTTTCAGTATTTGCATTTTTTTATGTAATATAAATATGGTACAAATGGTTATAACCATTTTCCTTTTACACAACATCTCACCCATAGTAGTTCTTAATATTTTCATCACATCATTGGATAACATGTATTAAAATGTATTTCTCCAAGGATTCAAATCTAAATTTCTCTGACATGTATTTAATATTGTACTTCTGTGACTTTAAGACAGCAGTGTGTGAACAGGGCTTTTATTTTGGTACGGTGATGTGACGTCACAAGGCTGCGCCGCGCTCCTGCATCTGTTGTGATTCGACTGAAGATGGTTTGTGTTTTATCCGTTTAAAATGTTTGAACTAATCTAATTCGTCTAGGCAATTTTATAGTTTTTAGAAACGATCTAAAATGACTTATTTATTATTGAATTTAACATTGTAATACTTTATCTAACTTTGTTTTGTGTGGAAAGCAAGAGTAACAGAAAAGTTGTAAGTAGTGATGAGAAAAACTGAGTTTAAACTCTAAAATGTGTTAATTATTGAACCAGTTGTTTCTAAAAAAATGATTAAGTGCGCTCGATTAAAAAGTGTCATCTAAAAATAATTTAAACACCTAAATATAAACGTTCAGTATAATTTGTGTTCTAGTTTTGAGTGTTTTTAGTCTAATCAGGTTATTTACATGTAAGTTCATTAACTCTGACTTACTCTTACCAGTGCGCTGAACTACTGAACTAGAGCTGATTGAGACGCACCCAGAGATTTAGTGTGGGTTTATTACTATTATAAAGATGGCGTTTATTAAAGAGGAAAGTGAAGAAATGGAGATTGAAGAAACATTCAGAGTGAAACAAGAAGATACTGAGGAACAAACAGGTTGGTTTCATTTTCAAAGCTGAACTCAGTCATTTAATCCTTATTAAAATGTCCAGCTCTACAGAAATGAATGATATTTTTAAAGAATATCAAATGAATGTCCAAATTAAAGTGGTTTTATTCAACATGAGAGACATATTCAGATGACATGATCATAAATACTAACGGTCTTTCCCCTGGTTTCACAGACAAGGCTTAAGCTAGTCCAAGACTAAAATGCAGGAAAAATATAGATAAAACCTAAACAAAACAATTGTATAACATTAAACCTTAAATCTACTTCTGGACTGAAAACAATATAAAACCATTGATTTTTATCACTCAATTGTGCAAGAGTATTAAATCAATCCATTAAATGTGACTAATCAACTTTACATTTGTAATTTATAAGACTTTTTTCCTCGTCTCAAAAGCACTCATTGTATCAAACTGCTGACTTTGTTTCCTGACAGACTAATTGAAAACACCGGTCTATAAATGCTTCTTTTTTTAAAGAAAGAAATTTTTCACTCTCTTGTGTGATGCACATAGAAGTTAGCAATATTCAAAGCCTTAAAAACACACAGTCTACAAATGAAATATTATGGTACTAACTTTCCTGAGTATAACTAGTGTAAATGAGAATATTGAATCAAGCAATAAATAAGTCATATGTCAAAAACAGCAGCCTCTAATAAAACAATTCTCCTGCTGACACAGCTTGATAGAGTTTTAATACTGCCATCTGCGTTTATTCTTAATGGTGAGCTAATAATGACCAGTAACTTTTTAATGAACTTCATATACCGCCATGTTAGTTTACACCACATTTCAGAGAATCAGAGTCAGATTTACAACACGTAAATTGATCCACTTCTCCCAAAATACATGAAAGTGGTCAGTGAACTTGGAAAAAAATAGAGTAAGCGTTATAGTTATTTACACAATGTGTATCTGATATGATTAAAACATGTAAATTTACAATTGATAGGATTATTATTGGTGTTTCCATAGTCATCAGTGTCTATTTTACCAACTAAAAATATATTGTTTTGCTAGTACTTTTGTGTATTTAAATGTCTGAAATGGGGCTGGACGATATGGCCTAAATAACAATCTCGATTAATTGAACATTTTACCTCGATTACAATTAATGAACAATTATTTTATGCCCCCTCCTCCTCCTCATAGTTTACTGACAAGGTTTGTACTGTAAATATGCTTCACTATTAAAGGTGGGATATTTTTTCCTAATGAAAGAGTGCTCCGACATAGCTCACTTGCGGCAGTTATTTTATCTATGGTTCGTGATATTTCTTACAGATTTCTGCTCGTTGTGAATCAGATAAAGATAAATTAGCACAGTACCAGTACATTTATTTAAATGCATTAATGAGAGCGATTGTGTGTGTGTGTGTGAATTGGTCATACCATCTCTCCATTAAAGGGTTAGTTCACCCAAAAATGAAAATTCTGTCATTTATTTCTCACCCTCATGTCGTTCCACACCCATAAGACCTTCGTTCATCTCCGAATACAAATTAAGATATTTTTGATGAAATCTGAGGTATGACTTGTCCACAGGCAGCAATTTAGCCACCACTTTCAAGGTCCAGAAAGGTACTAAAGACATAGTTAAAATAGTCCAACCTTAATGTTATGAAACAATGAGAATACTTTTTGTGTGCAAAAACAAAACTAACGACTTTATTCAACAACATCTTAGCTGATGTATTTCTTAGCCAAAAAAGTAATAGTAATAACACCAATAATAGGCTATTAACAACAATAAATGCTTTGTAAAAACAGAAAATAACAGCACCTTTCAGCCTGACTCCATCATGCAAACATGAAATATAAAACATACAGCAGTAGTTCTTTACAGGTTTTTAAACCAATTTCTCAGTTTAAAATAATAAAATCATGGCAAAATATTAAATTCAAATTAAAAATCTGAAAAATCGCCCAGCCCTAAGCTCAGGGGAGCGAACAAACAATGGTTAAAAGTACTTCCTGTTCTGACTCATCCCTGCTCTGCCTACAACGCCCACGCTCAATCCCGCCTCACTTTAATGGTGGCCACGGGACCTGAACCACGGCGTGCAGGCGCTCAACTCTCATCCTCACAGGAGAGAGTCAAGCATAGGTGGAACAATTATTGCAAAAAAGCATGCATTTAACCCCTTCAAGAGTCAGGCGCACAAGTTCATACGAGAACAGACACGAATGCATCGCTATAAGGGTCTTAAATTCCCTCGAGAGCCGAACACGCTTGTGTAAATGCTAACTACTATCCCTCAGGAGAGAGCAGAAAGCGTATCCAGCTTTTTCTAAGGACTTGTTTACACTGCAGGTCTTGATGCCCAATTCTGATTTGTTGCCTATATCCAATTTTTTTGACCGTCCATTTACACGTTCTTTCAATTGTGACCCATATCTAATTCATGTGTTTACACTTGCCTTACCATCTGAAACATTGTGCATGCTTAAAGGGAGGTTCTTGCACCACGCGGTAGCCAAGATGGACGAACGCGAAATATGCTTGATGCTACCACTGCGATATATGCGAAGTTCAGCAATCATCACCATTGTAACTTTAACCGTCAACCACTGCCCTGCATTTTCCTCCATGTTTTCGTGCGTTGTTGTCATTTACAGCCTCCACACGTGCTTCCTCCTGAGAATAATATCACGTCATTAAACCCCGGAGAAGTACCAAATTACAGTACAGAACACGATGCTTCAGAAAATCTGATCTGCCTGTTTACATGACAGTCGCATTGGCACATATATGATTTATTTCCACATATGAATGAGGCCTGAAACCGATTTCGAAATATCCGGATGCATGTTTTTTTTCTTGTTTACACGCTCATGGAACACGTTATCTGTGTCACATATGAGCAAAAAATTTCCCTTTCGATTCTATATCGAAAGGGAAATGTATTTTTAATGAATTTCGAGCCAACGAAATGGAACAATCTCTATCAGGTTCGTTCCTCCTCAGAAGTCATCAATAGTCCATCTGTACTGTGTTTTTATTAAATCTGTGAATTATAATAACTTTTTAATAAGATTTTAAAATATGACTGTTTAAAGGAAAATATGAATGTAATATTGTGCTTTTTTAGTTCTTTTCTTTAAGTAACTATCGTGTCAACTGCACAAGTCTTTGATTAAATCTCTTAGGCCCGGTTTCACAGACAGGGCTTAGATTAAGCTAGGATTAGGCCTTAGTTCAATTAGGATATTTAAGTATCTTTCATGAATTTTCCTTAGGAAAAACATTACTGGTGTGCATCTTGAGACAAAACAATGGCACTGACATTTTAAAATATGTCAGTGAAAGCTGCTTTGAAACAGTTGAAACAGCTCAAAGATGAATTTTAGTCTGGGACTTGCTTAAGCTTTGTAAAACCTGGGGTTAATGTCCTAAAGAAAGCTATGAGTTAACAATATTAATAATAGGTTATGAGAGTTAATGCGTGTAGGATCTAGTATTCATGTTGTTGGATTTATGTCTGTTACTTTGGGCTATTAAACTGGTGTCATTTGCCTGTTTTCGACTTAGACATGATGGTGCTGAAAGAGGAGGGCAAAGAACTGAATGAAACTGAAGATAAAGATCAGTATGAGAAACATCAAGGTTTCATGTTTGGAGAAAAATCATTTACATACTCACAGACGAAAAATACTTTGTCTCGAAAAACAGCTCAAAAGCCAGCAACTAGAAATCAATTCACATGCCAACAGTGTGGAAAGAGTTTCGAACGAAGTAGAAGTCTTAAAATCCACATGAAAATTCACACTGGAGGGAAGCCATTTGCCTGCCACCGGTGTGGAAAGTGTTTCAATCGAAATAGAAGTCTTAAAGACCACATGAAAATTCACACTGGAGAGAAGCCTTTTTCCTGCCAACAGTGTGGAAAGAGTTTCACTCAAAAAGTACACCTTGTAATTCACATGAGAATCCATACTGGAGAGAAGCCTTTCATCTGCCAACATTGTGGAAAGTGTTTCAATGAAAAAGGAGTCCTTAACAGACACATAAGAATTCACACTAGAGAGGGATATTTTGCCTGCCAACAGTGCGGAAAGTCTTTCAATGGAAAAGGAAGCCTGAAAGACCACATGAGAGTTCACACGGGAGAGAAGCCTTACACCTGCCAACAGTGTGGAAAGAGTTTCAAACAAAATAGAAATCTTAACGCCCACATGAAAATTCACACCGGAGAGAAGCCTTTTTCCTGCCAACAGTGTGGAAAGAGTTTCATTCAAAAAGTAAGCCTTGAAATCCACATGAGAATCCACACTGGAGAGAAGCCTTACACCTGCCAACAGTGTGGAAAGTGTTTCAATCGAAAAGCAATCCTTGACAGACACATGGGAATTCACACTAGAGAGAGCTTTTTCGCCTGCAAACAGTGTGGAAAGCGTTTCAGACAAAATGAAAACCTGACAGTCCACATGAGAATTCACAACGGAGAGAGCCAATTCATCTGCCAACAGTGTGGAAAAAGCTTCACTACAAAAGCAAGCCTTAAAGTCCACATGAGAATCCACACCGGAGAGATGCCTTTTGCCTGCCAACAGTGTGGACAAAGTTTCATTCGAAAAGCAAGTCTTAAATGCCACATGACAATTCACACTGGAGAGAAGCCTTTCACATGCTCTCTATGTAGACAGAGTTTTAAACAAAAAGCAACTCTTCATGCCCACATGAGAATTCACACTGGAGAAAAGCCATTCACATGTGATCAGTGTGGAATGAGTTTCAGATTAGGAATATCCCTTAATCGCCACACAAGGATTCACTCAAGAGTAAAGAGTTTTATATGTCATCAGTGTGGAATGAGTTTCACAGATGAGAGTCACCTTAAGAATCATGTAATAATTCACATCAGAGAGAAGACTTTCATGTGCAATTACTGTGGAAAGCCTTTCGAACACAAATCAACCCTTGAGATCCACTTGAGAGTTCACACTGGAGAGAAGCCTTTCACCTGCCCTCAGTGTGGAAAAAGTTTTGCAAGTAAAGGAAGTCTTGAGGTTCATGCGAGGGTTCACACTGGAGAGAAGCCTTTCAAGTGCCCTCGGTGTAGGATGTGTTTCACATATCCAAGAGACATGAAACGTCATTTGCTAAATCATTCCAAAATTAAATTTACAAAGTTCTGAGTGTGGCAAGAGGTTTACGAAAAGGAAGATTTAATTGTAATCAGTGTAATTTAAAAAAAAAAAAAAAAATGTTGCCATCGCACTTACAGATACATATGAGAAGTCATGCATCTTTTTGTTTTGTTTTTTGTTGTTGTGAAAAGATTTTTCAAAGTACGCTCAGCAGTGTAAAATGGCACCAGAAAATATGTATCAAAGAAAATCAAAGCTATATTCACACCACTGTTGAATGTGGCTCAACTTTTTTTTTTCTGCTCAAATTATTGTTTGACAATTAAATTTATTTTTTTATTTTCTTTAGTCATGTACCGTGTGGCCACCATAATTTGGACTATATAGAGTTATTTGATTAAAGAGGTCATATAATGCGACTTTTACAAGATGTAAAATAAGTCTCTGATGTCCCAGAGTGTGTATGTGAAGTTTTAGTTCAAAATACCCTACTGATCATTTTTTATAGCATGTTAAATTTGTCATTTTTTGAGGGTGAGCAAAAACGCTGTTTTTGTGTGTCCCTTTAAATGCAAATGAGCTGCTGCTCCCAAGAAGAGGGCGGAGTTTCAGGAGCTCCTGTTAGCAGTGCTGATTAGCTCACGCTGACTCACTAAAAAAATGTCAGAAACTCTTCCGCCATTTATGTTCAAAACAGAGTTGGACAATGATGGAGAGACTCAAGAAGAAGTGACAACATGTTGAATGCAACAGGACGTTTCTGAATGGTTAGTTGATTAATTTATGTAGCTGATGTGGGATATCTTAAAGTCATTTATTAGTATATTCTGTCATGATAATCTATAAATCGCTCATGTGGGAACTGTTGTAAGATCTTAGAGCCAGAGAATATATGCTGCATGAAGATAGAACAGGTATAGTTTAGTTTAATTACGGTTATAACTTATGTTGGCATCTTGCTTTTATGACATGATATTGCATTTGTGTTACGTACTGTAATGCAGTAACATGGCCTCACCCCTTTGTTGCGTGTTCTCGGGGGCGGGGTTTATGTAAATTTTAGGGTTAGTGATGTCAGTAACTCGATTTGCATTGTCAGCATTAGCTTTTGGGTGAATGTAGACAAGCGTAACAAATAGCTGTGGAAATAAAAGGATTGTATGGATACAAATAAAAGTTCAATGTCAGGTGAAAAATTTATAGAAAAGTATCCATTGGATGAGCACTTGAGAATCTGGGCGAAAGCAGTAGGCCATTCGGGAACTTCTCGCCTACTCTCTTATGAATACCGAGGTTTCGGACATACTACTCCTTTCAACATACTGTTTTCTTCTACTATATAGTAGGTAAGTAGGCATATTCGAACGCACTTTAAGTATATGCACATCCAAATCTTGTGAGAATTAGTACGTCACCCAGGTAATTCTCGCCGAGTCTTTCATGAATACTAAGAATTCGGACATACTTATTCGTTCACCTACTGCTTTTTCCCTACTATACAGGGAAAATACAGATAATAGTGAGAGCAGCAGAGAGATTCCTGGATATAAAAGGTAAGTGATGTGATGTTTGACACCGAGGCTTTGGAGCTTGTATCAAAAAAAAAGAAACATCTCACAGTGAAGCACTGTATCGGAGCTTGATTCATTTTGCCATAACCACGTGATCGGTGACGTCCGAAGCTTCGTTTTCGCACACAACCACGTGACTGCTTCGTATTCTGATTCACATAACGTGAACCCTTGCGCAGATGTGAAGTGTAATTTGCTTTTTAGCAAAAGAATATGTCATAATACGAATAAATATTTACATTTGCAGTTTTGTGCATGTTCAGTTTGTATTTATTCCCAGTTCATACTTCATTCTATGACAATCTTCATTTATTTTGATAATATATGCCCAAGCTCGCCTTTTTTTAATGTATAATAATAATTTACATTGTTTTATATGCTTTTCATAGCACAGACTGATTTATTACATGAAACAGTCCAAAAATAGCTGGGTCTTCTGGGACGCAAATGCAGTTTTTTTTCCACCTTTTGACCACAAGATGACGTTAGTGTGCACCGTGTTGAAAAGCTTCGAGTAATGAACCTTTTTACGATACACTTGAGGGGAAAGCCTCGGTGCTTCACAAAGCTTCATTTCGCCATCACTAATAAAAGGTCTGACACTGGAATTGATTAGAGATGGTCTAACTTCAGATACACTGTAAAACCAAACAGTGAAATTAAATGAAATCAGTTTGTTTCACTCAAATAATAATGAAATTTCATTGTAGTAAGCTGAACTTAATATGATTGAGTTGAGTTGCAGTAGATTTCTAATTCCCAGCATGCTTTGTGTCAAAATTGTATAAATAAATGTTGAAATTAAGTGTTATTTTGTGTTTTTGCACAAGATTAACAGGGAGACATAAGTTATGTTGGGATTTACAGGCAGTTTTGTAGGGTTACCATTGTGGTGAAGAGTAGAGTAGAGTCTGTGGTTAGGTTGAGGATGGGATGCTAAACTTTTAAGACCACATATACTGTATGTTGTGTGATTATATACATGTAAAAATATATAATGACAGTCTCTTTGATAGTTACAACAGCATGTGTTATTTGTTATGTAACATAGATGAGTTGGGTGAGGCTGAGAACTGTGGGAGTGAAGGGATGCTGGATATGTGATTGTTAATGAGAGACACCTGTGCATCACATGCCGCTTCCATGGCTCTCTGCCCCGCCCCACTTATCACAAAAAATTTAAGTTCTACTAACTTAAAAAAAAAGAAAAAAAAGAGTTAGTTTACTTAAATGTTTTGAGTACTCTGAACTTATTGAGTTAAAGTGCATTTTACCACTGTTTTCTCTTCTTGAGAGAATAGTTAAATACTTTTCTTGAGAGAATGATTAACAAATAGAGAAAACAGTCTCTCCATTCTCTCCCTGCTCTCATGTGCTCTTCTCTCTTCTCTCTCCCTCTGGAATTGGATGTCCTCACGGAGCAGCTCTACCAGCTCATCCTCACAGCCTCCTTTTTTTTTTTTTTGCCTGGTGCTGGTGCTGGCTTCTCCTTATCTTGGTCGCCCACTGCTGAACTTTGCGTTGGCGTTTCCTTGGGGATGGAGGCAATTAGGACGGGGGGTTGTTGGTAGGCCTCTGTCCCAACACCTCATCCATGAGGACAAAGAACGACCAAGTTTCAGCAGTGGGTTTCCCAGACACCCCCTCATCTATCCCAGGACACTTGCAATCCTAAGGCAAAGCAAATAAACCATACCTGTTAACAACAGCACAATGAATTTCGGGTATATTAACTTGCTTACTTTGTTTTTTTTTTTAAGTTCTCCCATTTTTTTGGCATGCAAGGGAGTAACCTTGCTTAGCAGGCCCATTTTCTCCAGAATCGTCCTAAACAAAAGAAAATGTAAACACTTAATTATAAAAAAAAAATGGAATAAATACTTTGAATGTTGTGATCCTATTGGACTTACGATGGCAACCTGAATCGTAACAAAGCACTGTTGGCCAGAGGAGAACTGGCCCCCTGACTAAGCCTGGTTTCTCCCAAGGTTTTTTTCTCCATTTAAACACCTATTTGCCACTTGTCTGCCACCTGATGTCACCTGATGGAGTTTGGGTTCCTTGCCGCTGTCGCCTTTGGCTTGCTTAGTTGGGGACACTTGACATTTGACTTGACATTTGACATTCAACAGTGCTTTGATCTACCTGCATTGACACTATTCTTTAAGAGCTGCTGTGCAGCCAAATAATGTACCAGTTATCAATGTAAAGCTGCTTTGACACAATCTACATTGTAAAAAGCGCTATATAAATAAAGGTGACTTGACTTGACGGCTAATTGTTATAATACACGAGAGCCTAGTGGAAATATTATGAGATGGTCCTCACTGCAGAACACAAGATCCAGGGGGTGGGGTTGGATCTAGATCCAACTCCTCCCACTTTACATATCCCTAAACCTACCTGTCTCCGCCCCCTGGATTTAAACCTACTCATCTCCACCTCCTGGATCTGGATCCAACTCCTCCCACTTTACATATCCCTTAACCTACCCAACTCCACCCCCTGGATCTCGAGTGTTCTGCAGTGAGGGGCTGCTGAATATTATAAATGTGTCGTTGCCATACCTCCAAGCCACGCTGGCTGAGTTTTTGGTCCCAGTAAACAAATGGTCTTTATCAGTCCGCATTTTGATAAATTCGGCGCTCTGCTCCCTAAAAACAACCGACATATTAGAAGAAGTTTTGCCTCCGACCACCAAACAAATGAAGGTGCGCAGTGGTAAGATTTTTAGTTTCAGGTCACATTTTTTAAGAAAGACCTTTGGCTTTTAACACTTGCTAGCTATGTGAGTAAATTAAAACACAATACTTACATTTAAATGTGAATTCCTCGGCTGCCACAGAACTCGCCATGTTGTTTGAATATAAATTCTGTCCTCGCCTGCGTGCAATTTATTCTGGGTTTGGGTAGGATGTGAAGGGACCACCTGTTGTACCATTCATTTGCCTGAGAAATGGAGGGCGCATTTGAAGTCGCTTTCGGTATTCCAACACATTTTCCAGGGCCAGGCAGATGGTCAAAAAAGCAGAGCATGTTGTGGTTAGTTGCCTAATTCTTGGCATGTCGACACACAAGCTGCGGTACGTCCCAGCATTTAAGATGTAGAGCATCGACAATAATGGAAAGTTCATCCAATGAGGCCAGAGCTGCCAATCTCATTGGTGACTTGCATGGAGCTTGAGTGGCACAATCTGTCCTATTCAAGAAATTCAGAAAAATACCCGGAGCATGCCATGGCTGTGTCATGTGTTTGCGAAGCTGCCACATAGTTTGGATTCCAAGTCTGTATTGAAGGTGGCTACCTTTGTGAGCTGCATAGCCATGCTTCAAAATGGTGACTTTGTAAATTTTGAAGAGCTTGCCATTCTTGTTCAGTCTTCCATTGAGCCAGGTCAAACTTCAGAGTCTGCATTCTTGTCTAGATTTCTTCTGCAACACTTTTGGGGTGTGAGGGTGTGGCGTCTCCATGATATCTATATACTTATAGAATCAGAATGGTTCAAATCTTTCATGTCTTGGGCTATGTGAACACACTAAAAATTGAGGACATGATTTGGACAGGCTAATGGTCTTTGAC
This sequence comes from Mylopharyngodon piceus, assembly GCA_039654765.1. NCBI lineage: Eukaryota > Metazoa > Chordata > Actinopteri > Cypriniformes > Xenocyprididae > Mylopharyngodon > Mylopharyngodon piceus. The sequence continues at coordinate 25,033,650 of CM077454.1, forward strand.
CAAAGTAGTCTTTGATTATATATAACATGAAAACACTGTCCTCATCAACTATACATGGTATTACAAATGAGTTTCCCTAACCTGCTTCCACTTATTGGTCCTTATTGATGAAACTTTTTTGAATATATGAGTAAATTCTGAGTAATTGTTGCGTTGTCACAGGCCCGTTGCAGTCTTTATTGATAACAAAATCAAACAGAAATACTCAGGTTTCTCAGAAATTCCAAAATATAAACAGAACAACTAGTAAATAGTATTGATGACAGACAGCTAGACAAGACTAAACACAGGAACTAACCAGACACACCTGAACCGAAACACCACGCCAGTTCCGTTTATTCCATAATTTGAATACAGAAGGCGGTCTGGCGGAAGCTAGATATTTTACTTCATAACTTGTTAAATATGGATTTTTTTTTTTTTTTACACAAACGCATCGCTTCACTTCAGAATTATTAACCCTCCGGAGCCATGTGAAATATGTTTATGATGGATGGATGTGGATGGAGACACTTTCTTCAGCTCATACTCGTTTGGTAACACATACTGCCATTACAAAGCTCGGATGCGTTAGGATATTTATTAATATTTCTCCGATTGTATTTATCAGAAAAAAGAAAGTCATATACAGTACACCTAGGATCGCTTGAGAGTGAGTAAAGCTTGGGATAATTTTCATTTGAAAGTGAACTAATATTTTAAGGCATAAATCCCCCAGCCTGACAAAAACCAAAGATTTCTTAGCTATACATAATGCAGAAGAAATACAACAATTACAAAAGATTGGAAAAAAACTGGGTCATGAAAAGCTGTATAAATGGAGGTGATGGGGTGGACGTGGGTGCAAATGTCTGTGCGACAGACTGAAGAGTATGCATTTGAATGGGCTTAAATACGGTTGTTGATTAGAGTAGGGGGAGTAATTGATCAGCTGAGCGTCAGCTGATATAGTTAGCAATCAGTGGTCTGCCTGAACTACGCTTGAATTCCATTCGGTCACTCAAGCTCTATGAGTTTGTCCTCCTCCTGTTGCTGGGTTTTTTTGCTTGAATATTTTATAACTTTGCCTCTTGTACCATATTTTTAAACCGTTTCTGAATATCTTTGACAGTACGGTTTGACCGATTAACACTATTAATTTTTCAGTTGTTGTGGTCCAAGCCTTGTGTTTTTTGTTATTCACATTGTAATCACTAAATTTGTTCATTAAAGTCGATTTGGCAGCTTTGTATTTCTTTAATATGCAAATGTTTCCAGTGAAGAAAAACTGTGAAGAGCGCCCACTGTTGGCCAAGTTCAGCTTCTTTTTTCCCCACAAAGCATGAGATTTAGTCTTACTAAAGATAGCTTGGCTTATTTTATGCAACAGTCTTTCTTCAGTGACTTTAGTCGGTCGGACTACTTCTTAGACACAGTCTTAAGATAATGGCTATGTTTATGCAACCAGCCCCAGGTTATACGAATAAATCCAATTTACCTTAAGTCAACTTTGTCTGGGGGCAAATTTATTAATAGTATGCACTAAGATGTACCATGCCAAACAAAAGTTACCCTTTCTTCTGTTCTTCACATGTGGCCTCTCCTGACTCAAAGTCTGGAAAATGTTAGAAGAAGATGGAGATGGAGAGATAGAGGTGGTGCGGGGTGAAGAGGTATAGGTGTTTGTCCTTCTTTTCCTCTTTTTCAAAGACTTAGAGCATGGCAGTGGAGATGAAGGAGGGGAAGAATGTGGTTGAAGAATAGCTGTAAAAGTAGTACAGAAAGGAGGAGAGAGTGGGTAAGACAGAGGAGCAAGGTTGAGTATAAACATAGTCTCAGACTCCATGGTGAGGCTTTCCGGCTGCTCCACATTGAGGCTCTCCAGCTGCTGTGCTGTGGAGGTTGTTATAATACAAGTTTACTTTCATTTCAAATCTGTACATAGACAAAGAAATATACATGTATTTTAAATAATCATTTACATTTTGTCAAGACAAATTCATAAGCCCTCCACATCTTCTCCAAAAACATTCTTGTGTCAGGAGTGGGATGCAGATGGGTAATAATATCTGCAACCCACTTATTCAAAGCCCTTTTATCCTGTTTGCCAATAAATAAAATGGGCTTGTACTAAAGCCTCCTTGTTAGTGCGCCTGCCTCCCATGCCAGAGACCCGGGTTCAAGGCCAGCTCTTAGCAAGGCGAGTAGGACCTGAGGGGTTACACATACGTGTAAAACGATGTTCAAAAAAGGATGTGGCAAAACTGCCCACAGGGTAGAATTCAAGCACAAAAAGTAGTCATTTATGTGCAAATTTGTCACTGCCCCAATGTTGTTTTCTTCAAGGCAAGAGTAGTGCTTCTTCTTTAAAAAAAACAAAACATAAAACAATCAACAGCATAAGAAACATCAAAGCAGTAAATCACAGCAGTAAAGCAATAATCACAATTTATTAAGTGTCCAATAGCGACACCATTTGACAGTTTCAAAAGAGCTTCATGCATAGAGTCCGTTTACCATTACTTACGTTAACCCATAAAATTTGTATCATGAATTTACTGAACATGTACTTGGTAACTGATCAAACACTTTATTTAAACAAACTACTGATCTATAAAACACAACCAGAAAGAGCTATATTTTAAGTACACATATTCAAGGAATTTTTCTTTAGTGACAAATGCTTTCATTGTTTAAATTGTTTATCTGCCATTTGAAGTTTAAATGCTGTAATCAAGTGATGTTCTAAAACTTTCAAACCATGTGCTTAATGTTGTGTAAATAAAAACTTTATTTGGCTTTTTGTGTACAACTGTGTAGATTTTTGTGTAGATTTCCAAAAGATCCAGCCAGGCGGAGAGAATGGGTTGGAAAGCCCAGGAGGCAAAACTTTAGGCCGTCTGCTTACTCCCACCTCTGCTCTGATCACTTCACTGCTGGGTGTTTTGATAGGACAGGACAAACAGACAGGCTTTACTCAGATGCTGTGCCAACAATATTCAGTTTCCCTCCACATCTGCAAAAGGTAGACAGATAATTGCTTAGCTAAGTAGATTAGACAGAGTCCTTTTGGTTTGGCTACCACTTTCAAGGCCCAGAAAGGTAGTAAAGACATTGTTAAAATAGTCCATGTGACTACAGTGCTTCAACATTAATGTTAAGAAGTGTCAAGAATACTTTTTGTGTGCAATAAAACAAACAAAAATAATGACTTTATTTAAAAATTCCTTCTTTGTCATGTCAGTCTGCTACGCTGTTCACGTAGTAAACACAGTGCAGCACTTCCGGGTTCTACGTCAGAATGCTGGCTCATTATTGGCCAGCTCCTGCATCATCATCATCACACACATGCGTCATGATGCTCACATGAACAGCGTCAGCCAATACTGAGCCGGCATTCTGACGGCTACAGTGTTCTTCCTCAAGATGCATGCAGTTTTGTTTATTGACTGCTAGAATGCCAAAAGTTACATAGTGCAGCTTTAAAGCCTTGTTTGTTTGTTTGGTTTATTTTCTTGTTTTAATTTTTTTTCTTACGGCATAGTACGTTGTTGTGTGATAGCTCTACAGAATGTGAACAATAAACAAACTGTGACTCATCAGTGAAAGAGTAGACCATTTAATCATACATCTAAATAAGCTGTTTTCCAAATTTGAGGGTGATATCTCAAAAATAAACTGAGAAAGGCCAAACTGAGAAAATGGCACCAACTGGTTAAAATAAATAAATAAATAATCATAATTTTGTAGCCTTGCAAACAGAATGAAAGCCTTTTAACAAAGACTGCAAAATTTTGTAGTTAAATGGCACTTGAATTAACTCTTTCCCCACCAGCGATTTAAAAAAATTTGCCAGCCACCGCCAGCATTTTTGATAATTTTCACAAAAATTTAATGGCCTCCAGAATATTTTGTTGTATGAGTATCTGAACATGCAATATATCAAAAGAAAAAGCAGACCCTCTGCTTTTAAACAACAAAAACATTTTATTCTAGTTTTATGCATTCTTTTTTATCAACACTTGAATGTGGGTAAGTTTCATTTACAAAAGCAACCTTTTGAGCAAAAAGCTGAGAAAATCGCATTTTTGTCAAAAACTACATCCAGATTGGATTCAGAATAATGATCAAAACAGATGGAGTAGATCAAGTCTATCATCACCCCCAAAGCTTCAGTCCTATAGCTTGTCCTGGATCAACATTTCATTCAGTGATGTTAGGCTGTTTTGATTTATATGCTGTTTAATGTTGGTGATAGCGTTATTTTACATATGCACATGATTACATATGATATTGTTTGTTCCTGCTTCTTCACTTGTGTTTTGATCAGGAGATTTTGTACTCTTTCAGAAGATATAATAGCACCCCCTACTGTATAACAGTGAAAACACGGAAAGCCGGAAGTTTCCGTCAATAGGCCTATTTCACAATATGGCGGCCGAGACCGGAAAACTGGCAGGAGAAAACTCTTTTCCGGTGAAAGCGCTTCCAGAACAATGGCGGAGACTAAAAGTAGTCAATCTTGTAGTGTGCCTTTGTGTTACAATTCAAAGAAGAAACAACCCTACTTGTCGTTTCACGGCTTTCCGAGCGATAAAAATGTGAAAAAGCGTTGGATTTGGGCTATACGAAGAGATGAGGGGGCGTCATTTACAGTGAGGAAGGGCAGCACTTTTGAGTGTGCTATGCACTTCACAGAGGATGAAGTCCGTGTCCATCCATAGTCCGGTCGTAAATACCTTACACCGCAGGCTGTGCCTTCTATAGCCAGTAACATCGGCCACCTCCTCATCTATAGCCAGTAACATCGGCCACTTCCTCCTCATCTATAGCCAGTAACATCGGCCACTTTCTCATCTATAGCCAGTAACATCGGCCACTTCCTCCTCATCTCCAGCCAGTAACATCGGCCCACCTCCTCATCTCCAGCCAGTAACATTGTTCTTTTTATCAACAGTGTAAAAAAAAATATACCGCAAGAATCTTCAGTCAACCTTATCCCTTGCTAGGTAAGTCATTTCTCTAATTTTCATCTACTCTTAATTTTGTATTTTGGTCAATATTCTTATTAATTGTGGTCACGTGGAACTTAGCATTAATACATCACCTACACACATTTAATGTCATTCATTTTTGCTGGATTTAATGTTGGAAATGAAGACCATGTTTTTATTTATTTTTTTAATTTATTTTTTTAATCAATATTATTTTTCAATTTTAACATGTAAGCTAACTCTGTTTTATGACCTGCAACATCCTCTGTCAGATTTTGAACACATTGACATTGACTGACTTCTCATCTTTCCAGCTTGGGAAATGTATGTTGCAACAATATATTTTTAATGTTCAAAAATAAAGATCTGAATAACATATCATAAATCTTAATCTAAATTGAATAATAACAAATTAAATGAACCATGACTAATCAGCTAACTGATTTTTCTTCCGAACATCATAACTATATCATCATTTTCTTGCCTATTTTCTCCCTAGCAAAACATGAATGTATGTGCCAAAGTAGAATTCATCAGCTTTAACCTTGATTTCTTGGATCAGCACATACTCTCTCTACAGTGAAGTCACCCTTAGTATCTGTCACCAGATCACACCAAGCTAAGCCAGTGACCATCAGCTGACCCTGAACTTGCCAGTGGTAGATGTGTTTTTTCTTTAGCTTTGGTTGGCCCCCAACAAACTCAATGTGTGATGCCTCTCCAATGTCTTCCACATCAGGGCATTTAACCTCTACCAGGCCACAGGGAGGTTCTTCATTTCAGGGTTCCTACGCAGTTTGATTTGAGTAATTTCCAGGTCTGGAAAAGTATGGAAAAAAGAAATCAGAGTATGGAAAAATATTTGTGTTTCCAGACTATGGTCTCTATTCAGTTTTCTAATTTATCATACCTGCAAACTAGTCACTTTACAGCGAAATTGGCCCTTTTGAATCAAAATACATAATTTATGTGAATCGTGTAGATCCGAAGAGGTTTTTTTCGGGGCGAGTGTGTCTGACTCAGGATTCTCACAAGAATCTAATTGGGCTACTTTCCCATAGACTGGAGTGAGTCGCGATCTTTCTTGGCGTGATAGATCGCTGTAGCGCTCGTGAACCGACCATCTCATCCGGTTTACTAGTTACAACACAAAATAAACATAAATGAAGATCTGAAGGTATGTTAAAAGATACAGTACAACTTACCGAATTCCGTATCATGTCACATGTAATCGATCAATCAGTGTTTCAACCGTAGAAAGGCGTCAATAAAACAGCTTGTAAAAATGTCACATTTAGCCTACCTCAGAAAAGCCGTTCAATGTCCAAAAACTAATGTCAGCTACAAAAATGAACTTCGAGAGGAGCATTTTGCTAAATATATGCCGTATAGGCTATTGCATATTCATTGTATTTGTACTTAATATGTGCTTCAATATTCAATGTATAAATCTGTTTCATGACAGCCACCATTTAAATGTTTTGGGCCCACATAAAAAAAAAAAAAAAAAAAGTAGATAAATAATCGTCATTAAAAATTTATATAAACTTCCTTATATGTAGGCTTTTTCTTTGAGGAAATTTGCCATTTACTGTACCTGATAGGCCCCAAATTAATCAATACTGAATCGAAGGTAATCAAATCGCAAGCTTCTGAATCAAAATCGCATTCAATTGTGAAATTTGTGCTCAGCCCTACTGCCAATACTTTATATTATTTTTTTTTTTTAACTTGAAGCAAATGTTGTTTTTTCCATTTATGTTCTTGTCAGAGTGCACCAGAATGCTTCGTTTACATGTTAAAATCACAAAAATCTTCTCCTGGGGGAGGATGCCCCCAGATCCCCCTACAACAACTTGGTTCCTACACATCACCTTTTACACCTCTTTTGAATTAGCAGATGTTTATAAACTTATGAATTTATAAAGTATTACGGAAACTGATACTGCGCTTGTGTAGGCTACTCTATAGAAATGCTTTGATACGAACAACAAATACCGACAACAGAGCGGAATGGATAAATCAGAGAAGGATGTCTATGAAGTGAATGTGTCGAATTATTAGAATGTTAAACAAATTAAATATTTACGCCTATGTAGTAAATGGTATGGAAAATGGAAACAAACTAAGTCACTACGCCACCCTGTTAAACAGGGAATATATTAGTACTTATAGATTATTCCCCAACAAAAGTCACACAGGTATGTGGTTTTAAGAAGAGAAGGGCCTAGACGTGAATACTAAATACCAACCTTTATTTCAACAATCAAACACTAATTTAAAAATCACTAAAAGACTGTAAGACCCCTACTACAAACACGAAGCAGAGAAAACATAAAAAAGGAGACCGAGGATTACCAATGGCAGAAAATAGTTTGGAAGGAGGTCTGGAAATTTAAGTATGGAATTTTGAAATGGAAAATGTGTAGGAACCCTGTCATTTGGGTCCACCACTTTGCCATCTGGACTGGCACCAAGATGTGGAGCATGGGGGTGGATGACGAGACCGCATGGAAGAACATTTTGGCTTTTGGACTGATCCTGTGTTCCCTCCTCAATGATCCCTGACATTTCAGGTGTCACCTCCAGACTCCATATGCAGGAGTTCAGCCCAGCTGCCAGGGACAAAATTGTATTGTGGAAGTGTTTATTGTGGGACAGGAAATGGGGCGAATTGTGGAGCATTTGGATGAGTAACCACATCCTTTGGCAGCACAGCAGGACACTGGTAAGAAAGCAATGAACCTTTGGGGACCTCTCCGAATTTTGATGACATCCCATCGACAATCTTGGCTATTAGCGGCTGTGGTCTAAGAGAAATGAGGGATGCTGCTCCAGCAAGGACATCATTATCAGGCAAAGGTCCTAAAACACAATGTTTATGTCTCAGTTTGTTAAGTGTTACCTTATTTGAAGATGTGTTTTATTAGTATATGGAGATTACCTCCATATGCTTTGTACAGAGTTGACTGCACACTGCTCCTGCCAGAGGCTTTCGGCTTACGCACCACAAGCTCATCCACTGGAGTTGTGCCCTGGCAAAACATTAATATATATTTTTTACTAGAAGATTGTAACTTTATTTGCACATTAGGCACTTTACATTTATTTGTATTTATTACTGCTGATTTATTATGTAGTACTGCTTTATTATTAACTGTTGTTAAATTAAATCTGTTTGAAGGATGAGTTGTTTTCTTTTTTCTTTTTCCTGGGTGCGGGGCATATGCCAGGACTGCAGCCGGAACATTCTTGGTGCCTAGAGTACTAAAATGTGCTGTCTGATACAGTAATGCAACCAGATGGTTGCACAAACTTCTCCCAGCAGCACATGAGCATGTATATGCTGTCAGTTCAGGTGGGGTGATGGTTTCAAGTGTGATCTGAAGAACGTGATAGAAAGACTTTCATGTATTTCACATCTTTGTTTAACCCTTGTGTGCTGTTCATTTAGGAAGTACACTGAAGTGTTTAACTGGTACAATTTGATTTTGTAACTATATTATATTTTGTAACTAAATTTTATATACATGTAATATCACTCCTTTATTTGTTAGTCTGCAGTTATTACAATTATTTTTATTTGCCTTAATTTCTTCATTATTTTCATGTTTTTAATAAAATAGCAACATTTTAAGTCGAATTCACTTTAAAGATTTGCATTTCTCAATTTCATTGAAATTGAACCAGTCTAGTGAAAGTTTGCTGCCATCTACTGGAAAAAAAAAACACTCAAAATTACATGAATTTTCAACTAAAGCCATTAGATTTCACACTAACATACAAAGACATCATTCTTATTTACTTATTTTGTGTGTACATCTATAGTAAGTATGAGCTTTTAATTTAATTTTAAATGCCCAAAACAATGCACAAGGGTTAAAATGGCCATTGACTCTGTGAGGCAAACCAAATCTTGCCACACACCCCGCTAAAAAAAAAAAAAAAGCTTAGTACAGTATATGCTCTATTGTTTGTACAGCACTCAAGATAAATAACAGTCCGGCTATAGCCATCAATGCCCATGGAACACAAAACTCTACGCAATTAATTTGTGGTTTGAATTAATGTGCCTACAAAAAAAAAAAAAAAAACTGTCATGTATTTTGTCTGCATATTATGACTGATACATACCAATGTCAATGTAATACATACCAAAGATGATTTGGTCCTCGGATCATGGTGCCAACAGGGTCAACTGCTGCCGGTTGCTCCCGGACAAGCCTTCTTTGAATAGAGAGTCCTCTACTTCTGAGATTTCCTGCAATGCAATTCACCTTTCGCTGGGAGTTTGACTGACCAATCATGACGCTGAATCCGCTATTTTGTCTGACAAACCAGAGTTAATAAACATCGGTGGACTTGAACTTTAAAAATTGTGTGTATTGACGTCTTTCTGTGGTTGAAACAACATACCTTCTAATGTTAATTCACGTTTATAACTGGTAGGAAGAAGTGATTGGTTCACGTGCCACTTGAACTGAGACGCTACAACGATCTGTCACGACACATTAAAGAACCAGAAAACGCTTTTTATAGTTTGAATTTCTTAAAAAATGACAAAATGTGAAAGCTGAGACTGTTTCATACCAAAATTAACCTGCTCTGTCTAGTCTGACGGCATGTTGTCAGTGTCCTCTTTGCTCCGCAATGTATTTTTCACTCTGAGAACATGGCTTGTCGGACAAAGCAAAAGTAACAAAGGGGGACGGGTCTTTGTGAAGGGTCAATTGAACAATGTCAGCAACATCAGTATAAGCGCACTTGACATCAAAATGACACATGATTAGATATCATATTAATATTTTATATATAATATGCTACATAAGTACACTCGCCTTAGACAAGTGTAACTTCGGCGTTTGACTGATAATTGAATGAATCAGTGCATCACAGTCAAGATGTGAAAAATTGTGCTGAAATTAGTCTCAGTGCCATACTGAAGGCATCGTCTTCATATGGTTTGTCAGCTCACACCCAAACAGGTAGAGATAGCGGCCCATGACATTCCTGTATCTCTCATCTGGGTCAGCTGCTCTCTGGTCAGACAACATTGGAAGATAACAGACATGCAGCACAACATACTTCCCAACAAATGGGAAAATACAATTTCATTTATATTCAACAGTGCAGCAGATGTGAATGAAGTAGGCTTTGAGAGTAATCATATTAAGGGTTCTAGAAACGTTTGACAATGCTTTTATTTTTGTGCATGTCACTAGTGTTTGTGGCAATAACAGATGCTGCTTGTGCAGATAAGACGACAGCATGACTTCAGCTATTTTCTTACCTTGCAATTTATAAAAGAAAAGCATCCTGCTGAAACAGAAGTGGGTGTTATTTTCCAATGCTCATTTAGAAGAGAAGTCAGTACAGCTCAGTCACTTCATTTCAGTCATTTCAAAAGAAGTTACCTGATTTTGCAACACATCCTCCACCCGAACGAACACTTACATGTACATACAAGAGCACATAATAAACCGTAGAGAGAGAGAGATCTGAGGTTCAGCTACACAACCTGAGGAGGTGACAGGTAAGGATCAGCTTCAGTCCTCACTGTAAGTGAAACGTGCAAATGTTTGAAAGACAGCATCAACTTAGATACAAAAAAAAAAGTTGATGACTATTCTCAAGGTATAAAGCTGTTATATTATTGCTAATATTTGACTGGATAAGCTGCAAAAGGGACATTACTACTATACGTCATGCAGATCTGACGAGGTTCTTCTATATATTATTATGAGGAATAATAATATGCTCCTCTGTCAAAAGGAGGATGAGACAATTTCTCTATACACTGACTTAAGATGCTGTATTCTTTATTTCTGAGGTCGGGATGAATGTACTGGTGATTTTGTTGCTTGCGCTTCTGCCTGGCCTGTGTGTCACTTATTGGCCAGGTATGTTTGGGATCATTTTTATACATTTGTTAGTGAAACAGCATGTGTGTTATGGTGTTAAAGGCCACAAACAGGCTCATCTGTGCAATGTCTGATTGTTGTCTAGTACATGTGTAAGAGAAAAAATACCTAACTTAGACCGATTCATTCTAGTTTGTGGTTCAGTTTGGTTCTGTGTGTATTAATGTGTTATTTTTTTATTTTGCAGAAAATACAGAAGACATTCCAAGTGAGTTTTCTTAATATTGAAAGTGCTTACATATAGCAAATATTCTTACAAAGAGTTCAAATATGTCAAACATTTTAATTAATACATCATGTTGATAATATAGCTTTGTATAATGTTACCCATAATGGTGGGGGGGTTTTCAGCACAACAAAAGACAAGAAATATGTGTAATTTGTTTGATTTGCCCCTATGTTAAACAGGGAATATTGCTCTTGGAGCTAAAACAGTCCAATCTTCTACAAACACTTTCCTTGGATCATCTCACCATGCTGTAGATGGAAACAGTAATCCAAATTATGTCTATGGGTCATGCACTCATACCAACAGTGAGAATAATCCCTGGTGGAGAGTGGATTTAATGGGCGTCTACAGCATAACCAAGGTTACCATCACTAATCGTGGAGACTGTTGTGGAGAGTGGATATCAGGTGCGCAGATCCGGATTGGCAACAGCCTGCATAGCAATGGCAACAACAATCAGCTGTAAGGATTGCTCTTTCTCATTTTACTCCAGAAGGGGGAAAGAGATATTACCGTATTGTTCTGAATATTTTTTCCTTGGGGGAATTATATCAAATTATATTCAGGGTCTAGACTTTTACATGTCAATAATACACCTGCAACAATAGTGAGCAGAGTCATCAAACAACTCTCATTAAGTAGAAATATGACGTGTCAGTGTAATGTTAGAAGATGGCGAGCCCAAAAAGACTAAGTCAAAGAAAATCTTATTATGATCCTAAAATCGGCTGCTTCGAAGAAATCGTTAGGCAAGTGTGTCAGTAAGTAGCTGAAAAAAGAAATGTGGGGCTGCCCATAAACCAGAGCCGTCATTCAGCTGAAGGCACTGGATATCGCCAAAGAGCTGAAAATACCCACCAGCGAGCCCCTCATTTATTATTTCGGCTATGTACTGACAGGAAAAAAATTCATATACCCTGGATCAGGTAGGTAAAGCGGATCAAACACCTGTGTTTTTTGACATGCCAACATCTGTCACTGTACATAAAATGGTGAGAAATCAGTCATTGTGAAATATACTAGAAATAAGAAAAACAGGAATTTATGTATTCCATAAAGTGTTATTTTTAAATGTGATTGTTGCTATATTTTACCAATAATTATCAATGGCCACGTTCACACAGCAGCAGAATACGGTTGTCAGTCCCATATTTGAGTCCTTAAAGGATTAGTTCACTTTCAAATAAAATTTTCCTGATAATTTACTCACCCCCATGTCATCCAAGATGTTCATGTCTTTCTTTCTTCAGTCGAAAATAAATTAAGGTTTTTGATGAAAACATTCCAGGATTATTCTCCTTATAGTGGACTTCAATGGCCTCCAAACGGTTGAAGGTCAAAATTACAGTTTCAGTGCAGCTTCAAAGCATTCTGCGTGATACCAGACGAGAAATAAGGGTCTTATCTAGAGAAACCATCGCTCGTTTTCAAAAAAAAAATTAAAAATTATTTAAAAAATTACTGCCCTCCACAGGCCAAAGTTTGAACTAATTGTTATATACAATATGCTTGTGCAAGTATATAACAATTAGTTCAAACTTTAACCTGTGGAGGGCAGTAATACACTTAGCAGTGTCTACACTGTTGGAATTCAGATAGAGAAGAAGAAGAGAGCTAGTTCAAGATGAGCATTTATGGTTAAAACGTTTAAAATTTTACATTTTTTAAAAAAAAATGGCCGATCATTTTGCTAGATAAGACCCTTATTCCTCGTCTGGTATCGTTTAAAGCCCTTTGAAGCTGCACTGAAACTGTAATTTTGACCTTCAACCGTTTGGAGTCCATTGAAGTCCATTATAAGGAGAATAATCCTGGAATGTTTTCATCAAAAATCTTAATTTCTTTTTGACTGAAGAAAGAAAGACATGAACATCTTGGATGACATGGGGGTGAGTAAATTATCAGAAATTTTATTTGAAAGTGAACTAATCCTTTAATACGGTTACGTTCACACACAGTACGGTTATTTATGGGAGTGACAACCGCATTTTATAACCGAACTTACACCCGTAAATTTTCGGGACTCACAACCGCATTCTCTGAATTTTCGTGCTGTGTGAACGGAACAGGACTGGACAACTAGTTGTCTGTCATGTCATAAAGTGCGAGAGAGACGCCCAAGGTGTTTTGTGTGTGGTTTCGCTTTCGGTAACTTAAAGTGACAGAGATGTGAGCTGTGTCATCTTAATGTGTTAGATCCAGTCACTGTTCTCCACCGGAGCGGCTCCCGTCAGTTTTGTGTTTCTTCTCCAAATTCAAATGCCGTGTCATGCGCGAGATGCTGTGACACGCGAGTGCAACGGTTAAAGACTCCGGCTAACGCGTGTTTACATGCTGCTGTTGGTTAATGAAGTTTTGATGGATGATCATTTATATTTGGAACACTGTGGTATGTAACTTTTTCTCTTTATTTGTCTGTGTTCATCTACAGGGCTGCAATAGTTTGGTCCATCCCATCTGGAGGCACAGAAACATACAAGTTTAAGCCTATTGAGGGCCGATACGTCAACATTGTTCTACCTGGGATGTATAAAATTCTCACTTTGTGTGAGGTTGAAGTATTTGCAGGTATTCTGCGGTTTAATTTATTCTGTGGTTTAATTTATTCTGTAGACCTTACATATTAATATCTAAATAACTGTTGTTGTCAACAGAAATGGAAGATACCACTTGTGTTCCAGGTGAGTGAACTTTATTTAATCTTTTACTGAAAACACTAAGTTACAAATAACATTCTTACACATTTGATCATTTTACATCGATGACAACAGTGTTGCCTGTAATATTGGGATTTAACTCAGCATGACAAAAGAAAAGACAATAAGAGAAAATTTATGTTCTTTTTTTTTCTTCTTCATGGTAAACAGGCAATCTTGCTCTTGGAGCTGAAGCTGTCCAATCTTCCACATCTGTGTACTTTGGAGAGGCCTATGCAATGGCCCAACTTGCTGTAGATGGAAATACTGACACAGATATATTTCATAAATCATGCAGTCAAACTTCCAGACAAGATACACCCTGGTGGAGAGTTGACTTGAAGAAAGTCTACACCATAACCAAGGTTGTCATCACTACTCATAGACACTGTTGTGGAGGAGGGATATCCGATGCGCAAATCCGGATTGGCAACAGCCTAGAAAACAATGGCAACAACAATCAGTTGTAAGAAGGATTGTGATGTTTTCTTGTTTTTCTCTTGCAGTATAAAACACAATTAGCATCCTTTTAAAGGCATTGTTTACTTCTAAAAGTATGATATAATAAATTAATAATATATATCACTATGGAGACACAAAGCATGTTGTTAGATATGACAGACAAGACACTCTTCCTGCACTCGAAGAAAGTTAGGTCGCTGAGTATGGAACTTTTTTGAAAATTATTTATCACTCGCCCTGCGGCTTCGTGCCTACAGCCATGCTGATATTGGGCCATATCGCACGGCTACGAGTGTGATATTGCTCATATAAAATCAATCTTTTGTAAATTATGTGTGAATTATCAGTTAGAACAATGCCCTTTTCATTTCTCCTTGTCTCTTTCTATTTCTCCATGTATCCACAGGGCTGCAACAGTTTGGGACATTGGATTTGGAGAAACAAAAACATTTGAATTTAAGCCAATTAAGGGACGATATGTCAACATTGCTATACCTGACGCATATCACAGAGTTGTCGTTTTGTGTGAGGTTCAGGTATTTTGCAGGTGAGCTAAAATTAGAAAAATTAGAGAACAGAAAAGGTGGTGTGTGTACATTTGCATGTGTGTAAATCAATATCAGCACACAAATCAGCACATAAAAAAAATTATTCTTATGGGGCGTTCACACCAGACGCGACTTGCGCGAATAAATTGCGCTATTCGCGCGTAGTTGGACGCTTGAACATTTTGAGTTTACTCGCTTCATTCACGCGTGAAATTCACTTCACAACAGACGCGAATTCACATCATGAGAGGGGCTTCTGCCAGGCGTCTCCAGTCTCATTTCTGCACACTTCCTCTGAATAAACACATCAACTCGTCAGCAGGAAAGTAGTTGTAAAATATGGCGAATAAGCTCAATTTGCCGACTTTAGCTAGCTTGTAGTCTCAATATGTGTGTGTATATATATATATATATATATATATATATATATATATATATCTAAAATATATAGCTCAAATTGAGTAAAGAGCGTTTTTTACAACTTACCAGATTGTCCGACCTCCTCACTCACTTTCTTCCAAGCAAGATCCTTTTTATTCCTGTTTCTATAAAAGTATGAAGATGTATCGTACAGCGACGATGATTTTGTCCTCCATTGTTGTTTCGGATTTCTGCCTCCTCTCGCTACGTCGTAATCACGTCACTACTAGAGCAAGCTCCTGATTGGTTAACGTGGCGCGAATTTTCGCCAAAGTTCAGATTTTTCAACTCGCGCGTCAAACGCCCGAAACGCTCTATTCGCGCGAATCGTGCTGCAGGATGTCTATTTGCGTCTTTGCATTGACTTAACATGTAAAGCTCTCGCTTAACGCTTCATTTGCATCTGGTGTGAACGCACCATTAGTATTTCTCACCAAAAAAAAAAGAAATATTTTTGGGAACAACAGTGTTATGTCTATTGTGTGTTACTGTTTGTAAATTGTCTTAATGATTTTTCTGATTTCATTGTCAGATGAAGCACCAGAACGGACTTCATATTCAAACCAGTACTTTTCAGAGTGTGTAAAGTGCATTTCAAATATCCATTTTCTTCTAATCAACTTTGAATTCCATTACATTGAAAATGCACTGTTTATGCTAAAGATCTGTGTTTTAGTATAATGTGTGCTGTGTTTCAGTACTAAATAAATGTGAATTCAACAATGACATTGACAGCCTCAACACTAATATTGAGGTTCTATTAAAATTGAATTTCCCATTGACCTTCAGGAGGCCAATTTCTTAGAAGGGCCCTAAATTTCAAGAAATGGGTCGTTTGGATTTCAGAGTTGAATTTAACCCTTTAATGCACAAGCTATGCAAACCTCTTCTAATGCACAACATGGGTCTAAAATGACCCATATTCACTTCCTATGTTATTTCATGCATGACTGGGCTTTTTTTTCTCCATCTTTTGAAATTAATTTATTTCGACATTTAATATTCCATGATCTATGAATGAATATTAAAAATATCTTAATTTCAATGATCACATAATCCCCAGCAATTGTTTATTCAGTGTCTTTTTTCACATTCTTTTCCACTAAAGCTTTATCAATAAAGTATATTTCTTTTTTCTTATTAATGCACAAGTGTCATTCTTTTTCTGTTGTCAAAGCAGTGCACATTTCACATTTACATTTTTCCCTTTTTCACACAGAAACTGATACATTTGAGCTTTTCACTTCGCTCCTTTAAATCTACTCAGACAAGTCAAAAGGTATTTTATAGATATAAAATTATCACACATGACTGAACATGTAAGGCCTGAGAACCTGAAAAATATATGTAAACCATACACATTTAACATCCTAGTTACTGATTTTATAATCAGATCTGCCATCATGTTACATTATAACATTATTTTTTACTTCTGCATTGGCAGGAAACAACTGTATTACATTAGTTTGCACTGGAATGTCTGTTTGAACCATTTGACTGGAGAAGTGCATTGATATTTATACACACATGAACTCTAATTAACCAAACACAAATATAATATGAATAAACAAATAATGAACATCATAACCTGGTAACTGGAGCCTGTATGAATCAAATTAAATGCATTTTACAACCACTTCGTGTTACAGCGTCCACAAAATGGCAGACGATCTACACATTTTCAATATCTTCACAAACCGGAATATTTATACACAATATATTTGCAATATGAACATACACATAGGAATCGCATGTGCATATTGTTTTGTTACTGTGGAAGTCATATCTGTAAAAACAGGAGAAATTGAGGAGACAGAAGCAAGCGTGTCTGTGTAATATGGTTTTGAAGGTGGGGCGTGCCCTCCAAGTGTCTCTTCGACAAGCTCCTTGATGAATAGAGCTTGGCAAACTACGTCACTGCGCGTTGCATTCTGGGTAGTCGCCGCCATGTTTTAGGTCACGCTCAGGAGCGTACAATGACAACAAATACAAATCACCAGATGAAAAAACGACTGTATTTACGTTAATTTTTTAAAGAGCTGCTTGCACTTGCTTAGAATAAATGGACTAATATTTGAATCTCTTGTTCATTCGATCGCTCAGTCGTGTGGCCAGGACACGATATACACAAATCATCCTGCCGCCTTCTATCGTACCACACACAGGAGTGATTCCTCTATTGCAGTTTTTAATAACTAAGTGGCACTGATATATCTGCCAGATAAAATAATAAACACAATATAGATTGATCTCAGCCAGCATATTATCATATCGCCCTGATTTCTTAATGTTAAAGCATTAAGGGATAACATAACAGCATGACCCTCTGTAATGCAGCTCTGAAATGAATTATATTGTGGAATCGCTACACCAAGTAAGTTTTACTGGACTTAAATGGAACAAATACATGATTTCTTACTGAGAGAAGCTGAACAATGAATCAAAGGTGTGCTGCTTTATGAACACGGAGAGTGATCGCAACGAGCTATATCTCAAATAACATTTCTAAACGTGTTTTCATGGCGTGAGCACTTACATGTTCAAGCGGATCAGAAATTATGAATCTGTAATAAATACAAATACAAATGACAAAGCCACATTTTGGCCAAGTTTATTTTCATCGAGTTTCACTTTCACCATTGTGTTGTTTCTAAGCTGGAAGGCAGAAAATTAGGGACATTCTAACGCATAATGTGAAAAAGCTTAACGTGGCTTAATATACTAAGGTAGTGTTATTAACAAACAAAACTTAGTAAACACTATACTAATAAAGCATACTATACAGAAAAATTGGTGTGTGCAGAATTTGATCTTTTAATATCACTTGGTAGGATACATTAAGCGACGTTAACGTGTAATAAGACGCACCGCTTTGCTGTACATAGTTTCTATGGGAGGAAAACGTTTAACGTGAAATTAAACTCGTTGCGTTCAAATTCTGGGCTCAACTGCTTTTCTGTACATAGTATGGTTTATTAGTATGATGTTTACTTACATTAAGCCACGTTAAGCGTTTTAGAATGTCCCGAAAATGGGACAAAATGGCGCTCCATTTCACATCCGTTTTCCACGCTGGTCAGTATATGCAGATAGTATGTGTTCATAACACAGCCAGCGATCACCATTCTAATATGTTTTTAACTGTATAATATAAATTTTAACATCTACCTCCACTATTTCCCAGTCTCTACTGTACTGTCGGTGACCTAAAGTCCCAGAATGCATTGCGTTGCGTACTCTATAGGGACTCTATAGGGCCCACGTTCACACAGCAACAGAATAATACAGTTACGTTCACACACAGTACGGTTATTTACGGGAGTGACAACCGGATTCTATAACCGAACTCACACCCGTAAATTTTCAGGACTCGCAACCGCATTCTTAGAAAATCCGCGCTGTGTGAACCGAACCGCACTCGACAGCTAGTTGTCTGTCACGTCATACAGTGCGAGAGAGCCGCTCTTCTAAAGTGTTTTGTGTGTGGTTTCGCTTTCAGTAACTAACTGCGACAGAGATATGAGCTGTGTGTCATCCGAAGGTGTTAGATCCAGTCAGTTTTGTTTCTTTTCCAAATTCAAATGCCGTGTCATGCGTGAGATGTTGCAAAGGACGTGACGCGAGTGCAACGGTTAAAGACTCCGGCTAACGCGTGTTTACATGCTGCTGTTGGTTAATGAAGTTTTGATGGATGAACTCGCGGTTCAGTTAGTCTCTTAGTGATAAGATTTTTCAGTTTTATGGACGTCGCCATCTTTAATATTACGTTGGTCACTGTCGCTATGGTTACTAGTAAGAGAATACGGGCTTGACTCTTGCTGCACCTTCATACAGACAGTGTTCCAGACGCTACTGTAAGCTGCTGTGTGAACGGGACATTTCAAGACTCACACCTGGAAGTAAATGCGGTTGTCAATCCCAAAAACTGACAGTGTGAATGTGACCTAGCTGTTGGCATTGGTCACACCACCCGTGTAATCAAGTTGGTGTAAGCATTGAGGTTGGCAACATCCAGCACATTGTAATATTGGATCATTTCTGGTTTCTTCTTAACACTGTTATCATCCACTGCTTTATCATCACGTATGGTGCTCAGGAGGACAACAGCCTATCCCTTCTTCGACACATACCTTTCCATGGTCATGCTGCCATTGAATCCAAATTCTGAGCTATGCTTCTCCCTCAATTTGGATGGCTTCATGACACGCGGTATGTCCGGCTTGTTCTGGCGAAGAGTCCACTGACAGACATAAAGGGTGTCTAATAGCATTGATTTATGACAAAAAATTAAAATGACGAAATATGGAGATACAAGGTTTCTGCCTGACAGCGACGACATATACTTTGAATATAATAATGTTCTATTTCAACTTTTATTTTGATGACCTTGCTAACATTAGATAGCTAGAATAGAGTATGCCAGCAGCAAGCAAGCTAATAGTATTGGAATTATGCATGTTTCTCACTAGTAATGGATTTCAAGGTCAAGAAAACCTTAGCCTAACATTCAAATATTATGTCCAGTTATCTTTCACAATATATGAAATATTTGTGATTATATATATATATATATACACAGTGCTGCTTGAAAGTTTGTGAACCCCTTGCTGAATCTGTGAAAATGTGAATAATTTTAACAAAATAAGAGGGATTATACAAAATGCATGTTATTTTTTATTTAGTACTGTCCTGAGTAAGATATTTTACATAAAATATGTTTACATATAGTCCACAAGACAAAAAAATAGATGAATATATAAAAACGACCCACTCAAAAGTTGCAGGAGATGGCAGCAACAAAGTCCCAGAGGACCAAACTAAAACACTCATCAGTCACCGTGGACACTAATGATCCTCACAGCTGTTCGTCATTTATCTTTGTGTATTTTATGCCACGTTCCAGGTAACCCATAACCCGTGTTTTTCCAACCTTCTACCCGTGAAAGTGCACTGGAATGGCAGTCAAACCCGTGAACTCGTACTAGATCGATGTACTCCCAGTTTCACGCTCTGATGTCACATAGCCCGCGAAACAACAATGGCAGCCCCTACGGATGCGGTGTTTACGCAAGTGCACGGTAAAATACCTTTTATTTTACGTTATAACAGCTTCTCTTGCCTTATGCGCCGTTTTTCCTCCTCCGTTTCCCTCAAATAAGCAAGGAGTAAGCACCTTTGGCGATAGAAATGATTGTAAATGAGCATAAGCCCCGTATGGTCCGCCATGCTGGTTTGTTTACACTCAGGCAGTTTGGCTTGACTTGCCTGGAACGCTACAAAGTCGTGAGTCGTGGTTTTAAGTCGTCACTTACGGGCTCAAAAACGTGAGCATCATCGATCGACAACAGCAAGCGGCACGGTCTCCCAAACACTCTACAGCTGAAATTGAAAAAAATATTACACATTTTTTTGTGTGTAACTTTAGTTTTCGCTAGTGTCCAAATTATTATAAGACTTCTGCTGATCCTGTGAAGATAATTTTTTAATACAGATTCTTGAGAATACTGTAAGATCTGCAAATTTTAAGGCAGTTATGCAAGCTGTCAAGAAGGTCACTAAACCCAGTTTGCATGATGAAAAGCACTCTGGTCACACTTTATATTAGGTGGATTTAAAGGATTAGTTCACTTTAAAATGAAAATTACCCCATGATTTACTCACCCTCAAGCCATCCTAGGTGTATATGACTTTCTTCTTTCAGACGAATACCATCTGAGTTATATTAATAATCACCCTGATGCTCCAAAGCTTTATAATGGCAGTGCACAGAAACCACCTGTTTGAAACTCAAAATAGTGCATCAATACATCATAAAAGTATGATGTATTGATAAAGGCCTTCTGAAGAGAAGTGATGCATTTGTATAAGAAAAATATCCATATTTAATACATTATAAAGTAAAATATCTAGCTGCCGCCAGACCGCCTTCCATATTCAATTTATGAAGAAAGTGTAAAACTCTCCCTCTAAACGAAGTCCAGTCTGATAGTTCTCAGAAAATGAACTGTAACTTAGTGAATACTAATCACAAAAAAAATAGACTTGTGTCTAAAGAAACGTTGAAATGTCAGGTTTTAAATCGTGTAAGTCAAATCGAAAACAAAAATTCTCTGTTTATGTAATCTTAATGAAAAGAGACACATGTCAGACGCCCGTGATTCAGCTCATTATCCGCTAATGCGGCCACGCCCACGGAGCGAGCGCTATTCAGACGCAAATTCTGAGGCAATACATGTATACATCGTCGCAATCGTGTATTTATTGTCTTGAAAAGTGTTTATCTGTATGTTAAAGCCATGGTTGGCGATCTCTGGAAGCCTCTATTAGTTCCTGGAATGTCACATGATATGCCTGTTCTTCTTTAGGAGGCATTTGTGGACTAAAGGTGTACAGAGCACCCTCCGGCTGCAAGTATGAATTGAAAACGCAGTATCCAGCGTTCATAGTGATGACAATAAATATTACTCCTCTGTATAGAAAATTGACATAAACATATGAGAATCCATCAGTATTTCTCCAAATGTGCATGCTTTTAAGCATATTAAGAAATTACGGTCAATATTTAAGAGTAAAACAGAGGTCAAAATGTGAAGCTTGAGTCTTAGATCTTTTTAATGATGTATAGTTTGTCAACTGCACATTAACCTTTAGGCTATATATTATAACAAATAAAGTAGTCTATATGAAATGCCATAGAGGTAGGAATGTTCAGACGCTTTGCATCACAGAAATACATTATATTTTAAAGTATATTAAAATATAAAACCATTATTTGGTTTGAGACTTGAGACTTCTTTTAAAAACATTAGTAATGCGTCCAATCTTTTGACTGGTAATGTAATTTAACATAGGCCTATACAAAATTTTCTTCACATGATGTGCAATAATACGTGCATGCATGAGCTCAGAAAAATCATGTTTTTTGTCAAGAGTGGACATTAATCCTGTTATAAGCATGATCACAGAGGGTTTTTTCACATAGCCTACCTGACTGAAAGGGCTCATTATGCGGGTCATTATGCGAATCTTTTGTCTTCTCAGGTGTGAATCACAGCATTATTCATGAAGATTCACGCCTCCACGCATACTGTGTTTCTTGACAAAAAGTGTCTTACAAAATGTAAATTAATATATTGTTTTATATGAACGAGTATGCAGGATAATTTTTACATCATTTTGAAGCAAAAACTCTAGTCTACAACCTCCAATACCCAGAAATCTTGTAAACACAGATTTATTTATTTTTTTTTGGCTTTATTTCAGTGACTTAAGTTTTTTGTTTTTTCAATAACCACGCATAAACGTTATTCCTTCAAAAAAACAAACATGTACATACATGTTCCTCACATAATATTGTAGCCTAGTTTGTGCTGAATACAGTGTAATGACACTTTTGTCATTAATATGTTTATGAACAACTGAAAAAAGCACAAATGTCAGGGCATGTCAAAACTTCTCAGGGCCCCAAAAATCCTCAGACCCCAGAGGGTTAAGTGCCCATTGGCTCACTGACCTATGGAGGTGGGATCTCCACAAAGAGTTATAGGGCAGCTTCACAGTGGCCTGTCTCTTTTCTTGCTTCTACTGCTGCTTATTCTGGTTGATGTGCTTGCGGGACAACCATCAGCTCTTCCCTACGTTTTCTGCTTGCCATTCTGCATTGCATCGGCAGGCCTTAATCTACAACCAGTCATGTGCTTACTCGAGAGAAAGAGAAGTCTCTCTCAGGCATTAAAGAGTCAAACTGACCACGCAAGTTCATCATCATTTATTCATTCAACACAGAAGAAATCGATTGCAACGTCAACGCCATAGACTCAAGGAACCATGAAACACTTATTCAGAAACTTTACAGAGTGCTTCAATTGCCAAGCCAATGCAAGTATGGCATATTTTAACTAAACAGAGGTTTAGGATAAGCAGTAAAATCCTTTTAATGAGGTGTTTTGAAAATAATAAGCTAATGGTTTCTTTTCATTTTTAAATTACTCTTCATTGTTTCATTCCCTGTTTCCATTTCCGGTTTTATTCTGTCACATTCCATTTTGCCTGCCAAGAATCTTTTTTTTTTTTTTTTTTTTGGCCATGAAAAATACCCTTTTCTTAGAATTAATGAATAATTAAAAGTGTTTGCTGGACAAACTGATTAATTGATTGTAATATTAATTTAGCTACTTTGAGTTAATCAGATTAACCGATCCAAATTTTCATATTTAATCATAAGTTATGATTATTATTTTCTCTTTGAGCTAATTTGCTTCACTGCTTTATTGCTGCACAAGTCCTCAAATATCTATGAAAGCTTGTTTTTAAAACTTAAAAGATAATGGTGAGTTTATATCTCGCAATTCTGACTTTCTTCACAATTGCAAGTTTACATTTGCAATTCTGACTTTTTTTCTTGCTAATAGTTTTGAATTTATTTCTCGCTATTTCTTTTGTTTATATCTCTCCCAGTTGCTCAAAACTTAGTAATTCAAAATTTAAGTTAACAGGACTGTAAACAATTGGACAACCTGAATTGCTTCTTTTTCAGAAATGTGGTTTTCTATCGCTAAATTGTCAAATCAAATAGAAATAGCACATTAAAGTTACAACTAAATAATGTACATCTGTTTTTGTGTGTATGTACAGGTCTGGTACCAAGAATATTTTTGCTCATGCGGCCGAAAAGTCCACCCAATAGAGAAAAGTTTTGCGCAGCAAGAAAATAATTCAAGGAAACATTGCTTGTTACACAGGGTTTTAATTAAATGTCATTAAAAAATAAAGGTTATTTTAAAGTGATTGCACAAAGTATGAATCTATATGAATATTTGGGTATTGGTATCATATAAGACTATTTGAAAACAGCAAATGCTGTGTATACACACACACACTATATATATATATATATATATATGTATATAAAATATAAATGTCCCCTGAACATGCAACTCTCCCAAAAAACATTTTGGGAAAAACAATTTGGCCTAAATGTAAAACAACTGATACATGATTGACAAAATTAGAAGTAATCAAAGAACTTGTGTGTTACATGTGCAATCTGTCTTAACATTACAGAGGAGATTCCTTAGTCTCCACTTTGATATCAGTGTAAGTGACGCCTTTGTATGCGCCCTTGGTTTCGTACTGTAACACACTGCCATTCTTGCAGGTGATCTTCACTGTGCCAGTGTAAGGCATGTCAAAAGTGGCTCTTCCAATGGTGATGTTAACATCCACCTTCTTCCCTGCTGGTACTTCGACATCAGTAGACAGAGTTTCTGTTCTCTCATCTGAATGCTCCTGACTGTAAGTGCTTTCAAGTCCAACGCTGATACTGTATCCTGCTGTAACTTCTGCAATCTCTGGAATCCCAGCCTTCACTTCCATACTAAATGTTGCTGTTAAACTTGCACTCACAGACCATGAAGATTTATTGGTTATTTTCTTTGAGGTTTCAACTTTTTGTTTTTGAGCGATGGAGGAGTTGTTCCTGTAAGTCATGGATTTGATTTCTTCTACTGTCACCTTTGGTATCAGTTGGTTTATAGTGGGATAGTTGACATTGGTGAGAACTGTTGATTGAACTGCATTGAGAAACATGAATCCCATGGAGTCGATGTCAGCACCAGCTCTTCCTACAACTCCCAAACAAAATCCAGAGCCGACATCCATGGGATATTCTGTTTTTAAACCCCAACTTGTCATCTTTGCAAAGAATTCTCTCCCAAGACTGGTTTTGAATTTGATAGCTCCAAGACGTGTTCCTGCTCCGTTCCCCCACAAGGACAGTGAGGTGAAACACTCACCAGGCTGGAACTTGAACTCTTGATGATCTCCAGCTTGTTCTCCAAAAGTTTGAACTCTCCCATCTGAAAGCCAAACCCTGACAGCCTTCACCTGCCATCCTCCAACCCAAACCCCGATCTTCTCTAAACTGGCACCGTTGTTCTCACCAGTAAATGAAAATGGACCACCTCCCCTTCCACCAATTAGCTCTAGAGTTGTTGGGTAGGACATCTTTGAATGAAATTGATCTGAAAATAATATCACAGATCAGAATTAGCATCAGCTATATACTTTCTTGTATTGTTTCCCACCCCAGATTCTGGAGACACAACAACTGTACATGTTGATTACTTTTTTTAACTGACCAGTCCATTTCGGGTCTTCAGGTCTCTACTAATATGCTGATGAGTTGAATCAGCTGTGTCTGGATAGGCAATCATGCAAAATGTGCAGTTCCCTTTCAGTCAGTCACATTCAACGTCACATCAGTGACTGACGATTTGGGATCTCGCCTGAGAGTCCAATGAACTTTGAGTGTAAACGAAATGAGCCAATGCTCTCAAGAGATTCCAGTTCGTCAGTCACTGACGTGACATCTCTGTTCCCTCCTTCAGGGAATGAGGGTTATATTCATAACTGAGATGTTCTGGCATGCCTCTGGGAACAGGGTTGGGAAACATTAGTTGCTTTTCCACTGTCAGGCCGAACGGTTCTAAAAATGTCAAGTAGTGGTTTTGGTTATATTTCCACTCAAGCTTGTTTAGGCACGACACGATTAAAAACCATTCTCAGCCTGGAATGCTCAGCACCGTTGATGCATGTAGTGACATGGCCACTCAGGATTCGTCACTTGTCTGTTGCCTGGCTATCAGTTCTCTGTAGCTGGCCAAGTAATCACCTTTTACGTGCATCCGATACACAATATTCAGTTAAATTTCATTTGAGTTTTCTTTAAATCAATAGTAAGTGGAATTATTTGGCTATTAGTCTTCTTATTATGGAAAAATTATTCTGGGAAAATTTATATTTTATCAAATATTTTATATTCTAAAATTGCTATAAAATGAAAGTTATATGTCTAACCAAGTTGTGTTCCAAATTTGAAGTTGATGTCACAAAAATTGAAGTTCCTATGAGATTTTGTTTAAGCGCTGTACCAAAAATAGCCACTGTGGTGTCACCGACATTCTATAACTTTTTTATGCATTCTCCTGATACAAATTGATAAATTTCTGTCAAATATCACTTCTATCACAAAAGAAATATGGCGAATATGGAACCGTGAGACTCAGACCTTTCCAACGATATGTGTTTTGTCAAGATTAGAAAAGGTTTTGACTATAAAGTAGCTAAAATAAATATTGTAATATGAAACCTGACACCACCCACTAGAGGAGCTCACTTAAAGAAATTAAAGTACTGTTTCCATGGTAACAACATTCAATTTCAAAACAGTTTTCACAGGCTGAATCTTGAGTTCGTAAGCTTTCGAAAAAAAGGCAATAAATAAAAACAGCACCAAGCGGCCCACCGTTGACAAATAAGGGGATAATAAATTAATATTTTATTTTAAATTAAGGATGACAAAAAAAAGTGCAGAATTAAGAAATGATTATATTAACATATTGTACTATTGGGTCTATATTACATTGTGCTTATAGACAGCATTTGAATGAAGTTTGGGATTATCAACAAATGTTATAAGAATATTTATCCCAATTATTTTTCTCTCTCCCATCCCACAGCTTCACGTATCTTGTCTTTTTTTACTTAATATTTTATTATTTATTATTATTATATTGACCCCTATAGGCTATTATTCAGTAGCTCAATTAAATAGCATAATGTGTATGAATAAATATATACCAAAATTTTTAATTCCTGTAAATCAAACTTCCCATAAAATTCTCTCAAGTGCACCTTCAGAAATAGTCATAAAGCTTTATTGCCATGATTGTCGGGAATTTACAAAACATAACAATATACATAACATTAATTAGGTAAAGAGATTAATACATGGAGAACAAATATATAACCAATAATAACATATTAAATATTTGTATATTATTTTAATGTTTGGTGTAACCAAAAATGAAAAATTATATTCCTCTTGTTTATGTTTTATCATACAATCAATCAGCATCTTTTGCATTCATTTATAATATAATCAGACATATTATTATCAACATTTCTTTTGATGAGTTTTGTTTCTTGAATACATATATATCAATGGTATATCTATATTTTTAACTTGTCTTTTTTGTTTTGAAGACGTGACCACTATCTAATTTTAATACAAATATAACCGTGGCCTCAAGAGTCTCAGTGGCTTTGCACATGGAAATTTGACTGATCTTTCCAAGTGTGTCTGACTGCATCCCGCAGAACTACAAACTACGCTCCAACAAATTATGCCCCCTACCTCAAGTTACGCCCCCTACAATGAAACAGCCATTCAGGATGTCGGGTAGGTTTCGGGTAAAGTTTAAGGTTGAGGGTAGGCTTTTAGTTATAGGCTAATTACCATGGGTCTGTATTAATTTGATTGCATTATTTATTTTATGTTTTACTAAACAGATGTTATTTCATACTTCATAAGATTTGAAAGGAATATAAGTTAGTCTTACAAACATTTCATACATAAAACAAAATAATTTCAAAAGATTGTTTTAGTCAATGATATCCATGCTTGTTTCTTCATGGGAGGCTACTACTACTACTTGTAGTAGTTGGTGTGGTTTGTTGTACTGCGGGACGCAGACAGACCCTTCTCAATCCTTGACACGATCGCGGACAACAACGCAAAGTTGATTCTGCGCTAATTTAATCTTATGAGAATCGATAACATTTTTGACTATTTTGATACAAAGGTCTTGTTAATGTTTTTCAGTTTTGTTCAAGGTAAATAAAATGTACGGAGCCCCGCACATGACATGCAAGAAAAAAAATTTAATTGTGCGCACGACACTAATTCGTTCCCTCGTTTTATTAAATCGTGCATGATTTATAAATCGAGGGAACGAAATAGTAAATCGTGCGCACGTTTTAGTAAATCTAGGGAACGAAATAGAAAATCATGCACACGATTTAGCCTAGTATTTTTTTCCTGCATGTTATGTCCGGGGCTCTGTAAAAACGACAGTTTTTCAATAACGGAAGAATATGAAAAAGTATGGTTTGGGGTTAAAGGCACCCCTGCTGGTGGCGCTAAAGGCACAATAATTAACATGGTAATAAATAGCTGGCTGACTTTTCCATTTGTTGATATGACATTCAGATAGTAAATGTCATATATTAAGTTGGGTGTCAACCTTAGAGATAATTACCATTTTTATGATGAAACCATAATTTTTTTATATATATATATATATATAAATATCATAATAAAATATTGTATTTGTTACTACTGCAAAGCTATATTAAATTATTATGGGATCTCATTCAATGTTTTCAGAATCTTAATTTCTAAAATAATTTTTTTTCTGTACTGTATATTTAAAATTAACATTTTAATGACAGTATGTTTACTGAACAAAAATTATTTTAATTATCAAAATAAACCAAACGAGGGAAAAAACAAATAGAACAAACTTAGTTAAAGTGGTTGTTTTGAACAAGTATAAACATTATTCTTATTTCTAGTATTTGTATCAATACTTCATGCCTTTTGTGGGGTAAAAGGCCCCCTCATACATTTATAAGATGTTTAAACAAACAAACCACTTTTTTTTTCCTGCTATCATACAATATGGGAGTAGTGAAAAGCACATTTTTCTTAAGGAGCCCCTTTGCGGTGCCAGAAAATTGGGTTGAATAATCTCATGCAGTTTCAGAAACTGTTAGCTACATCTTAAGTCAAGTGCCCATGAGAGAAAGCGTACTTACATGGATGACTGCAGTCTGAACTTCTTCTCAAGAGCAGCTGGTCTGGTCAAAGCGAGAAAAGTGAGATGTGTTTGGTCAGGCTGCTGCTTAAATAGAGCTCCAAAGAGGACAGGCAGTACCTAAAACACACCCCGAGTCAGTGTAACCAGCTCCCCCCATCTCTCACTCACAATTAAACACAATCTTTTTAAAGCATGTTTTCTTTTCTTTTTTTCTATTCTGCAAAAAAACAAAATATATATATATATTTTTTTTAAATCAGCACGCTGCCACTATTACTGCTACACATGCAAATTCAGTATTACATTATAATAAGTGTATGTACAGAGTATAAAATAACATATACACAATTTAGCTCAAAATTACTTAAGGTTTTAATTTCCCTTGACTAATAGCCTACACACACACAAAAAAAATATTGTATATGCTCAAAAAGAAAAGATAGCCAGTCCATTCTCAGGTGCGCAAGTCAAAAAAAGTTCGATCAACCAAATAACCAAAATTGTCCCACACTGAAAAACATAATTAGACCAAAGCAAGGGTCTATCACTAAAAATACTTTAACATCTGCAAAGTGAAAAAGTGCAGAAAAGTGTCCTAAAAACTGAGCAAAGAATATTTTCTTCTAGTCATTTATTTTATTCATTAATTCCCCCCTTTTTCCCTTCCACTCTTTGGTCTGTTTTAAGACACTTTTGCACTTTTTTCACTTTGCAGATGTTAAATTAAAGTAATTTTTGTGATAGAGCCTTGGTCTAATAGCCTACACACACATAGGGTTGGCAACAGTTATAGAAACCATACAGAATGCAGTTTGTCCTGTTTCAGGCCTGAGGGCTGTTTAATAAAAGATGCAAAGAAAAGCTACGAATGAACTTGAATGAACCTAACAAATAAGTTGGGGCTAAAGCAGTTTCATAAAAGGTAATTGAAGTTCACGCAATCCCACTAATTTGATCCAGGTTTATCTAGTGAAGATAATCGCGCGTGCACGCTTTTCTTAAGCAGCCCTAGAGGTCGATCATGGATCCAGTTCTCCTCTGGCCAACAACGAACAGTGCATGATTATGATTCAGGCAGCTTTACAGATCATAAGTCAGATTGGGATCACAGGTTATGGTCTAGTTGACAATCTCAGCTGATACTTCAGGGATGCTTTGTGTTTGTGTTTAGGCGCAGGTTCTCCATCTGATCTGGATACAGTCGAATCTACTGCCACTGTATTGAATTCACCCAACTAGACGATTGTACAAGTTTATATACAGTATGCACTAGAAAACCATCATGTCACTAGAGACGTGCCACCAGCAGGATTGAGTAGCTACCTTGCTGGGAAATCCGGGCCAGTGTTTTCCAGAAATTATACCATACTGATCCGTGCTCAAGTGGAAATGCAACTGGAACCATTCGTCCTGATGGTGGAAAAGTGCCTATTTTGTGTTTTAATACAAATACTGTAAAGAGGATACAGAAGCTCTTGATATATTTGTTTTTAAAAGTCAATAATGGTAGCACTTTCTTAAGATCATGGTTCCATATGCGGTACAATTACAAACTGTTCCAAGCAATAAAATCGACTCGCTGTTGGTCTTGTATTCTAATCCTGACTTCGGAGCAATGCAATTGAAAAACCTGGATCGATATAATACGGCATAAGGTAACTATTGGATCGGTATAATATGGTGTAATTCAGCAACAGTAACTGTTGGATTGGTATAATGCAACAACGGTAACTGTTGGATCAGTATAATACGGCATAATACAACAACAGTAACTGTTGGATCAGAATAATATGCCGTAATTCAGCAACGCTAACTGTTGGATTGGTATAATACGGCGTAATTCAGCAACGGTAACTGTTGGGTTTATATAATATGCCGTAATTCAGCAACGCTAACTGTTGGATTGGTATAATACGGCGTAATTCAGCAACGGTAACTGTTGGATCGGTATAATACAACAACGGTAACTGTTGGATCAGTATAATACGGCGTAATACAACAACGGTAACTGTTGGATCAGTATAATACGGCGTAATACAACAACGGTAACTGTTCGATTGGTATAATACAACAACGGTAACTGTTGGATCGGTATAATACGGCTTAATACAACAACGGTAACTATTGGATCGGTATAATACGGCGTAATACAACAATGGTAACTGTTGGATTGGTATAATACAACAACGGTAACTTGGATTGGTATAATACAACAACGTTGACTGTTGGATCGGTATAATATGGCTTAATACAACAACGGTAACTGTTGGACTGGTATAATACAACAACAGTAACTGTTGGATTGGTATAATATGGCTTAATACAACAACGGTAACTGTTGGATTGGTATAATGCAACAACGGTAACTGTTGGATTGGTATAATACAGCTTAATACAACAACGGTAACTGTTGGATTGGTATAATACGGCTTAATACAACAACGGTAACTGTTGGATCAGTATAATACGGCGTAATACAACAACGGTAACTGTTGGACTGGTATAATACAACAACAGTAACTGTTGGATTGGAATAATACAACAACGGTATAATACAACAACGGTAACTGTTGGATCGGTATAATACGGCGTAATTCAGCAACGGTAACTGTTGGATTGGTATAATGTAACAACCGTAACTCTTGGATTGGTATAATACGGCTTAATACAACAACGGTAACTGTTGGATCAGCATAATACGGCGTAATACAACAACGGTAACTGTTGGATTGGTATAATACAACAACGGTAACTCTTGGATCGGTATAATACGGCGTATTACAACAACGGTAACTGTTGGATCGGTATAATACGGCGTAATACAACAACGGTAACTGTTGGATTGGTATAATACAACAACGGTAACTGTTGGATCGGTATAATATGGCTTAATACAACAACGGTAACTGTTGGATTGGTATAATACAACAACGGTAACTGTTGGACTGGTATAATACAACAACAGTAACTGTTGGATTGGTATAATACAACAACGGTAACTGTTGGATCGGTATAATACGGCGTAATACAACAACGGTAACTGTTGGATTGGTATAATACAACAACGGTAACTGTTGGATCGGTATAATACGGCGTAATACAACAACGGTAACTGTTGGATCGGTATAATACGGCGTAATACAACAACGGTAACTGTTGGATTGGTATAATACAACAACGGTAACTGTTGGATCGGTATAATAAGGCGTAATACAACAACGGTAACTGTTTGGTCTGATGGTGAAAAAGCACAACAGTTCTTTCAGAATGTGTCATCAGCAAAAACAGGCTCGTTCACAAAACTTTTTTTTTTTTTTTTAAATGCATTTTTCTTGAAAGCTGTAAGTACAATATTCTAACCCGGACATGTATTTATACATGTATAATTGTCATTAGGACATTAAACTAGCCAATAATCGTAATCACTTTATCACAAAATAAAAAGTATTCAAGAACCTGTTTAGTAATATAAACATTCTGATGAAAGGTTCATCAGGTCTGAATGCAAATATATCAATGCAAATATATCAATGCAAAACTATGCAAAAGTAGTAAGTAGAAGTAGTTTTTCTAACTAGTCAACAGATAGGAGAGCAGAGGGCAGCCTCACCTAACCATCAATCACTAACAATAACTTTAGTCCAGGGGTCAAAATCTGAACCTTGAGAGCCACATCTGAACCTGCCAATCAAGATAAAAATCTAGATAAAATCTGCAGGACATTGGCCCTCCAGGATCAGGTTTGAACACACCTGTATAGACAGGATTGAAGCTCAGATAAGATCAACTGAGAAACTTGTAAAGTTAATGCAAATAACTTGCATTACTTCTAACACAAGGGTTCACAACAATTCACCAACCATCCAGGCACTTTGAGGCAAACTTGATTGCAGCAAAGAAGATGATCTGAGACATAAATGAATCCTTAAAGTTTAAGGAACCACTTCACAAGAAAAAACAAAACAATGCCTTTAATGCTGCACAACAAGAAGAGGGACTGTTAACCCAAAATGAAGATTCTGTCATAATTTATTCTTCCTCATGTCACGTCACTGGGTTTATTTATTCATATTTTTATTATTTTGTGTCCATTCAATGGAAGTCAGTGTGGTCCAAAGAAGTCATACAGGTTTGGAGAGACATGAGGGTGAATAAATGACAGAATTGGTATTTTAAGTGAACTATTCCTTTAATGTACAGCATTCTGTAGTGTTAGCAAGAGCAGATACATGACAACATATCAAAACTGATACATCAAGCCAGGGTATTGCAATCCCATCCATGATATAATATTAAAATATCCTAAGTTTTGAAGTTCCCCATAGCTCAAGTCCCACCAGGATTTCGTTATTTTGTGTGTGTGCGTGTGCCTGCATGTTTTTTGCGATCAAAATGACTGACTGTGTAGTAATTTCCAGAAATTTGCAAAAAAAATTGCAATTTTTTTTTTTATTATTATTAGGATACCACATTTACCATGTTATGTATTATGTTTGATGCAAAATGCAAAGATCTTGTTTATTTTGGTATCTTATATAATCGCAATAAGTTTACATAAGAAACAAAGTGTCATCTTTCAAATTCTGTCCATTTAATCATGAAATTTAAACAGAAAATGCTGTTTGACGCTCTTTAATGTGGCGTGACAGATCACTATCCACCGTTTTCCGGGGACAGTCCCGGTTTTTGGTGTTCTGTCCCCAGAAATGTCCCTGTTTTACAGTTAGTTCAAAACAACCTGCAAATACATTGCAAAATAACATACTAACTATTCATGTTAAATTAACGTAATGCTGTATCTATAACAGGGCCTCAACAGGGTGTGGGATTGTTTTGCACAATTTTAAACGTCCACAAAAGTTCTGCACAAACATCTTAACTATATCACGTAGTGAAGGTACACTCAGATCTGAATAAATAAATATATAAATAAATATATAAATATAAATAAATAAATAATAATAATACACTTGCAACTTACTTTGTGCTTAAAATGAGTCTAAAATACAAAATAATAGTTAAAAAAGTTGTCATTTCTGTATAAACAGCTTGTGAAAATGAAAATATTAAAATCAATATTCAATATTTATATTGTTTTATTTTTTAATGTGCTTTTGTAAAGACATACTTTAACGTTATAGGCATATTGTATTGAATGGCTTTTACAATGGTTACTATTAATAGTGTAATAGTTTTCTGGTGAATTGTATTAAGACCAGACCAAAAATCCTAATAATCAAGCTAAATCATAATAATTATTAATGTAATAGCCTGATATAGGGAACCCACAATAAATAAAAAAATGTACTGTCTCCGTTTTTTAATTAATAGATAACCTATGATTTAAGTGATATTTTGACCACTCAAATAGGAAATGTCCCCGGTTTCCATTTCAGAAATCTGGTCACCTTACTGTACAGGCGCCTAATTTCAAATAGCAGCACGGAGCGCGAATGAATGTGATCCTCTCTTCCTCTTTAATACTAAATACAGAATAAACATGAATGAACATCTGAAGGTATGTTGAAAGATACAGTACAACTTACATGCAACTTACAACTAAATATATGCACTATGTAGCCTATATATTCATTATATTTTACTTACCTTGTTAGTGATGACTTGATTATTTAAAGCATGTTTATTATTAGATTTAGAAGTTAATGTTTGCATACAATTTGTTATTTGAGTGTTGATTACTATATCTAAAAATAAATAGCAACTCTGGTGCGGTTCGAATGATATATGAACGCAACACGGACCAAAGACATGTAAACAAACCAAAAACAGGAAGATGAGACCCTAAAAAGCACAGAATGCTCATGCATATCATTTTTTTTCATCATAGTTGTGATGTTTCCCATCACAGTTTGGTACATGCATCAGAACCTTGTCTCCTTGTAGATTGTGTGTGTGACAGAGGGATTACTGCCGCTGTTTTGACTCCTTTACAGATTTTATAAGCTCTTCACGAGTTCGCAGCTGGTCAAAATACCATCATATGTAGACTACACACATACAACGAACTCATTTAGACCAACACACATTGTTTTGTCTAAATGTTTTGTCTGGACCAAACTAAAAGTGTGAACACACCCCCAAAAAACATGGAATTAATTTTCACTGTTGTGCTGATGGCACTCAGTTATATATTTCATCATGACCAGATGAAATCTCTAAATTAACCAAGTTGGGAGAGTGTGTTAAAGATATAAAACATTGGATGACCAGTATTTTTTTTTTCTATTAAATTCAGATAAGACTGAGGTATTACTTACTGGACCAAAAACTTATACACCGAATCTGACCTGGGTGTTATATTAGACAGTAATTTGTCTTTTGAAAATCATATCTCATATGTTACAAAAACAGCCTTCTCAGAAACATTGCTAACCTACGGAACATGTTATCTGTTTCTGATGCAGAAAAGTTAGTTCATGCTTTCCTGTAATGCATTACTAGCTGGTTGTCCTGCATCCTCAATAAACAAGCTACAATTAGTCCAAAATGCAGCTGCTAGAGTTCTTACCAGGTCAAGAAAATATGATCGCATAACACCAATTTTATCATCTCTACACTGGTTACCTATTGCACTCTAAAAAAAAAAAAAAAATGCTGGGTTGTTTCAACAAATGTTCGAGTCAAATATGGACAACCCAAAATTAAAATTTTAAACCCAACAGTTGGGTTTGTCCATATGTGACCCAAGTAATCCTGGGACATTTTTAGAGTGTTTAATATAATGCTTAGTGCTTTGTTGAAATTCAATCGTCAATGTCATACAAATGATGATACAAAATGTTTTAAAATAAGGCATAGCTACTGTTTAACGTATTCACGTCAAAATAACCCCAAACATATACAGTCTCAAATTTGAGTTCGCTTTTAAATACTTTTTTTTGTTTTTAAATGCTGTTTTAAATACAGCACAGGTGTAATATTATAAAGCATTACTCAATAGAAAAAGAATGAATCAACAGAGAGATAATTACCACACGTCAAAATTTGATTGATGACCACCTTTCCCTCTCTTCGCCCCCACCCCACCATACCATCTGGACAACTTGCAAGATTAGTCTTTTTTCGTTAAGAATGTTCATAACAGTTTTAAATCAGTAACATAAAAAACATAGATTGATGTAAGTTGATACTGACAAGTAGGACTGACTGCCTTTTGACTAACTGCTAGCGGGTCTTACTGGATCTTAAGACACTGTCATATTTTAAATGAAACTGTATAATAGTTTCTAATTTTGACTCATACCTTTCCTTAAAAAATGGTTTAAAGGCTTAAATGTGAGGTTTTTATAAATCATTTATATAAAACTTGTTTTTGTCAACTTGTACTGTATGAACTGTAAAGTAGATCATCATTTTACAGTCATTTTATGGTTTACCGTACCGTAAACACTGATCTCCCCCCAATATAGTATTAATTTTATTTGTGCAGGTTTTAAAAAAGGTCTTAAAAGCCTTAAAATTGATTTTTCAAACCCCTTTATGTACCCCTTACAGGTGAACAAATCATTTTGAATATTTTTTAATGCCTAACAATTACCTTATTCGTATCATTTCATTTAATTGCAAAATTCATGTGTATAGTATTCACTATTTTAACGTTTTAATCAAAGAATGACTTATTTAAAAAAAAAAACCCTGAAAATCAGTGTGAAATAAATGTTAAAAGCAGCAATAAGAAAGCTGAAAACTGCATCTCTCGTTCAAACCCGCTCTCTATCTTGTACGCTGTACCAGCCATCTCTTCTCATTGGATTTTAGAAAGGTCATGTGCCCTTTAAATTTGGTTTTAATTGTCAGTACCTCCTTCTTTATGTATACAGACATGATGTAAGGACACAAAGATGAACAGTGGCATGCTCGAATTTCCCACAGAAACCTACCAGTATCACTGAGTATCACTCAAATTAGAAAACATTATTACAAGCTTACCGTTGTGAATCGGGCTAAGGTAAGGAGATTGTTTTGAACACTTGCTAGTTATGTACTGCAGATTTAACTAAACCCATTAGATTTTAGTCTTATCTAAAATCTTGTGATATTTACACCGTGTCCTAACCAGACATGTTGCAATAAGATTCCAGCGACAAACAATTTTACTGTCCACACTAGACGCGACGCGACAATGAGAAGCGATAAAATCAATCAAAAATCAGCCAATCAGAAGAGAGTGTGAGCGGGCTCTCTCGGCAAGAGCACAGCGGATACAATGAAATGGGCAAGTACTTAGTAAAATTCATAAATATTACACAATTTAAACATTGTTTAAAGTACATAAGGAGTGACTGAACCAATCTTTGTCATAGAATACACTTGTTTATTCGCATTGAGTTGACAGTTTGAACGTTCTTGTCCATTTATTTATTTTCAAGATCTGAGGTGAATTAGCCAGTGTTGTTTTCATTACAGCTAAAAAGCTGTGAACACAGAACGATATTCAAACTCACATTAGACGCTTTTAACATTAAATAAAGCACATAAACAGTGTCTGATATTATCATTGCCATACTTTGTGTTGCCGTTCCAGCGGAGAAATAGAAACCGTTTCTAACATAAAATATTCACGTGTCACCGTCGCGGCTGGTTAGGACACGGTGTTAGTCAATAAAACTAGACTACAACAAAAACAATTTAGATGACTTAAACTAAATCAAAATTTGCTGTCAAAAATAACACTGCGTTTCAGTTAATTAAACACTTTTATATAAAACCTTTAAATACGTTACAATATTTATAGCTTAATAAAATATATTTGGACACATCAAGACATTTATCCTGAAACGGGCACTTTGCCTTCGCTTGCTCCGTTTAAAACACTCATCTTTCATGTATCCAACAATCTTTGTATGAAAGAGTGGCAATTTACACCTTTGTATTGTCCTGCACCCCCACCGTGAAGCTACTGAACGGCTCTTCCCAAACCCCATATCTCTTTTACCCACTACAGCAAGATCACTCGCACCAAACATACTCACAGAATTATACCTCGAAGATCAGTGTAAAACATTTATTTAGTACTGAAACACAGCACATATTATACTGAAACAATCATAAGCAGTGCGTTTTCAATATACTGAAAATAAGTTGATTAAAAAAAAAAAAGATATTTGAAATGCACTTTACACACTGAAAAATACAGGTTGAATATGATGTTTTCTTTTTCTCTTCTGGTGCTGAAACTTTATCTCATCCAACTTCATCTGACAATGAAATCAGAAAAATCATTAAGACAATTTACAAGCAGAAACACACAATAAAGAGATCACAATGTTGTTTCTAAAAAAATAGAATAAATATTTTAAATGATGAGTTGAAGATGATGGGGGGGAGTGTGCTGACTTGTGTCTGATATTGTTTTTTTTTTATGTGCATCGGTTTTATTTTTTATTTACACATAGTACACACGCACATGCAGATGTACATACACCTCCTTTTCTGTTCTCATCTAATTTTAGCTCACCTGCAAAATACCTGAACCTCACACAAAACCAGAACTATGTATACATACGGCCCTTGGTCTCATTTGAAATGTGCCTAAATCAGGGGTGTCCAACCCTAGTCCTGGAGGGCTAACGCCCTGCAGATGCTATTTCATGTATTCTGACTTATTTACACTGTTAAAGAGTTGGATTTTCATGCAAAACGAGTTGGATGAATGACAGTATTTCTGTGCCAAAAATTCTCTTCCAAATCCTCACAGATATCGGAATCTTATTTTCGAGTATGTGCCCGAGTGATGTCAACAAGGTCGGAATTCCTGGTACGGGCACTTCTCCCGGAAGAGCGCGCGCACACATGTTGACCAGAGCGAGAGAGCAAGAGCACGCCCATCAACGCGCGTTCGGGTTTACGGAAGTCGTCGGCAGTGCTGCACGAAATCAACAATGTCACCAAAGAAGTGTGTTTTTGGTTGTGAGGGAAAGATAACCTTGCTTCCCAAAGAACCCAGCGTCAAGTGGAGCTGAGAGTTTTGTGCTCACGCAATACATTGATGCGCTCTCGAAATTTGTTATTAAAATAACCATAGAAACTGACAGTTTCAATCACTTTTTATTGGTTAAAATGAATGGAGAATATCTCGTGTTTTTCCGTGGCTGCTCGAGCCCTCAGGATCGGCGCTTATGGTTTCATAAACAAGGCCCAGTTCTACACTGGATTTACAGACGTTTGAAACTGAAAGATGGAGCGGTCACAGCGATAATGATCCCGGTCATGAGTCGAACCCGCAGGTGGAGAGTAAAACTGCTTCAAATGTCTGTTTTGTTGGCAATAGGCGCCTAAGTGCATATAATGTAAACAACACGAATTCATTATTCATCATTCAAATGCTATATTCATTATAGTGATTCAAAAGTTATCCAGGGATAATGCGATGGTGTATTGTGTGTTTAAATACAGTTGTTTAGCTGACCATTGATAGCTTGCAGGCGATCGCTACACAAAAGCTGCGCATGCTCGTCGTCACTCTTTAGCTCCGCTCACAGGACACGCCTCCAGGCGCTCGGCTGTTTTCGGAAAAATACTTGGTACAGCGAATGTATCTTTTATAAATATGATAAAACTAAAGACTTTTTGGAGATATGAAGGATGCTATACTACTCTATAGGTACTCAAGAATAACATGAGATTGGCAGAAACTGTGTGTGATACCCCCCCTTTAACACCGCCCTATTGAAGAGACACACAAATTAGCTCTGCTGCAATTTGTATAGAGATCATTTACATTTTATCCCAGTTTCATTCAAACTTCAGCCGTAGTTTGCTTTTTAAGTGAATGCTGTTTAAGATGTTGCCTAAACCAACAAAGCAAAAGCCGAAAAAAGTAATAATTACAGAAATTGTGTCTGACTCTGAAGGCCTGGAGGAGTTGCGAGTTGTGACAACATAAAGGTAAGCTATGTAATCAAAATGATCAAATGTTTGATGTCTTTGTTATTTATTACTTTGTGCTTTCAGTAACATTAATATTCTTACAAAAAGTTCACTCACCTGGAACTCAAATGGTCATTTTCTTTCTGTTAACAACAACAGTTTTTCAGATATTAATATGTTGGCCTACAGAATAAATTAAAACAGAATATTCTTTTCTCACTTACCTCCATATACTTCAACCTCACACAAAATGAGAATTCTAAAAATCCCAGGTAGAACAATGTTGACGTATCGGCCCTCAATAGGCTTAAACTCATATGTTTCTGTGCCTCCATTTGGGATGGACCAAATTGTTGTAGCCCTTTAGATTACATACACACACAAATAAAGAGAAAAGTTACATCTCTCAATATCTCTCTCTCTCCCTTCTGGAAGAAAAAAAAATGAGAAAGAGAGAATCCTTACAGCTGATTGTTGTTGCCATTGCTATGCAGGCTATTGCCAATACGGATCTGAGCACCTGATATCCACTCTCCACAACAGTCTCCACGATTAGTGATGGTAACCTTGGTTATGCTGTAGACGCCCATTAAATCCACTCTCCACCAGGGACTAAACTCAATGTTAGTATGAGTGCATGACCCATACAAATAATTTGGATTACTGTTTCCATCTACAGCATGGTGAGATGATCCAAGGAAAATGTTTGTAGA
This sequence comes from Mylopharyngodon piceus, assembly GCA_039654765.1. NCBI lineage: Eukaryota > Metazoa > Chordata > Actinopteri > Cypriniformes > Xenocyprididae > Mylopharyngodon > Mylopharyngodon piceus. Next base: position 25,074,163 of record CM077454.1, read on the forward strand.
AGACTGGACAGTTTTTGCTCCAAGAGCAATATTCCCTGTTTACCATGGGGGAAAAAACAAACAAATTACACATATTTCTTGTCTTTTGTTGTGCTGAAAAAACCCCCCAACATTATGAGTAACAGTATACAAAGCTATGTTATCAACATGATGTATTAATTAAAATGTTTGACATATTTGAACTCTTTGTAAGATTATTTGCTATATGTAAGAACTTTAAACATTAAGAAAACTCACTTGGAATGTCTTCTGTATCTTCTGCAAAAAACAAAAAAACAAAAAAACATTACGCACAAAACAAAACTGAATCACAAACTAGAATGAGTCGGTCTAAGGTATTTTTCCTCTCACACAACACTACTCTCACACTACTAGACAACAATCAGACATTGCACAGATGAGCCTGTATGTGGCTTTCAACACCATAACACACATGTTATTACACTAACAAATGTACATGAATTATCCCAAACATACCTGTCCAATGAGTGACACACAGGCCAGGCAGAAGCGCAAGCAACAAAATCACCAGTACGTTCATCCTGACCTCAGAAATAAAGAATACAGTATGTTATGTCAGCATATGGAGAAATTATTTTGTCTCATCCTCCTTTTGACAGAGGAGCAGTACTCATAATATTATAAAAGAACCCCATAAGCTCTGCATGACGTATAGTAGTAATCCCCCTTTTTGTAGCTTGTTATCCAGTCAAATATTAGCAATAATATAACAGCTTTTTATACCTTGAGAATAGTTTTTTTTTTAAGTATCCAGGTTGATGCTGTCTTTCAAATGTTTTTTCTTGCGTGGTTCACTTACAGTGAGGACTGAAGCACGATCCTTACCTGTCACTTCCTCAGGTTGTGTAGTTGAACCTCAGATCAAAAAGAGTGGAATGAGTGGACTGATCTCTCTCTCTCTCTCTCTCTCTCTCTCTCTCTCTATACAGTTTCTTCTGTGCTCTTGTATGTACATATAAGTGTTCGTGTGGAGGATGTGTTGCAAAATCACATAACTGCTTTTGAAATGACTGCGCTATACTGACTTCTCTTCTAAATGAGTATTTCTGTTTCAGCAGGTTGCTTTTCTTTTATAAATGGCAAGGTAAGAAAACAGCTGAAGTCATGCTGTCGTCTTATCTGCACAAGCAGCTTCTGTTATTGCCACAAACACTAGTGACATGCACAAAAATAACAGCATTGTCAAATGTTTGTAGAACCCTTAATATGATTACTCTCAAAGGCTACTTCATTCACATCTGCTGCACTGTTGAATATAAATGAAAATGAATAACATGTATTTTCTCATTTGTTGGGAAGTATGTTGTGCTGCATGTCTGTTATCTTCGAATGTTGTCTGACCAGAGAGCAGCTGACCCAGCTGAGAGAGACAGGAATGTCATGGGCCGCTATCTCTACCTGTTTGGGTGTGAGCTGACAAACCTTATGAAGACGATGCCTTCAGTATGGCAGAGACTAATTTCAGCACAATTTTTCACATCTTGACTGTGATGCACTGATTCATTCAATTATCAGTCAAACGCTGAAGTTACACTTGTCTAAGACGAGTGTACTTAGGTAGCATATTATATATAAAATATTAATATGATATCTAATCATGTGTCATTTTGATGTCAAGTGCGCTTATACTGATGTTGCTGATATTGTTCAATTGACCCTTCGCAAAGACCTGCCCCCCTTAGTTACTGTTGCCATGGCACTTTCACGCCACACATATTCTCACAGAGTGAAAAATACATTGCGGAGCAAAGAGGACACTGACAACATGCCGGCAGACTAGACAGAGCAGGTTAATTTTGGTATGAAACAGTCTCAGCTTTCAAATTTTAAGAAATTCAAACAATAGATACTGTTTTGCGGGTCTTTAATGTGTCGTGACAGATCGCTGTAGCGTCTCAGTTCAAGCGGCACGTGAACCAATCATTTCTTCCTACCAGTTATAAACGTGAATTAACATTAGAAGGTATGTTGTTTCAACCACAGAAAGACATCAATACACACCATTTTTTAAGTTTAAATCCACCAACATTATGGTTTGTCAGACAAAATGGCAGATTCAGTGTCATTATTGGTTCAACGTGTTTTCTATGTGAAATAATAAATATCAGTTTACGCCGTTTGATTATGGCCTCGAAGCTCACAGTCGGAGGCTTATTAGCCCTTGCTGGCCGGTTTATAGCCCTCGCTTGCACTGGCCCATTTTAGAGGTTAGATATTTTAGAGAGTTTTTAACATTTACTTAATCAGGAGTTGAGCATTCACCTATAGTGTTCACCTATAAGTCTGTCCTCATTCATTTGTATGTTCATCTGTAAGTGAGTGTTGTTTGTTTGGGCTGTTTAAAACCCCTCACCGCGGCACTGCCCCGCAACGTTAAGCCCTGCCCCCAGCACCCCGCTGATAAAATGTGTTCCCGTGGCTATGATACTGAGTAAGCGTAGGAAGAGTATTATGTAGAGATGCTTTGTTAAAATCACCAGAGATAGTAATCAGTGAATGAGGATATTTTAACTGCCTTCTGGCTGTAACAGTATTAATATATTCACAAGCAACTCTCCACCATGGTGTATCTTCTCTTTTCAGTTTGACTGCATGGCTTATGCAATAAATTTGTATCACTATTTCCATCTACAGCATGTTGGGCCATTGAATAGGCCACTTCAAAGTGCTTTGCAGATGTGGAAGATTGGACAGCTTCAGTTCCAAGAGCAAGATTGCCTGTTTACCATGAAAAAAAAAAAAAAAGAACATACATTTTCTCTTATTGTCTTTTCTTTTGTCATGCTGAGTTAAATCCCAATATTGTAGGCAACATTGTGGTAATCAAATGTTTCATCTTTTACTGAAAGCACCAAGTTACAAATAATATTCTTACACAAAGTTCACTCACCTGAAACTCAAGTGGTCTCTTTCATTTCTGTTAACAACAGTTATTCAGATATTAATATGGATATTAATAAAGAACTACGGAATAAATAAAAACCACAGAATGTTCTTTTCTCACTTACCTGCAAATACTTCAACCTCACACAAAGTGAGGATTTTATAAATCCCAGGTAGAACAATGTTGACATATCAGCCCTTAATAGGCTTAAAGGAACACTCCACTTTTTTTGAAAATAGGCTCATTTCCCAACTCCCCTAGAGTTAAACAGTTGAGTTTTACCGTTTTTGAATCCATTCGGCCGATCTCCGGGTCTGGCGGTACCACTTTTAGCATAGCTTAGCATAGTTCATTGAATCTGATTAGACCGTTAGCATCTCGCTTAAAACTGACCAAAGAGTTTCAATATTTTTCCTATTTAAAACTTGTGAAAAGTTTTCTTTTTTCAGCTACTTACTACGGTGGCCGAGAGAGCTGAACGCGCTGCAAACAGAAAAAACACCAGCAAATAAAGAAAACATCTTCATCAGTTTGACAACACATGCGCTGCAAAAGTTCACAACACATCCAAATAGAGAAATTTGCACGTGTTGTGGACTTTTGCAGCACGTTTCCCTATTTGAATGTGTTTCTCTGTTTGGATGTGTTGTGAACTTTTGCAGCGCATGTGTTGTCAAACTGATGAAGATGTTTTCTTTATTTGCGACTAACAGCAGTTGACCCTGTTGGCACCATGATCCGAGGACCAAATCATCTTTGGTATGTATTACATTGACATTGGTATGTATCAGTCATAATATGCAGACCAAATACATGACAGTTTGTACGAGATTTATAACTAGGAAAAAATAGTAAGCTCTTTCAGAAAAAACAGATCCTTTCAATGTTTAAAAAAAAAAAAAAAAAGCAAACCCCAAAGCTTTGGCAACATGTATTTGCTTTAGGAAGTTGTGATAACATCTCATTCTCTTCAGTGCTGTGAAGGAAGTGAACGTTTGGGTGCGGTCTCAGTCTTAGTCAGGGTGGCAGGGTTTCAAGCCAGTGGTAATAAAAAAGATGTCGCTGTACTGCAGCTCACTGGGTTCATCTGTAGAACAAACAGTGGATAACATTCCTAAACTACAGGAATATATTTAATTTTAAATCATGTCACCTACTGTCCCTTCATAAAAACATATTTTAACCTTTTACACAACTCTCTGAAATACTTGATTCTAATTTGGTCAGTCTGATTGGTCATCACAAAATAAACCTGTGCATTATGATCAAGACCCACTCCGGCTGACATTGTACCTACTTATAAAGTCTGTTTAACCTTTATCACAATTCCACAGGCAAAGTTTTCTGAACTCACCCTCTCCGTTGTTTCGGCAGAAGCCGCAGGTGTTTCTTATAAACTGAACAATTAAACACTTTGAGATTGAGATGTATTTATCGCATGTATGGCATGAATGCATAAACCTGTACCATTTAAAGAGATTTGTAACTAGGAAAAAAAAAAAGCTCTTTCAGAAAAAACAGATCCTTTCAATGTTTAAAAAAAAAAAAAAAAGCAAACCCAAAGCTTTGGCAACATGTATTTGCTTTAGGAAGTTGTGATAACATCTCATTCTCTTCAGTGCTGTGAAGGAAGTGAACGTTTGGGTGCGGTCTCAGTCCTAGAAGTGGCAGGGTTTCAAGCCAGTGGTAAAAAAAAAGATGTCACTGTACTGCAGCTCTCTAGGTTCATCTGTAGAACAAACAGTGGATAACATTCCTAAACTACAGGAATATATTTAATTTTAAAACATGTCACCTACTGTCCCTTCATAAAAACATATTTCAGCATATGTTACTGACACATAGGGGGCAAGGGGGGCCCCCCCCATATTTTTCCCGATGTGCCCCCTGAGCGCGCGAGCCATTTAAAGACACTCCTTTGCCCCCTGAGCGCGCGAGCCATTCAAAGACACTCCTTTGCCCCCTGAGCGCGCGAGCCATTCAAAGACACTCCTTTGCCCCCTGAGCGCGCGAGCCATTCAAAGACACTCCTTTGCCCCCTGAGCGCGCGATCCATTCAAAGACACTCCTTTGCCCCCTGAGCGCGCGGGCCTTTCAAAGACACTCCTTTGCCCCCTGAGCGCGCGGGCCTTTCAAAGACACTCCTTTGCCCCGAGCGCGCGGGCCTTTCAAAGACACTCCTTTGCCCCCTGAGGGCGCGAGCCATTCGAAGACACTCCTTTGCCCCCTGAGCGCGCGGGCCTTTCAAAGACACTCCTTTGCCCCCTGAGCGCGCGGGCCATTCAAAGACACTCCTTTGCCCCCTGAGCGCGCGGGCCTTTCAAAGACACTCCTTTGCCCCCTGAGCGCGCGGGCCATTCAAAGACACTCCTTTGCCCCCTGAGCGCGCGGGCCTTTCAAAGACACTCCTTTGCCCCCTGAGCGCGCGGGCCTTTCAAAGACACTCCTTTGCCCCCTGACCGCACGGGCCTTTCAAAGATACTCCTTTGCCCCCTGAGCGCGCGGGCCTTTCAAAGACACTCCTTTGCCCCCTGAGCGCGCGGGCCTTTCAAAGACACTCCTTTGCCCCCTGAGCGCGCGGGCCTTTCAAAGACACTCCTTTGCCCCGAGCGCGCGATCCATTCAAAGACACTCCTTTGCCCCCTGAGCGCGCGGGCCTTTCAAAGACACTCCTTTGCCCCCTGACCGCACGGGCCTTTCAAAGATACTCCTTTGCCCCCTGAGCGCGCGGGCCTTTCAAAGACACTCCTTTGCCCCCTGAGCGCGCGGGCCTTTCAAAGACACTCCTTTGCCCCCTGAGCGTGCGGGCCTTTCAAAGACACTCCTTTGCCCCGAGCGCGCGGGCCTTTCAAAGATACTCCTTTGCCCCCTAAGCGCGCGAGCCATTCAAAGATACTCTTTTGCCCCCTGAGCGCGTGAGCCATTCAAAGATACTCCTTTGCCCCCTGAGCGCGCAAGCCATTTAAAGATACTCATAATGGCATAACTGGAGATAACATAACTGCAAGATAACATGACAGCATTTATTGTGTTTCATCTGCATGCTCTGAGGTGCAAATAATTATATGAAAATGATTATATACAGTGCCTTCTACTGCAGCAACTTCCATTTTTCTTAGTGATATTTAATGCCAGTTTATCAGAAAGTGATGATTTTGTTCTCTTCGGCTCACTGGAAGGAAACACTGCTTTATTCGCAAATGTTTTATGCGATATTCCAAATTTGTGTGCTCAAAATAAGGTTACTTTTTCTTGTGAAACTCTTTCCACACTCCTAGTTGCTGTTTTTTTAGCTGTTTTTTGTGTCCTTTCAGTCGGTGAGCAACTAAATGATTTGTCTCCATTTATGAAATCATGATGTTTCTTGTACTGATTTTTCGCTTCCATTTCATCTAGTACTTCACTCTCTTCTTTCAGCAGCATCAGGTCTAATGTGAAGAGACAAATACAAGTTAACCCAGAAAGCAAGACATAAAAAGAGTTAGACATTTAAAGCATCAAATCCAACATCATGTATGCTAGATCCTATATGCTCTGATATACTTAAAGAGCTGTTTTAATCTCAGAACCTCTTCTCAACATTATTATAGGGTTAGTTCACCCAAAAATTAAAATTCTGTCGTTAATTACTCACCATAATTGTTGTTTCGGCTACTTCTGTACTATTTTTCCTAATTTAAACAAACCATCCACCCTTTCTTTCACAGAGGACGTACAACGTCTTCACCGGTATCTTGAAAAGATTGCTGGTTTAGCATTTGAGAACTTGAAAAAGATGCCATCAGCTCAAGTCTATGGGAAACTTTGCAGAGCAACTCCAGCTAAAATAATACTGTTCAACCGAAGACGTGGAGGAGAGGTTGCAAAGATGCCACTAAAAGGCTTCCTAGAGAGGGACACAGCTGCCTTACATAAGGATGTTGCTGCAGGCCTGATAATGTTTGACGACATGGTTGACGCCTTATCACACTCTATAAGCCGAAGAAAAGTGTGTGGAGTCCCTGAAAAAAACACATTCTTGTTTGCAAGACTCAATATTTTGTCTCCTTATTAAGGACAAGAGTGTCTGAGGATTTATGCAAATGAGTGTGGTGCGCAAAACCCTGAACTCCTCAACACAATTTTAAAATTATGTAATTAACCCTTTCAAGCCTGAGTTTAAAATATTCTAGCTGACCCCCAGAGTGAGTTTTTTAAGGTGACCGTTATTTTAGAACGTTTGCCCTTACTGTTTTCATGTGAGGGGAAGCTTTCATTCTTGGTCTTACACTCTGCAGCTACTTGTGTTTCTGTTGACTGTCTGACCTTTCTTGCAAGAAATAAAACTTTCGAAAGACAATTGGACGTGTTTGTCGCTTATGCAGTAAGAGTCCTATTGATTTTTGCCCCAACAGATCGCTATTATTTTGTTTTTCCTTTTTTATTTAAAATATTCACAAACTTGCTTACCATGTCATCAACTATCTGATATTCCGATTCTCAAATATGTGTGAGTCCTGTCAGTCAGATTTACAGCATGTGAATTTATCAGTTTCTCCCAAAATACATGCAAGTGGCTGGTGAACTGGAAGAATTGTAGAATAAACTCTTTAGTTACTTAGGCCCATTATGTGTGTCTGATATGTCGGCAAATTATATTTGAATGGATTGTTATTGCTGCTTCCACTGATGTCTGACATCAATGTGTATTTTACAAACTCTAATTGTATTGTTTTACTGGTGCTTATGTACAAATTAAATTAAATTGTTCTATTTATTTACATTTTGAAACATGAATTAAATATAGTTTTAAATATCTACTTTAAATTGTGCTGTACATGCTTTTCTTTCTTTTTTTTTTTTAGAATTAATGAATAATCAAAAGTGTTCGGTGGATGAACTGATTAATTGATTGTAATATTAATTTAGCAAAACAGGAAAAATAGCTGACCGCACACTGAATCCAATAAAGACTGAAGAGGTCTAGAAGTACAAAATGTATTTTATAAATTGCATGGTGCAATAAAGTGCAGGTGAATTAAAAACAAATGAGCATGAGCAGAGGTTTCAGCAAATTGCTATCCTCAGTGCTCAGTATGCAACAAACAATCACCCTCAGCTGAATCCAATTGTCACAATCATCAATTTACACAAGTATCAATCAATTATCACAAGTGTCACTGCAAGAGAAGTTAACAAACATGGCACAAACTGTGTAAAATATACATTCAAAGTAATAAGGGAAAAAAAAAAAAAAACTTACGTAAGGTCAGGTTTGAAGATGAGATTCCATTTACTTCTGCATCCAGTGGAGACAGTGACATGGATTTTTTTTATCCGAACACACAAGCGACACAGAAAATCATCTAAGGATGTCACGCCAATATCAACTTCGCAGAAGACTGGGGGAGGCGTAGGGGTAAGAGGAAACACTCGACAACCAGCTGAGAAGAGAGGAACCCGCCCAAAGACAATCTGATCTTTAATCTCACAGGTCAAGAACTACATCCACAAGAAGTAAGTCTGCTTAAGTTTTGTTCCATATAAAGCCACAGATCTTTTTGTTACCAAGATTGAACTTTTCAAGTTTTTCTGGACCTTAAGACTGAAATGCTTCTATAAAAATGCTCAAGTAGGCCAAAAAAATGCACATATGTACAATGTTCGAGCCAAATTCAAACCTACCAGTACCTTTTGTCCATCTGTATCGAACTCATCTATTGATACATATTGTAGGTTAATGGAAAAGGATGTGATTAATTTATTTGAGCAGTCATCTTCATCTCAGAACAAAAGTCAAATTTGACACTTTCTGAAAAAGAGGCTCTTGACAAACTGTGCCGAAATAAAGATATCGTAATTAAACCTGCAGATAAAGGAGGTGGTTTGGTGATCCTGCCTCGAGCTTTCTATAATCAGGAGGCTCTTCGTCAATTAGAAAATTCCTCCTATTATCAAGTTTTACCATCAGATCCAACTGCTCAGTTTCAGAGATGTTTCTTCAGGAAGCACATGCTCATCTATTGATTTCTGATAAAGAGATGCAATACTTGCTCAATCGTTCTCCAAGTAGGCCAGTTTTCTACATTCTACCCAAGGTACATAAGAGCTTGGTTAATCCACCAGGACGGCCTATAGTAGTTGGTAACAATAGTCTTACTGAACCACTCTCAAATTTTGTTGATTTTGTTTTGAGACCGTTAGTCACATCCCTTCCTAGTTATTTGAGAGACACAGCAGATTTTCTGCAATGTCTAACAACCATTCAAAATGAGCAGGATGTTATACTGGCAACTATGGATGTGACTTTGTTATATACCAATATTCCACATCATGAAGGTCTATTAGCCTTAAAACATTTTCTTGATTTACGTGTTGAAGATGATGGCCTTCCGTCTAAATTCATCATTGAAATGGCTGCAATGGTTCTCACTAAAAATTATTTTTTATTTGAAAACCGGTATTTACAGATTGAGGGCGCTGCCATGGGGGCCACCATGGCTCCTGACTATGCCAATTTATATCTGGGCTTTTTGGAGGATAGATACGTTTTCAACAATAATCCTTTTTTTGACAAAATCATTCTGTTTAAGAGATACATTGATGACTGTTTTGTTATTTACAAAGGTTCTGCAAGTGATTTTGAAGCATTTGTTCTATATATGAATTGTTTAAGACCTTCTATTAAGTTCACACATAATGTGGGTATTACAAATGTCAATTTCTTGGATACTTGTATATCAATTGTTGACAAACAAATCGTCTCTTCTCTTTATAGAAAAGATACAGCTAAGAACAGTCTTCTTCATGCTACTAGTGCCCATCCAATCCCCTTAAAACATGGGTTACCCTATAGTAAATTTTTAAGACTCCATCGTATCTGCTCTAGGAAGGATTTTGAGGCTAAAGCCCAGAATCTATATACAGATTTCAAATCACGTGGATATCCCAACAAGTGGTTTGATACTGCACTTGAGAAAGTCCGTAGTTTACAGGAACTGGAAGAAAGTAACTTGATTGCAAACAAAAGTAAGAAAAGTTATTCATGCGTTTTTAAATCTACATTTAGCCCATTGAGCAATGATATTAGGTAATCCTCCTAATATCATTGCTCAATGGGCTAAATGTAGATTTAAAAACGCATGAATAACTTTTCTTACTTTTGTTTGCAATCAAGTTACTTTCTTCCAGTTCCTGTAAACTTTGAATGATGTGTCACTGGCACATCATTCAAAGTGATCCTCTTTTATTTAATGATCCACCACTCTTTGTCTCTTCTAGGAGTTCTAGTCTGAGGGATAAGCTTGTTCATGCAGACACTCATGTGTCTTCTCCGACCACCCTAGTTGATGCCCAGGGTAATTTTCCATGCTACAAGTGTACCTCTTGCACAAAATATGTCAAATGTCAATCATTTACACATCTTGGTACACAAAAAAACATACAAGAATAAACAACTGATAACTTGTAAGAGTACGTATGTGATTTATATTATAAGTTCATGTTCTTTGTTATATGTTGGTAAAACCACACGTGCATTACGCACTAGAATGATTGAACATACAAGTGCAATTCGTAGACAGGATGATACATCTCCTATTTATCATCACTTCAATCTTGCTAAACACTCTTTGTCTGACATGAAGTTCCTGGGCATCGAAAGGATTTTACCTCATAGAAGAGGTGGAGATAGAGACAAGAAATTGTTGCAAAGGGAGGCATTTTGGATCTTTGAACTTAAATCTTTATCTCCTGATGGTATGAATGAAGAACTTGAACTTTCTTGAAGCTTCCCAGACAGCAACGTAGTGTGGCCCAGATCCGGCCCACATCTGGTACATGTGGATTACACGCGGACCAGACGTGGGCCGGATCTGGCCCGACACTATGTTGCTGTCAGGGTTGTTTTTTTAAAAAACTTAAAAGATAATTGTGAGTTTTCAAATTCTGACCTTTTTTCTCGCAATTCTGACTTTCCTCACAATTGCAAGTTTACATCTTGCAATTCCTATTGTTTATATCTCTCCCAGTTGCTCAAAACTTAGTAACTCAAAATTTAAGTTAACAGGACTGTAAACAATTGGACAACCTAAATTGCTTCTTTTTCAGAAATTATTTATATCACTAAATTTTCAAATGAAATATAAATAGCATATTAAAGTTACAACTAAGTGATGCAACCACTTTTTGAGTGTATGTACAGGTCTGGTACCAGGAATATTTTTGCTTGTGTGGCTGAAAAGTCCACCCAATAGAGAAGTTTTGTGCAGCAAGAAAATAATTCAAGGAAACATTGCTTGTAACACAGGGTTTATTTAATAAATTGTCTTTTTTTTTTTTTTTTTTTTTAAATGTCATTAAAAAACAACAACAACAACAAAAAAACATTATTACAGAGCCTGTTTTTAAAGGATATTTTGAAGGGATTACACAAAGTATAAATCTATATGAATATATGTGTATTGGTATCATATAAGACTATTGGAAAACAGCAAATGTTGTGTATACACACACACACATTATATATATATATATATATATATATATATATATATATATAAATTGGCCTAAATTTAAAACAACTGATACATGATTGACAAAATTAGAAGTAATCAAAGAACTTGTGTGTTACGTGTGTAATCTGTCTTAACATTACAGAGGAGATTCCTTAGTCTCCACTTTGATATCAGTGTAAGTGACGCCTTTGTATGCGCCCTTGGTTTCATACTGTAACACACTGCCATTCTTGCAGGTGATCTTCACTGTGCCAGTGTAAGGCAGGTCAAAATTGGCTCTGCCAATGGTGATGTCAACATCCACCTTCTTCCCTGCTGGTACTTCGACATCAGTAGACAGAGTTTCGGTTCTCTCATCTGTCTGCTCCCGACTGTAAGTGCTTTCAAGTCCAACGCTAATACTGTATCCTTCTGTAACTTCTGCAATCTCTGGAATCCCAGCCTTCACTTCCATACTAAAGGTTGCTGTTAAACTTGCACTCACAGACCATGAAGATTTGTTGGTTATTTTCTTTGAGGTTTCAACTTTTTGTTTTTGAGTGATGGGAGGAGTTGTTCCTGTAAGTCATGGATTTGATTTCTTCTACTGTCACCTTTGGTATCAGTTGATTGATAGTGGGATAGTTGACATCGGTGAGAACTGTTGATTAAACTGCATTGCGAAACATGAATCCCATGCAGTCGACGTCGGCACCAGCTCTTCCTACAACTCCCAAACAAAATCCAGAGCCGACATCCATGTGATATTCTGTTTTTAAACCCCATTTTGTCATCTTTGCAAAGAATTCTCTCTCATAACTGGTTTTGAATTTGATAGCTCCAAGACGTGTTCCTGCTCCGTTCCCCCACAAGGACAGTGAGGTGAAACACTCACCAGGCTGGAACTTGAACTCTTGATGATCTCCAGCTTGTTCTCCAAAAGTTTGAACTCTCCCATCTGAAAGCCAAACCCTGACAGCATTCACCTGCCATTCTCCAACCCAAACCCCAATCTTCTGTAAACTGGCACCGTTGTTCTCACCAGTTAATGAAAATGAATTACCTCCACTTCCACCAATTAGCTCTAGAGTTGTTGAACACATCTTTGAATGAAATTGATCTGAAAATAATATCACAGATCAGAATTAGCATCAGCTATATACTTTCTTGTATTGTTTCCCACCCCAGATTCTGGAGACACAACAACTGTACATGTTGGATTTCTTTTTATAACTGACCTGTCCATTTCGGGTCTTGAGGTCTCTACTAATATGCTGATGAGTTGAATCAGGTGTGTCTGGATAGGCAATCATGCAAAATGTGCAGTTCCCTTTAGCCAAGTTTACACTACAGGACTTTAAACGTCGACAGATCGCTGTGCTGTTCAGACTTGCTGTGGAGTCTTTAAGTTGTTGTGGTGTTCACACTACATGACACTACGTAAATGATCCGCAGCAGGGGGTTACACACTACAAGAGCTGACAACAACTCTGTCACCCAACGACTTTATTTGAAAATGGACACTGGGAAGAAATTAGATTAAATTTTGAATTAAATTTAATTAAAATTAAATGAACCCTTTCACACATAAGTTTAAAATATTCTGGCTGACCTCCAAGAGTTAAAGCCACCATTAGAACATTTCCTTTTATTGTTTCCATGACGACGCGTCATGATTGTCACGTGACACACCACGGCCACACTGCATGACAGATGTATTGCATTTCTCACCATGTCATCAAGTATCTGATATTCTGATTCTCATATATTTGCAAGTGAGTGTTTTGTTATTTAAAAACCTACATCATGATCTTGATCTTAATCTGTAACACGAGATGGGCGCCGCCTTGTTTGTTTATATTTTAGTTCAGAGTCCTGTCAGTCGGATTTATAGGCTACAGCACGTGAATTCATCCATTTGTACCGAAATACATGTGGCCGGTGAACTGGGAGAAGAATACAGTGAGCTTTATAATTACTTACACAATGTGTATCTGATATGTATAAATACAGGCAAATTATAGGCCATATGAATGGATTGTTATTGCTGCTTCCATAGACATCAGTATATATTTCATTGGCTGTTGCGTCGCGACACGTGACACCACAGGATATCGAGTCGGCGGACAGCTCCAGATATTTAGCATGCTAGATATTTGTCTGGCGTCAGTGAGGGTCTTTGATGCGTCGTTGAGTAGTTCACACATAAAGATTGGCGAGTGCCGATCACCCGCTGATTTTCCCCCGATCACAGCCCGACCTGTCGGCGAGCTCGTTAACTTGCAAATCGGGCTTAAAATCCTGTAGTGTGAACTTGGCATTTCAGTCAGTCACATTCAACGTCACATCAGTGACTGACGATTTGGGATCTCGCTTGAGAGTCCAATGACCTTTGAGTGTAAACGAAATGAGCCAATGCTCTCAGGCGAGATTCCAATTCGTCAGTCACTGACGTGACATCTCCGTTCCCTCCTTCAGGGAATGAGGGTTATATTCATAACCGAGATGTTCTGGCATGCCTCTGGGAACAGGGTTGGGAAACATTAGTCGCTTTTCCACTGTCAGGCCGAACGGTTCTAAAAATGGCAAGTAATGGTTTTGGTTATATTTCCACTCAAGCTTGTTTAGGCACGACACGATTAAAAACCATTCTCAGCCTGGAATGCTCAGCACCGTTGATGCATGTAGTGACATGGCCACTCAGGATTCGTCACTTGTCTGTTGCCTGGCTATCAGTTCTCTGTAGCTGGCCAAGTGCGCTATTTGAGTGAAATAAAGTTAATAAAAGAAATTAATAATAGAAATATCCGATCATCCTCCGTAACGCTGTCGCTATATTTACATCTCATACCATCTGTAAACTCTTGTTGTAAAGGCAATGACAGACACATTTGTATATCATTCCAAAGAGCGCTGTTATCAGAAAATAAAACTATATCCATACCGGCATGGAACGGAACAATTAAGCAATGAGAACGGTTTGAGCCGATGGTGGAAAAGCAGCTATTGTTGTGTAGTCCTGTGGTAGTTGCATGCAACCCAATCTCCTGGCACTGCATATCTACAGCACAAGTTCATGCTTTCATTTGGCGTGCTCTTCGTATGCAGAAATTACCTTTTATGTGCATCCGATACACAGTATTCAGTTCAATTTAATTTGAGTTTTCTTTAAATCAAAAGTAAGTGGAATTATTCGGCTATTGTTCTTATTATTATGGGAAAATTTATATTTTATCAAATATATTGTACTCTAAAATTGCTATCAAATGAAAACTATATGTCTAACCAAATTGTGTTCCAAATTTGAAGTTGATATCACAAAAATTGAAGGCGCTGTACCAAAAATAGCCACTGGGTGTCACCAACATTCTATTGAACTTTTTTTTTATGCATTCTCCTGTTAAAAATTGATAAATTTCTGTCCAAATATCACTTCTATCACAAAACAAATATAGCAAATATGGAACCGTGAGACTCAGACCTTTCCAACGATATGTGTTTTGTCAAGATTAGAAAAGGTTTTGACTATAAAGTAGCTAAAATAAATATTGTAATATGAAACCTGACACCACCCACTAGAGGAGCTCGCTTAAAGAAATTAAAGTACTGTTTCCATGGTAACAACATGCGATTTCAAAACAGTTTTCACAGGCTGAATCTTGAGTTTGTAAGCTTTCGAATGATACTAGGATTACAAAAAAAAATGTGATATGAAAAAAAAGGCAATAAATAAGAGCACCAAGCGGCCCGCCGGTTTATATGGTAACACCGAATGCGAATTGGGTAAAGAGATAATGAGATCAAGTGGAAAATAAAATAAATATATAAAAACATTAATAATAGAAACAAAAATAAGAGAGCCTACATATCGGTGAATGGATTTCAAAGACTTTGGAATGAGATTTTTTTTTTTTTTTTTTTGTAGCTCAAATATTCTTTTAACATAGCCTAATAATAATAACAAATTATTCGAACTTCATTTGAATGCTGTCATGAGCACGAGGTAACCTATCTATATAGTTGAAAATAAAAACACACTTATTTATTGTCACATACTGGCGTAGCCTGCAGAAATACAGTCATAAAGTCAAAACTTTATTGTCATGATCGTCGGGCATTTACAAAACATAACATAATATACAGAACATTAATTTGGTAAAGATATAAATACATAGAGAGAAAAAATATAACCAATAATAACATATTAAATATTTGTATATTATTTTATGTTTGGTGTAACCAAAAATGAAAAATTATTATATTCCTCTTGTTTATGATTTATCATACAATCAATCAGCATCTTTTGCATTCATTTATAATATAATCAGACATATTATTATCAACATTTCTTTTGATGAGTTTTGTTTCTTAAATACAAATCAATGGTATCTATATTATTGACTTGTCTTTTCTGTTCTGAAGTCGTGACCGCTATCTAATTTTATTTATATAAATATTTTTATGGCCTCAAGAGTCTCAGTGACTTTGTTCATACTAAAGAGGAACTTGCAGTTGCTTATCTGATCAAATTAATGTATAAAAAGTGTAACACATTTACTAGTTTTTCAGTCTCTCTCATGCTGTGTTCGAAATCGCCCCCTATACCCTCATTCACTATTCCCTACATCAGTGGTTCCCAACCTTTTTTCCAGGAGACCCCTATTTTAACATTCAAAATCCTTAACGACCCCCCAAAGATTTGACTTGCAACTTAATGTTATCTTGTATATATTACATGTTCAAATAAAGTATTGACCAAAATGTTTTACAAAATGATAAACCTAATATTCCTTTAAACCGTTTTTAAGAAACAGGATGAGTCAAAATGATTATTTAATCAGCTCAGTTAATAATTATAGATACCTTATTATCCGAATTAGAGTCAGAATTGTGTTAGAACGCACATTAGCTTATTTTCCATTAACTTTAACTTCTAAATTTACAACAGTGCATAAAAATGTGGTCTGAGTTTCACAAACAAAAACCGCAGACAGGCTGAATGAAAATGTAAATCCATTCTCTGTCAGTAGGTGGTGCTTTTGTAACAGCAGAAATAGAGCTGTTTCCCCGGTAACTCCATAAACAAAGCAGAGCTGTGCTTAAAAACACTACAGGTTGCACAGAGGGATGATTAAATGAAAATGCCATCAAAACTTTTTCTTTTTGAGTTCGGACATTGAGTGTGGTGGAAGGGCTGCCGCTTTTGCATAGTTTGTGCTTGCTGTTTAACATTTTAGCAAACTGGCAGCCCCAGTAGTAAGATGAAAAGATTAATCTTGAACTCTGTCATGGAAACTAGCATGCATAAACCGTAATTAAACAATTTAATAATCAATTAAAAAGGAATTTACACCTGTATTTTCACTCTGTAGCCACATTGGATCAGCGGTTTGGAAAATGTATGTATTTTACATCTCACATTGAATATTAGTCAATTATATCACGGTTACTTTTCTTAAATAAGACTTATGCAGCCTTCAAATGCGACCTCCGGAGGACGCAGCCTCCGAAATGAGACGCAGCTCCTGTCACCAAAGGAGTGTGTTTTTGGTTGTGAGGGAAAGATTACCTTTTTCAGCTTCCCAAAGAACAGGGAACAGGGGAACAGAGGAGAAGTTTGTTTTTCCGGGACAGCAACGGAGTTGTTCACGTATATTTGTTTGTTCCCGGGATTTTGGTGATGAATACTTTGTAAACAAGTCCCAGTTCAGCGCTGGATTTGCAGATCACAGGTGGTGAGTAAAACTGCATCAAATGTCTGTGTTTTGTTGGCAATCGGCGCGCAAGTGCATAAAATGTAAACAACACTAACGTTTTTGTTCCTTTTTTTTTATTTATTACGATGTCGCAGCTTGCAGACAATCTCTACGCAAAAGTAGCGCTTGCTCGTGACTCTTTAGCTCTGCCCACGGCACTGACGGCAGGTACGCCTCCAGGAGCTCGGCTTTTTTCGGAAAGACTCGGCACAGCATATGTATCTTTTATAAATGAAGGATGCAAAATTACTCTATATGTACTCAAGATTAACACGAGATTGGCAGAAACTGTGTGTGATACCCCCCTTTAACAACTGCATTTGATGATGCACATGGAAATTTGGCTGATCCTTCCAAGTGTGTCTGACTGCATCCTGCAGAACTACAAACTACGCTCCAACAAATTATGCCCCCTACCTCAAGTTACGCCCCTACAATGAAACAGCCATTCGGGATGTCAGGTAGGTTTCAGGTAAAATTTAAGGTTGAGGGTAGGCTTTTAGTTATAGGCTAATTCCCATGGGTCTGTATTAATTTGATTGCATTATTTATTTTATGTTTTACTAACAGATGTATTTCATACTTCATAAGATTTGAAAGGAATATAAGTTAGTCTTACAAACATTTCATGCATAAAACTTAAAATAATTTCAAGAGATTGTTTTAGTCAACGATATCCATGCTTGTTTCTTCACAGGAGGCATAACTTGTAGTAGTTGGTGTAACTTGAAAAGGTGTGGTTTGTTGTACTGCGGGACACAGACAGACCCTTCTCAATCCTTGACACGATCGCGGACAGCAACAAAAAGTTGATTTTGTGCTAATTTAATGTAATATTTAATAAAATCATCATAGATTTATGAGAATCTATAACATTTTTGACTACATTTTGATACAAACGTCTTGTTAATGTTTTTCAGTTTTGTTCAAAGTAATTAAAACTACAGTTTTTCAATAACGGAAGAATATGAAAAAGTATGGTTTGGGGTAAAAGGCACCCTTGCTTTTGGGGCGAAAGGCACAATAATTAACATGATAATAAATAGCTGGCTGACTTTTCCATTTGTTGATATGACATGGTTAGATTCAAATAGTAAATGTCATATATTAAGTTGGGTGTCCACCTTAGAGAAAATTACCATATATATGATGAAACCATCATATTTGAAAATATGATATTAATTTCATAATAAAATACTGTATTTATTTCTTACTACTCCTAAGCTATACTAAATTATTACGGGATCTCATTCAATGCTTTGAGAATCTTAATTTCTTAAATAACTTTGTCTCTGTAATGTATATTTAAAATTAACATTTTAATGACAGTATGTTTACTGAACAAAAATTAATTCTTTTAATTATCAAAATAAACCAAACGAGGTATAAAACCAAATAGAACAAAATTAGCTGAAGTGTACCCTATGCAGTGCCAGAAAATTGGGTTGGAGAAACTGTTAGTTACATCTTAAGTCAAGTGCCCGTGAGAGAAAGCGTACTTACATGGATGACTGCAGTCCGAACTTCTTCTCAAAAGCAGCTGGTCTGGTCAAAGCTGGAAAAGTGAGATGTGTTTGGTCAGGCTGCTGCTTAAATAGAGCTCCAAAAGGGGACAGGCAGTACCTAAAACACACCCCGAGTCAGTGTAACCAGCTCCCCCCATCTCTCACTCACAATTAAACACAGTCTTTTTAAAAATGCATGTGGAAGACTGGAGATTTTGCTTGTTAATAAAACTGCACTAAAATAAAAACATGCACAAGCATGTTTTCTTTTCTTTTTTTCCATTCTGCAACAACAACAACAAAAAATCAGCACGCTGCCACTATTACAGCTACAAATGCAAATTCGATATTACATTATAATAAGTAAGAATAGCAAAAAGAATGTACTGGAGAGAATTTTGTAATAGGATGGAGGAAGAAATTGAAATTAATGATGTTTGGAATATGATTAGGAAGATGGGAGGGATTCGGAGAAATAACAATATTCCAGTTTTAGTAAGAAATGGAAAAATTGCACAGTAATGACAATATTTCAGATAAGACCATTCTCAGCCAATTAATTATAGATCTATTGCATTGACATCAAATTCATGCAAACTTATGGAAAGGATGGTTATGAACAGGTTGACTTATGTAATTGAAAGTAGAAACATTTTGTTAGCATGTCAAAGTGGATTTAGAAAAGGCCGAAATACGATGGATCCAATTTTGTGTTTGGAAGCTGAAATTCGAAAAGCTCAAATTAACAAAGAGGTGTTGGTGGGAGTCTTTTTCAATGTTGAAAAGGCTTATGATATGTTGTGGAAAGAGGGGCTTTTTTTTTTTTAAGATTTATTTTTGGCGTTTTTGCCTTTATTATGATAGGACAGTGTTTAGACAGGAAGCGAAGTGGGAGAGAGAGAGGGGGACGGGATCGGGAAAGGACCACGAGCCGGGACTCGAACTCGGGTCGCCCGAAGCGCATTATCGCTACATGTCGGTGCGCTGCCCATGAGGCCATCGGCGCCGACGAAAGAGGGGCTTCTAATGAAACTGGAAAGTTTGGGAATTGAGGGAAAAATGTATAACTGGATTTTGATTCAAGTAAGAGTGGGGTCTGCATATTCTCGGATTCTCACAACTGAGAATGGAACTCCCCAGGGAAGTGTGAGCAGCCCTATTCTTTTTAACTTAATGATTAATGACATCTTTCATAACATTGATACTGGAATAGGAAGATCATTGTATGCAGATGACAGAGCATTATGGAAAAGGGGGGCGTAATATTTTATTTGTAGAAAATAAAATGCAAAATGCAGTGAATGAGGTAGAGAAATGGGCGAAAAGTTGGGGTTTTTGGTTTTCTGTGGCAAAAACACAAGTAATATGCTTTTCAAATAAGAAAAACAGTCCTATTTTGAATATCAAATTGTATAGTCATCAGCTGGAACAAGTAAAAGTAGTGAGATTTCTGGGTATGTGGATGGACTCTAAATTTTGGAGTTCATATTCAGAGGTTGATAGAAAAATGCAAAAAAGTAATAAATATTTTATTTTATTTATTTTATTGTGCAGTGATCAGATCAAACAGAGACTATGGTAGTATGATGTACAGTTCTGTGAGCAAAACCCTACTTAAAAAAATAGAGGTAATACAAAACCAGGCTTTGCGTATTTGTTGTGGAGCATTTAGATCTTCTCCGGTAGTATCATTACAAGTCAAATTGGGAGAATTGCCGCTAGAACAACATAGGCTTCAGTTGAGGATGAGGTACTGGTCTGGTATAAAGGGACATTTGGAAAGTCATCCAGTTAGACTACTTCTGAAAGATTGTTGGGAGTACGAATACAAAGACATAGCAAGCTTTGGTTGGGTAGTAAGGAAGGAGGCAAACAGCTTGGGATTGAAAGATCATGTTATAGCCTCTTCTCCTATACCGGCAATTCCCACTTGGATGTTTCCTATGCCACTGATTGATTTACAAATACACAAAGTAATAAATAAACTGGAAAAAACATACCAACTGACATAGTAGTTCAACAATATATAAGTCAAGAGTATTATTCTGTATTACAGGTATTTACAGATGGAGCCAGAGTCTGGTAGAACAGCAGCAGCAGTGTACATCCCTACCTTTAAAATAAAAATTGCTAAAAGAATAGCAGATCATGTGTCAGTTATTAGCCATCATACTTGCTCTACAGTGGATCGAAGAAGTTCAACAAGTGAGAACTGTGATATGTACTGACTCAATGGCTACTCTCACTAGCCTATTGAGTGGAAAATCTGAAGCTCGGCAAGATTTAATATTTGAAGTTTTACAGTGTATTAGTAGGGGTATTAGTATACTTCCTCTGGTGCCAGCACATGTGGGTGTGGATGGAAATAAGGAAGTAGACTTGCTGGCAAAGAAAGCATTAAATCATCCACAAATAGAAATTAAAGGGTTAGTTCACCCAAGAATGAAAATAATGCCATTAATTACTCACCCTCATGTCGTTCCACACCCGTAAGACCTTCGTTCATCTTCAGAACACAAATTAAGATATTTTGATTAAATCCGATGGCTCCGTGAGGCCTGCATTCACAGCAATGACATTTCCTCTCTCAAGATCCATAAAGGTACTAAAAACATATTTAAAACAGTTCATGTGACTACAGTGGTTCTACCTTAATATTATAAAGCGACGAGAATACTTTTTGTGCGCCAAAAAAACAAAATAACGACAACAATATAGTGATGGGCCGATTTCAAAACAGTGCTTCGGAGCTTTACGAATCGAATCAGTGACTCGGCGCGCCAAAGTCATGTGATTTCAGCAGTTTAGCCGTTTGATAGGAGATCCGAATCACTGATTTGATTCATAAAGCTCCGAAGCAGTGTTTTGTATTCTCGTATTTGTATTCTCATAAAAGTCTTCTCGTCGCTTTATAATATTAATATTGAACCACTGAACTCACATGAACTGTTTCAAAAATTTTTTTTTAGTACCTTTATGGATCTTGAGAGAGGAAATTTCATTGCTGTGAATGCAGGCCTCACTGAGCCATCAGATTTAATCAAAAATATCTTTGTCTTTTTATTTTTACAACTTTTTTTTTACTTCTACAATAACCTGTGAACAGGTAACAGGTTACCAGGTAAAACAACTTTATATTTTCACAAAATTTGAAAATAAAAAGTTGTTAAACTCAGTAAGACACTGGCACTTTAGTTGAGGAGTTCTGACATACAACACAGAAGTGTTTTGTATTTTGGGTCTGTAGTTGCTTTTGAATGGCTGTCTATATGGGTCAAATTGACCCATGAACAGTATGAACGTATAAAATTTCTTTATGCACATTTCACAACACAGCGTGTTTATACTTTGCATGCATGGTCATGACCTTAAATGAGAAAAAGTCACAAAATGTCGAGAAAAAGTCACAATGTCAAGAAAAACAATGTAGGTTAGATTGAAAAAAGAAATGATAGCCCATTTTTACCATATGTGGCTGACAATTTTTTTTTTTTTTTGTATTGAAATAAGTGAGAAAGCTCCTTTTTTAGCTTCATAGGGTAGTAAAAAAACAAAAATAACAAAATATAACTAAGAAATGTTGTTTTGGGTCTGTACAGTTGCCTTAGAACATTAAAATATGCTGGTCAAATTGACCCGCGAACATCAACGTAACCAAAATTTAGTGTGTATATATCAAAATACATCAGCGTAGAAACTTTGCATGCATGTTCATGACCCTAAATGAGAAAAAGTCACAAAATTTCATGAAAAAACAAAACAACAAACAACAACAACAACAAAAAAAAAAAACAGGTTAACTGATGTTTCCGACAACTCAAAAATCAAAACGGGTCAAACTGACCCGCAACAGTACACGAGGGTTAAATGTTCAGTTTTATTCATGGGAGTGTGACTATCAGTCTATCATTTTTCGGATGATAGCCCAAAGTTATTAAAAATATTTGTTTTACAGACTTCCTGTTGCTGGCCGAGGTCATCATACAGATGGTAGCCGAGTGACCTGGTTCGTCCGCCAGGAACAGCTGAGGTGTGGCGCATGGTCTGGCGCTGTGAAACCATGTGGAAAATAAAGCTCTTTTTCTCACTGTAGGACATATTCCAATATGCTGTAAATATCCAGCTCCTTTGATCCTCTGTTAATGCATTTCTTCCTACACATTGGACCACAAGGCTTCCCCATCTGTGGAATCTTACTTTGTTTGCTAGCTGCAGACTGCTCTTGAAAAACAATTTGGCTGCTATTGACATCATCACTATCTTCATCATTATCACCCTCATCCTCTGGTACACCCTCTCATCATCCTCATCGCTGTCATCAGCCCTCATCCTGTTTTTTCCATTGTGTTACAGATTCTTGAAGATAATAATATAATATATTATTAATATATTATTATTATTATCTAACTCCTCAGTGCCTGTCTGAAAATCTGCATCCAGTGAGGCAGACAACTCCTCCAGATGTAGTTTTCTCATCCTCTCCTCTTCACTATCTGCTTTTGCCACGTTTTATTAGAGTCCGGGCCTGAAGACATCTACATGGCAATATTCAGTTATAGTCATAGCGCCACCTGCAGGCAACAGGAAATGACATGTTTTACACTATGATTAACTCCTCCTAGTCATTTAACCAGAACCACATCATATATGGTAAGTCCAATCTTAAGGCATTAGGGATGATAAATTGTGAAGATCTTGAGTTTTCGCTGGAGGGCGTGTCCGTGGCGGACTGACAAAGTCTGATGTTTCGCCATGAAAGAGGAAGCTGTTGTAACTCAGGCCTAAGGACATCTATATCCCAATATTCAGTTAGTCATAGTGCCACCTGCTGGAAACATGAAATGGCATGCTTTACACTGTAATTCACTCGCAGAAACACATTTCAATATGCCATGAAGTACCAAACATGCAAGAAACACGTTGAATCATGCAACACTTGGCTAAGTGCTAAAGTATGCGATTAAAGCCACAAAACAGGAAGTTGTTGTAACTCGGACTTACAATGTCCGATCTGCCCCAAACTTCACGTTTGATAATAGTCCTGGCCTGAACACATCTACATGGCAATATTCAGTTATAGTCAAAGCGCCACCTGTTGGCAGCAGGAAGTGTGGCACTTTGAAATGACTTTGCCATAAATCTCCTGTATTTACTCGCTTGCATGTCGCCCACTGTTCACTGTTTTCTTAAGGCCAACAGGTGGCGGTGAGCCCGGGTGCGAGTGCCCTTTCATCGCTGCTTGCAGCTTTAATTTAAAACGTAATTTATTCCTGTGATCAAAGCTGAATTTTCTAGCAGTCATTACTATAGTCTTCGGTGTCACATGATCCTTCAGAAATCATTCTAATATGCTGATTTGCTGCTCAAGAAACATTTATTATTAAACAGTTAAGCTGCTTAATATGTTTTGTGTAAACTGTGATGCATTTATTTTTTCTTTCATGTTTTCTTTGATGAATTGAGTACAAAATAACTGCATTTATCGGAAATATAACATTATAAATGTTTTTACTGTCATGTTTAATCATGGGAATGTAATTGTGGATTTTTTTTTTCTCTCTTGCTGATAAAGTAATGCAAAAATTATGGTATGATCTCTCCAGAAGTTTACTCTGCTAGTCCTAGAGAGTTGAAAAGTGCCCCATTCTGTGGACCAATTTTGTTTTTCAGTTCTAGCTGCAGACAGCGTTTCCATTAATGAGAGACATAGTAGAGCTGCACGATTATTCATTAAAAGGTTGCGATCTTGAGTCAAACACCCTAAATGACAATGATTCGTCTATTAAACCTTTAACAAGTGCAAACATTCAGATCTGCATTGGCACTGCCGCTGAGCCACAGAGAGCTGTTATCATGTTTAGGTCTTTTCAACAGTATCATTATTTCTGTGTTACAATAATTCAGTTGATCAAAGAAGTACTGAGATAAAAGTTTATAATTTGGATATATACTCTGATGTCTATGGTAGTGATCAAAATAGAGTAAATCACCTTTTGAAAATAACTTGACGCTTCAAATAAAGATTGAATCAATTAAATTGTTACGCTACTAGGTGGCGACAAGTGACTGATAAAAATGTATTTGTCATTAAATAATTCATTCAAAAGTAGCCTACTGATTCATCCGTTAATTTAAGGGCTAAAGTGGAGTGAACAGAGATGCGGTTCTTTAGGAAGTTTTATTCGTCCACATTCTTCACATCTTCCCATTAGTTTCTCCTCTTATCACTAGTAAAGCAGTGAAGACTTACATCGCTTCTCTTGTGGCTCATCGACTGAAAATTACAACCAAAAGCTGCACAATGTGGCAATGTATATTATATTCTTAGTTGTGTTGCAGTAAAAATAGTAACAGGGTAGTGTCGGTAGGTCAACGAGTGCAACCATTCGACGTCGTCGACATAAACACACTGTGCACTTAAACAAAATGGCGCCCCCCATTGTCCAAAATATATCATGGATGAAAACCTCTTAAATATTATGCAGTATTAATGCTTGAGATTCTGTGCTATACATAAGGCATTCAAGCAATATCCACTATGTTGTCAGATTACATTTCAGGACAACTGTCTAATAGTTGCTGTAAGTGTAGTGGGATGAACTGTGTGTGCGTTGTTTCTTTAAATTTGCCACGAATGCATGAGTTATCCAATCATCATATATTTTCACGGCTATATAAAAGGGTACTTTTAAAGCACCGTTGTGTTTGATCAACGCTTATGTGTCACTGCCCGAGGCCCGCCGATTCCGGTTTTGGCTCTTCCCGTCTCACAGGTATGTGTCTGTTAACTGGTGAGCATCGACATGTGTGTCTGAGGTAACTAGTTTTATTTGGATTTATTTGGATAGTGGTTGGTTGGCGGTTGCCGTCTTACTCAACATGCTCCTGCTGTAATCCTGTGCTTTTTCGTGGGTTTGATGTCCGTTTGTGCGTGCGGCCGGCGACATGGAGGTATGTGTAACTACCGCTATTGAGATTTATAGTGTTTTTATGTGGTAAATAATTTAACGTTTTATTCTTTTTAGGAGGAATAGTTGATTTTAGGACTCACTGCATTTAGTGCATCCTGCGGGGCAACTTTCTTCGATGCTGCTGCTTTGTTTATGTTCGTTTCTGCGATCTAAACCTGATCCTTAGCGTGAGGTTGCGCTGTTTACCGCTCTCCTCCGTTAGACCAGCTCTTTTGTGTGTGTTTGTTTTGTTTATTTTTCCTTGCTTTGGATTTGTAATTGGTTTGTTTTGCAATTGCTTGTTGTTTAAGTTCCTTCTTTAGTTATTCGTTTGTCTATATTGCTTTGGTTTGTTCATTTGTATTTGCTTTGTTTGGTGTTTTTGTATTTTTGTTTCATAAGGTTTAACTTTTGTCTAGTGTCAATTTCCTTTTTATTTATATTTCTTTTGCTCTACATGACTTTGCTGTTTAATTTGTATTTCTTTCTTTATTGTTTTCTATATTGGTATGTTATTATGAAATTGGAGTGAACATCCACCTCCAGTTGAGACATTTCTTAACCTCATAGTAGGTGTCTTGATTTTTCTAGCTTCATACCTAAGGTTCCACTTTTTGGTTTGTTGTATTTTTCATTTAAGTGTTAAGCATTTGTACAATTATCATTATTTCTTTTGTTTTGAGGTTATTTTGGTTAACTTCGTCTTTTGTTGTAGGAACCGAGGCTTCAAGCAGGTCGCTGGTTGGCCCTCGTGTGCGGTGGTGGGACCAGGCATGAAAACGGGTCAGGGGTGAAAAAGGTGAGAAAGATATTACCCCTCTAGGGGGGTCCGGAGGCATGCTCCCCCGGAAGAAAAATTTAAATATTCCATATTTTAAAGGATCAATCTGATGCATTTTGAGATGCTTTTTTTGCCAACCTGGGGAGAGCTGGAGAAACTTAACTTCAGCCATGAGTCAAAAATTATTATGGCCTCCTTACTAAGTATTATGCAAGCCATTTCATGCCAGCCTGTCACTGGGACTAACATTTACAGTATATGAGGCACAATGTGGTAAGGGCACCACAAATGGCTTAATGCATAACCCCCACAAGAGATGGTGGACATGCTGTAACTTAACTTGTCTACTCTTCCATCATGATTGACAGCCAATACAATGTTATGTAATTCAGATTTTAATACATTTTATTGGCAAAGATAACAATTTACATTACAGTTCGTAATACTCTCAGAACCAGATCTCATTTTTTCTTCTTTGCCTGAACCACCAGTGTCTCCATGGCAATCATTCCCACTTGCTATTTGGGGGAAGAACCTAGCGCTATGATTGGTCGAGCTCTTCTTCTTTTGCTGTTGCTTGATTTGAGGACTGCTCGTGCACAGAGGCGTCACCAGGTTTTTGCGTAGTTGAGAGTGACAAATCGTACCAGCGTACTTTGAAGTCAAAATGCGTATCCGCTACGCAAATTGCGTACAGGTTGGCAGGTCTGCTTATTGATAGAACGGTGGAGCACTTTACCTTCTGCCTTGTCAGTCCCCTCACCTCAAAATCTACCTCCTCAAAAACGGTAGCGTTAGCTAATAATTTTCCACCGGAGCTTTAGCTAGCTGGCTAACGTTGCGTTCTCTCCTGCTGTGTTCAATGACTCAATTCATCAAGCTGTAGCTAACGTTAGCTAAGTCTATGTCAACAGAGCTCCTGGGTAACTTAACTTAGATATACCAGAAAATATTAAAATTGTTGAAACCATCACTCACCAAATTCAGTCAGGTAAATCGCCGAGGCCAGGCGTGCTTTCAGCTTCTGATGGTGGTCTGCACTGGTGATGCAAGGCCCTTCGCGTTAATATTTCCATGCACTCGCGCTCCCTTCTGGCACGCGCACCTGTTCGCAGTTCACTGAATATGAACCCCCCCCCAAAAAAATCATTTTTTCTCATCGAATCTACACGATTCACGTAGGTCACCTATTTTGGTTTCAAAACGGCGAATTTCGCCGAAAGGTGAGGGATTTTCATGTATGTGGGACTCTGTCATGGAGTGCAGTGTGTTCACGCTTGTTTTTAGTGTGTGTGGTGTGTAGTGAGACCTGTGCACCTGGTGGTAAGATCTTTTGCGATTTTTATAGTAGCCTTGTGGTCATTAAACTAGCTTACCTGCCATAGGTAAGCCTCGGTTTCTCTTTTGTTGTTTTTCTGTTTTCCATGTTTGTATAAATATGCCCAGCCTACAGTAATGTTTTAAGATTAGTGCTTGATTATTGTTGAAATAAAGCTTTTGTACTTTATCCACATCTCAGGCCTCTGTCTTTGAAACCACGTTCCTGTGTGCCCCTTTGTAGGTGATCAGTTCATAATTACTTTTCCCTGGTTGACAGGGTGGCGTAGTCAGCTGAATGTAGCGTTTCCCTTTCTGATTATCTCACCGCCACATAAGGACAAACAGCCCACAGGAACTGACATCCTGTTGTTTTGAATGAGGTAGTGTGTCACAAACCCATCTTGGAAAGTCTCATGAAGGACCTGTAACAAAGAAAATAAGTGCATTTTAAACAAAATAAATATAAATGTATTGCCCATTCATTTTAGCTGAAGTTATTTAAAATGTTGGTTTACATCCTGACACCTTTTGTATTTTTATGTTGATCCAGGAACAGGAACAGATTTGCCATATTCTAATGATTAGAATATGGCAAATAATTTCAACATATGTATGTATGCATGTTGTATACATATATTCAGCATTAAATATTACCGTCAGTGTCCAGTGGTGATTTTCGTTAATGACCCCAAATATATATTTGTATACATTTGGATCCAGCTGTAATCTTAAAATTAAACATTACTGCACAAATATGTGGCACAATCTGTTGTAATCTCAGTTCAATTGCAGTGTGGAGGAAGTCATCCACCAACCTTTATTTTTGCTCATCTCTGTGTCTACGCAGGCTGCCTTTTCTAGAGAATGCTGGTTGTGTTTTTGGACTAAACAGTACATGTAGGCATTCATGACCTGATGGGAATGAATAAAGGCAGATTATTAGTTTAAGTTCCAAGTTCTTCAAGATACATCAAACATAGTTGATAAACTTATGCCTAAATTTATATGCAAATTTATGCTTAATTACCAGAACCAGTAATCATTTAAATGCCAAGTCTCACCTCCCTTTCCAGCTGTTGTGTGGGTGCAGTCCAATGGATGTGTAAAATAATTCGAATGGCCCTATCTGTGAGAGAAACACATATATTAAATTCATTTAGCCGCACTGATGTCATCAACAGACGTCATGCGCGTACACACGGAGGCAGTCAAATTCTGGCAGGCAGTTGAAAATTTTATTTATTTTTTTTAATTCTTAAAGTTATCTAAATCATTTCATTTGGCAATAGTACTAAAAAATAATGGACTGTTAAGGAACAAAAATCTGCAGAATCAGAAATATTAAATTGATGATAAATTGAAAATATGAAATTTCCACCTCTAATGGAGACAGACCAAACCAAGGATCTTTAAAATGATTTTGGGCATACCTTAATGTAATGGAATTATACACAAATTAAAAAATAATATATGTACATCGCTGACTAAGAATGACAACACATGATGTTTTTTTAGAATATTTTTCTAACATTTTTATTTATTAATAACTGTGTATATGTGTGTGTGTGTATATATATATGTGTATATATATATATATATATATATATATATATATATATGTATAAAAATATATATATAAAATTGATAAATGAACCCCATCCAATCTGAACAGTTCAGTTCTCCTCTCCTCCCTATTTGATGTCCTCAATTATGATCGATGTAAAATCCACCAATTTCATTTATGTACTTTATGTACTTCACAAAGCTGTGGTCGACAATCCACACTTATTCCCTTAAAGTATTTGAACAAAAACTACATTTCCCTTGTGTTTCGATACATAAATCAAAGCTACCTAAGAAATAAGTGGAGATGTCATTGACATTTGAATTAGGGCTGTGAACCTGTAAGGTGTTTTTATATATAAGCAATTAAACACCAGTTTCAGTGATTAATTGCACCTAACCTATGAAAATATATGAAAATTCCTAAGTACATTGCAAAATCATAAGTAGATTGATTAATTGAATCTCCAAATGAATGCAGAATCAACTTACAAACAGTATAAGGCCAGTATCACCAATACTTAAAGATAAAATGAATAATCATTATTTGAAAGCTGTCATTGTTTCACATTGTTATGTATAAAATATGTGTATTTTAGTTATGTTTTTCTGTCTTTGTAATTATCTGATCATTCTGTTTAAACAAGAGATCACGTTATTTGAGCATAGTTGACATATTGTTTACATGTTAAAAATCATGTGTTTTTGAGCTTCCTGGCTTTCCATAAACACTCCGTGCACATACACGGGTCGCGCACACACACTCTCTCTACACACATTATCATATGACACACACACACAGTATATGATACACATGATTCTCAGTATGATACTGAGAATCACAAGTACAATAGCTTATGGTTGCCTAGAGTAAGTAAATCAGGATAATGTACTAGATATTCAATTATGCTTTTAAATTCACTCACTTTTTCAGCCTTTCCCTGGAGACTCAGATGACTTGTGTTTGTGAAGATGTCCTCTTCTTCACCAGTTATACATTGCAAAGTTATAGCCAATGGAGTTGTCTTGAATTTTCTTGTTGTTCGATTATCAAACAAACGCTGCCGCACATATTTCCTAGAGAGGGAGTAGTTCTTAACTACATATGACCCACCCTTTTCAAACTCTGGGTCACTACCATTTTTAATTGACAGACAACCCACTTAAACCCACTTGAAGTGGTGCCTGGCAACTGTAGGGGGTTCCCATCCTAAGAGTAATACAAAAAAAAAGAAAACTGTTATTGTTTGAATTTTGTTTTTTTTAAACTTTCATAGTTAAAACTTTCATTATATGTTCACAAAATGTGGTCAAAATCACTATTATAATTTGTCCTGTCAGAGAACGTCAAACTATATATCATTAAGAAATTTCTGTCATATTTTAAGTCACTGTACACATTATAACTTTGTATCAAAACATATCATTACTATTAAAAGACTATTGTCATAACATTAGTGACATATACTTTGGCATGACAGTTGGACAATTTCTGACAGGATAGTGCTAATGTCAATGACTTGTGACTAACTGTGTTTCCACATAATGGAAATTATAAATGGACACTGATTTATATAGATCAGTGACCGGACATCAGATTGTATCAAAAACTGCTAAAAGAATATAAGGATATGGCTGTAATAACAGGTGACAGGATAGAACTGTTTATGAGACACTTTTCAACTCCAAAAGAAATTACATGAATGACTATCATAATTTGATGTCAGCCTTTACAAAGTCACTGATATAATTCCTTATAAAGTCAAAACTAATATAAACTCATAAAAACACTATCCTGTCAACTGTCATATCTTCATAACCTTTAAAAAGTCTCCTGTGAGAGACTTTCCTCTCAGACAATTTCCTGTCAGAGACTACGGTGTCAAAACATACATCATTATATGACTAATAGTCATTTACGTAACGGTGTGAAGTTAGTTTAGTGTCTAGAGTAACTTTTCAAAATCATTCATAACATTTATTGTAATTTAATAATTGCTTCACCTCTAAAAAGAACAATATTCTGTGTCGCGGACTGGAGATGTGTACGCGCTGTTGTAGAAATCACCTGTTGCACTCAGTATTTTTTCATTTCATAATTTCATTATATAATATACTATATTATTATTAACTGAATAATAATATTTACGGTATTTTGCTTTTTGCAAGCATTTTTTTGTTCTGTTTGTTCACTAGCTTGTTCATATGCAGTTCCTAGTATGTTTTGGGTGGTCGATAGCATATTGTTAGGCAGTTGCTAACATATTTTTGGTGGTCCCTAACAGTGTTGGGGGTAACGCATTACAAGTAACTTCAGATTACTTTTTTCAAGTAACTAGTAAAGTAATGCATTACTTTTAAATTTTCAACAAAGTATCTGAGTTACTTTTCCAAATAAGTAACACAAGTAACATCCATCTTTGTTTTTAATTTGTTGCAATCCAACCGTCTCCATTGACTTTGTATTGCGTGAAGCTGCCTCCTTGTCATTTCTTGCTTCTAACAAAAGACAGAACAATGCCTAAAAGCTGCTGTGTGACAGGGTGTACAGCAAACAAGCTAAAAAACCCAGAACGAAGTTTTTATAAGCTACCAAACTGTAAAAGCCAGCCTTTAAGGAGACAAAAGTGGATACAGCCATTCAGTTGGATCATTTCTCCAACAAAAGGAAGGTATGGAAAAGGGGCCCTGACATAGACAAATAAAATTTAGTTTCTCAATATCTCTCCTCCTCTCAGGTTCACATAGGGTGGTGAAGTAATCATTTGACATGGTTAAAAATAATTAATGTTTTTTTTTATTTTTTAGCATATCCTATCGCTGATTATGTTCTAGTAGGCGTAGTTCTCAGAGTAATATGACGCATTGCGCTCTGTCTCAATTGCCTGTATCCACTTTTGTGTCCTTAAACGCTCGTTTTTTGTTTGTTTTTTTGGGGTCGACAGCTTTTAAAAACCCTTAGATCTGGGTTTTTTAGCTTGTTTGCTGTACACCCTGTCACATAGCAGCTTTTAGGCATTGTTCTGTTTTTTGTTAGAAGTCAGAAATGACAAGGAGGCAGCTTCACGCAATACAAAGTCAATGGAGAGGGTTGGATTGTGTAGTTTACAGATTATTACGCGTGTCGCTCTGTCTCCATTACTCTGAATGCCCAGCAAGGGAAAGAACGGTATAAAATGGTTGGAGGGGAAACATTTGACCATAAATGAAATGGCTAACATTTTAACTTTTTTTTTTTTTTTAATTTATTTTGATTTAATTTTGTAGAATTACAAATAGCTGGTTAATATGTTTAATGTTTAAATGACATTTTTGTTAAATTACCTTACACAATAGATGTGTAAGCCATTTTATCACAAATTGTTAAATTCAACACAATGTGTTGTCTGTGGCCAGATTGTCATGCGCTGGCTTCTGTGTTCCCGGGTTCAGGTGGGTCATCGTCATGATCCTCCACAACTTCTGGATCAACAATGTCCCCATTGAGAAGACAGGTTGTGGAGCACCGCATAGCATGCAACCATGTCTGGCACAAGGGCATGGCTGACTTCCAGGGTCAAGAAAATGGAGTGTCAGCGTGTTTTCAGCATCCTGAAGCCTCTCAATGATGTTCCTTGCACAAGAATGCTTACTGTTGAAGGATTCTGTACATGGCTCTTGAGTCAGATGAGGCAGGTAGGCAAACTCAAACAAGCATACCCACCGTCTCTGAGGATGCACTTTCCTACAGGTGGATACAGGCAGTCAGTGTAAACGGCTGTTCTTCAGAACCCTGGAATCATGCACACACCCAGGATACCTAACAAAAATGATGAGGAACTTCGTGTTCAGTGATGGCCTGCAGCTGGACAGAAACTGCTTCCTGTTAAAGCAGGGGTGTCAAACTCAGTTCCTGGAGGGCCACAGCCCTGTGGAGTTTAGTTCCAACCCTGCTCCAACACACAGACCTGTAGCTTTCAAATAAGCCTTAAGGACTTGATCAGCTGAATAGGTGCATTTAATTAGGTTTGGAACTTAATTCTGCAGGGCTGTGGCCCTCCAGGAACTGTGTGTTAAAGCAATCCTGGGCGTCACTTGCTGGTGGTTTGATGCGGATGTGACAGCCTTCTATTGCACCAGCTGCTACACGGAAAGCTGGAGACCCAGCCAGCTGAGCAAAACCTGTTTTTGTAAATATTTTATTGTATCTTTTCATGTGACAACACTGAAGAAATGAAACTTTGCTACAAAGTAGAAAGTGTACAGCCTGTATAACAGTGTAAATTTGCTGTCCCATCAAAATAACTCAACACACAGCCATTAATGTCTAAACCGCTGGCCACAAAAGTGAGTACACCCCTAAGTGAAAATGTCCAAATTGGGCCCAATTAGCCATTTTCTCTCCCCGGTGTCATGTAACTCGTTAGCGTTACAAGGTCTCAGGTGTGAATGGGGAGCAGGTGTGTTAAATTTGGTGTTATCGCTCTCACTCTCTCATACTGGTCACTGGAAGTTCAACATGGCACCTCATGGCAAAGAACTCTCTGAAGATCTGAAAAAAAGAATTGTTGCTCTACATAAAGATGGCGTAGGCTATAAGAAGATTGCCAAGACCCTGAAACTGAGCTGCAGCACGGTGGCCAAGACAATACAGCGGTTTAACAGGACAGGTTCCACTCAGAACAGGCCTCGCCATGGTCGACCAAAGAAGTTGAGTGCACGTGCTCAGCGTCATATCCAGAGGTTGTGTTTGGGAAATAGACGTATGAGTGCTGCCAGCATTGCTGCAGAGGTTGAAGGGGTCAGCCTGTCAGCGCTCAGACCATACGCCGCACACTGCATCAAATTGGTCTGCGTGGCTGTCGTCCCAGAAGGAAGCCTCTTCTAAAGATGATGCACAAGAAAGCCCGCAAACAGTTGGCTGAAGACAAGCAGACTAAGGACATGGATTACTGGAACCATGTCCTGTGGTCTGATGAGAACAAGATAAACTTATTTGGTTCAGATGGTGTCAAGTGTTTGTGGCGGCAACCAGGTGAGGAGTACAAAGACAAGTGTGTCTTGCCTACAGTCAAGCATGGTGGTGGGAGTGTCATGGTCTGGGGCTGCATGAGTGCTGCCGGCACTGGGGAGGTTAAGTTCATCGAGGGAACCATGAATGAGCAGAGCATGATCCCCTCCCTTTGGAGACTGGGCCGCAGGGCAGTATTCCAACATGATAATGACCCCAAACACACCTCCAAGACGACCACTGCCTTGCTAAAGAAGCTGAGGGTAAAGGTGATGGACTGGCCAAGCATGTCTCCAGACCTAAACCCTATTGAGCATCAGTGGGGCATCTTCAAACGGAAGGTGGAGGAGCGCAAGGTCTCTAACATCCACCAGCTCCGTGATGTCGTCATGGAGGAGTGGAAGAGGACTCCAGTGGCAACCTGTGAAGCTCTGGTGAACTCCATGCCCAAAGAGGGTTAAGGCAGTGCTGGAAAATAATGGTGGCCACACAAAATATTGACACTTTGGACCTAATTTGGACATTTTCACTTAGGGGTGTACTCACTTGGCCAGCGGTTTAGACATTAATGGCTGTGTGTTGAGTTATTTTGAGGGGACAGCAAATTTACACTGTTATACAAGCTGTACACTCACTACTTTACATTGTAGCAAAGTGTCATTTCTTTAGTGTTGTCACATGAAAAGATATAATAAAATATTTACAAAAATGTGAGGGGTGTACTCACTTCTGCGCATTTTGGGATATCGCATAAAAAACTAGATGGAAACACCAAGATGCACATAAATTAAAATGCACAAAACACTTTTACCGAATAAATTCCATGATGCGCATCAAAAAAGACGTGACTTTGCGATAGGACGGCATAACTGGAGATAACATAACTGTAAGATAACATGACAGCATTTATTGCACTTCACCTGCGTGCTCTGAGGCGCAAATAATTATACGAAAATGATTATATACAGTGCCTTCTACTGCAGCAACTTCCATTTTTCTTAGTGATATTTAACACCAGTTTATCAGAAAGTGACGATTTTGTTCTCTTCGGCTCACTGGAAGGAAACACTGCTTTAATCGCAAATGTTTTATGCGATATTCCAAATTTGTGTGCTCAAAATAATGTCATTCACTAGAGTTGATGTCATTCATGAACAAGACTTTAAACTAAACATTAGACTAACATGCATACAGTTTAGAATAAGTCGTCAATTATTTCTTACATATAACAAATATCTTAGTCTGATGTGTCTCACTCGTTACAACACATGTGAACGGCTTATTCTCAGTGTGAACTCTCATGTGACTTTGGAGGTTTCCTTTCAATCTACAAGTCTCTCCGCACTGAGGGCACGTGAAAGGCTTCTCTTCACTGTGAATTTTCATGTGGATCTCCAGGTTTGCTTTGTTTTTGCAAGTTTTTCCACAGTGATGACACACATAAGTCTTCTTTCCGGTGTGAATTCTCATGTGCCTGTTGAAGCTTCCTTGTTGAGTGAAACTCTTTCCACACTGAAGGCATGTGTACGGCTTTTCTCCGGTGTGAATTCTCATGTGGCTTTTAAGGTTTCCCTTTTTAATGAATGTTTTCCCACATTGTTGGCAGGTGAAAGGTCTCTCTCCAGTGTGAATTCTCATGTGGATAATAAAGTTTCCTCGTTGCTCAAATCTCTTTCCACACTGAGGGCATGTGAAAAGTTTATCTCCAGTGTGAACTCTCATGTGGACTTTAAGGTTACTTTTTGAAGAGTAAGTATTTCCACACTCCTGGCAAATAAACGGCTTCTGTCTAATGTGAACACTCATGTGGACTTTAAGGTTACTTTTTCTTGTGAAACTCTTTCCACAATCCTGGCAGGTGAAAGGACTAGTTGCTGTTTTTTGTGTCCTTTCAGTCGGTGAGCAACTAAATGATTTGTCTCCATTTATGAAATCATGATGTTTCTTGTACAGATTTTTCTCTTCCATTTCATCTAGTACTTCACTCTCTTCTTTCAGCAGCATCAGGTCTAATGTGAAAAGAGACAAATACAAGTTAACCCCAGTTTAATGGCACAAAGCGAGACATAAAAAGATTTAGACATTTAAAGCATCAAATCCAACATGTATGCTAGATCCTATATGCACTGATATACTTAAAGAGCTGTTATAATCTCAGAACATCTTTAACATTTTTAAAGGGTTAGTTCACCCAAAAATGTAAATAATGTCATTTATTACTCACCCTCATGCCGTTCCACACCCGTAAAACCTTCGTTCATCTTCAGTACACAAATTTAGATATTTTTTATGAAATCTGATGGCTCAGCGAGGCCTGCATTCACAGCAATGGTACTTCCTCTCTCAAGATCCATAAAGGTACTAAAAACATATTTAAATCAGTTCACGTGAGTACAGTGGTTCTACCTTAATATTATAAAGCGACGAGAATAGTTTTTGTGCGCCAAAAAAAACAAAATGACTTTTTAACAATATCTAGTGATGGCCAATTTCAAAACACTGCTTCATGAAGCTTTGGAGCTTTACAAATCGAATCAGTGGTTCAGAGCGCCAAAGTCATGTGATTTCAGCAGTTTGACGGTTTGACACACGATTCGAATCACTGATTCGACACAAAAGATTCGTAATGCTCCGAAAAGGTGTTTTGAAATCAGCCATCACTAGATATTGTTAAAAAGTCATTATTTAGGTTTTTTGGCGCACAAAAAGTATTCTCGTCGCTTTATAATATTAATATTGAACCACTGTACTCACATGAACTGATTTAAATATGTTTTAGTACCTTTATGGATCTTGAGAGAGGAAGTGTCATTGCTGGCAATGGAGGCCTCACTGAGCCATCGGATTTCATCAAAAATAACTTATGTTCTGAAGATGAATGAAGGTCTTACAGGTGTGGAACGGCATGAGGGTGAGTAATAAATGACATTATTTTCATTTTTGGGTGAACTAATCCTTTAATTCTATTCAATTTCTTAAAGACTTACCCCAACTACTTTAAGCTGGCAGTTATCAAACCCCTAGTCCAAATTCAAACACCACCATAGAACAGAAACTGTTCTTATTAAAGTTACAAATTACCTGCA
The DNA here is from genome assembly GCA_039654765.1 of Mylopharyngodon piceus. Classification (NCBI taxonomy): domain Eukaryota; kingdom Metazoa; phylum Chordata; class Actinopteri; order Cypriniformes; family Xenocyprididae; genus Mylopharyngodon; species Mylopharyngodon piceus. The sequence goes on from CM077454.1 coordinate 25,111,493, forward strand.
TTTGATATGCTATTATGGCTACATCTTTCTTTAGATAATATTAGATCTTTTGACAACCAAGACCATGACATTTTCATCTCCTATCTGTTTGACCGCTACCTCTTTACTTGATTAAATGACAAGACGTTTTTTTCTGAGATGTTATCATTGGATTTCACACTGTTATGCCGATGATGCTCAGTTTTATATTTCTTAAAAACCTGAAAAACCAAAACTCTCCAAGTAACAGAAAGTTTTAAAGATATCAAATATGGGATGGCTAGTAATTTTAACTCTGACAGGACAAAATTAAATTTTGACAAGACAAAAGACCAAAGACCTCAATACAGCTAGATGGATGGATGTACAGTTACATTGTTTTCTACAATCAGGAACCTGGTTGTTGTGTTGACAGCAATTTTTGATAACGATAATCGGTTCTTTAAATTGTTTATAGAACAGCGTTCTTCCATCTTAGAAATGTTGCTGGGTCAACAAATAGCTGGTTTCTAGATCGCTTACTAGACACACTGACCGCTTCTGGCACAACTGCGGTCAGACTGCACAGAGAATAAACTGCACTGCAAAAAATGCTATTCTTACTTAGAGTTTTTGTCTTGTTTCCAGTCCAAATATCAAAAAAATTCCTAAATCAAGAAGCATTTTCTAGACAAGTAAAAATTATTATCTTGTTTTCAGAAAAACAAGTCAAAAATAAGAGTTTGTCCCTTAAAACATGCAAAATAATCTGCCAATGGGGTAAGCAAAATAAGATTATTTTGCTTGTTTTCGGTTTGAAATAAGATTATTTTGCTTACCCCACTGGCAGATTATAATAATTAATTGTAATTTTGACTTTTCTGTTCCTGAAAACAAGACAATCATTTTTACTTGTCTAGAAAATGCTTCTTTCTAGTCCAAATATCTAAAAAATTCTTAAATCAAGAAGACAAAAACTCTAAGAAAAGCATTTTTTGCAGTGTGTTATTGGCCACAGCATTTGCCAAATTCACTCTGAAACAAAAGACAGTTCACCTACATATGGTTCTCAACCAGAATGTGTTTTTTTTGCCAGCACGGGTACCATTGATGTTGAGCTGAGAAATGCATTTCTGCTCTTGACCGCTAAGTGGCGCTATAACCATAGATTTTCACAAGATATGGGATGGACATATCACAGCTCATTTCCGTGAGTAGCAGTCAACCACACCATGTGGAGAAAAATCACATACCCAAATGATGGTGGAGGAGAGGGAGATTTGAAGAAAAACTGTTAAAAGAGAGATGATGAAACAATCCAAAAAAGGAATATCACTGAAAAAAAATGGTTATGATCAATCAAGAGCTTTAGGACCCACGTTAACGTTAGAAAAGTTTTCCAGCGCTGGTGAAACCTAAATGGTAAGGCTTGAAAACAGACGCTAGACTAGAGAATGCTGTGTTTAGCGTCCTTGAAACCAGCTCGGAGCGAGGCGATTAGATGTGGGCTGTAAAGTGTTCGGGAATTTTGGAGGTGGAGCAATGAAGAGAGCTCATTGTTTGGGTTGATTTAAAATATCAACAGTTTTCAACAACAATTCTGGGAGATCGCATTATTTCCGGCTCTATTTCTTACCAGCCTCGTCGCTTCATAACATTTAAGCTTGAACCACTGTAGTCACATGAACTGTTTTAAATATGTCTTTAGTAGCTTTCTGGGAAATTGAAGGTGTTAATTATCTTGCTGGCAATGGAGGCCTCACTGAGCCATCAGATTTTATCAAAAATATCTTAATTTGTGTTCTGAAGATGAACGAAGGTCTTACAGGTGTGGAACGACATGAGAGTGAGTAATAAATGACAGAATTTTCATTTTTGGGTGAACTAACCCTTTAATGTTATAATCATCTAATTTAATTAAAGTTGCAATGCATTTTTACGTGGTTAAAAATGTTGCACACGTGATGTCTGTGAGCATTCTGTCAGAAACATGGCGAAAGAAATTGTCTTACCTGCCCTCTCACATAAGTGCCAAGGACCGGGCTAAGCAATATCCCGATATATTGCACAAGAGTGGGGGTAAATTGTTTTTCAGCCCGTGTAATAACATTTTAGATTACAAAAGAAAGTCTACTATCGACTCATCTAAGCGGGAGCAAACTTCTCAGACAAAGCGACCTGAGGAATCAGAAGAAACGCAAGCAGATAACCATGTCGGAGATGGCTTCAAGGATGACAGCCGCTGGACTCGATCAAAATGAAGTAAAAGTGATTTTTGTTTTTTATGGCTAGGTGGTATGACGATTTAAGACTGGAATTACAATTACTTCAAAATCCTTCTTGGTAAAGCGAAGATAAAGTTTTGGTTTTGGTCAGTGAATTACAGGTTGACTGTAGTTTTTTTTTTTTTTTTTCAAATTTATGAATTGGATTACAAATTGGATTTACACACAGTATGTACAGTATAAATTACTACACCTGCTGTTAATGTTTATATATTTCAGGTGGGAAAATTGCCCATAGGTTGTTTTAAAAGTGAAAATGTTTCAGAATTTGGTAAGAGACCAAAACAAACAAGCTTTTTGCATTTTGTTTGTGATTTGTGTCATGTATGACTATTGTGCATCTAACATAATACCTAATATGGTAAATGTGATATCTTAATCATAAAAAACACAAATGTTTCACAATTTTCTGGCTGTTACCACCCCAAAATCAGTCATTGTGATTGCAAAATTCACAAAAAAAAAAAAAAGTGAGACACATTATTATTAACATTATTATCATTAGGCTGGTATTATTATTAGATTAATATTAGGACCTACAATTCATTTGCCTCAATCAAAATTGAACTGCAATGTGATCTATTCACAAACTGTCAAGAGTGCATGAGAGGATAATATGTGTCCGTAAGTTTCCCACCCACATATTGAAATACTCGCCAGTTTTTATTGCTTTATTTAACATCACAACAGACATAATGAATGGAATACTCTCAATCAGGTCCACAAATAATTAGTCAATGTTTTACTTCACTACCGGCACATAACCTGATTTATTAATAAACACTCCACTGCTGCTCACAGAATAGAAAAAGATTCTCATTTTCTGTGATTATAAATCAATGTAAATCATTAAATGAGTAAAGAAACAAAATAATGATCAAATTAATGACTCTCGCCCCAGAGCATATCGCACAACACCAATAGTATGTTTAAATACTGTTACTGTTTAAGTATTTTAATGTGTAAATACGAGTTTTGTTGTTGACGAGAAGAAAAAAAATTAGAATTAAAAAAGTTTATTGCTCAAATTTTATGGTTTGCTTCATGATAAATGTTTTTGTTGGATATTGTTACATAATTAAGTGATAGAAATTAATGGTTTTCATTGTTTACAATTTGAAAATAGATACTGGGTTTAATGTTACAGAAAATAATTGTTGTTTTGGCTACTTCTGTACTATTTTTTCTAATTTAATGCATTTTAAAGGCAGCATTAATATTTGTCTGGTCGTGTGACCTCAACATGTCTGACCTGCTCCATGTCAAATAAAACCACTTTACCTTAGGACAATCTTCAAAAATATCATTCATTTCTGTAGAGCTGGACATTTTAATAAGGATAAAATGACTGAGTTCAGCTTTGAGAATGAAACTGACCTATTTGTTCCTCAGTTTCTTCTTGTTTCACACTGAATGTTTCTTCAATCTTCATTTCTTCATTCTCCTCTTTAATAAACGCCATCTTTATAATAGTGTGTCACGTGGATCTCAGTCGCTTCACCAGGAGTTTTTCAGTGTGTTTGTCCTGTTTCAGATGAGAATAATTAACAGAAAGAAAAACAGACCCAAACTAAATCTCTGGGTGCGTCTCAATCAGCTCCAGGTTCAGTAGATCAGCACACTGGTAAGAGAGTCAGTCAGACTGAGAGTTAATGGACTTATGTGACCTGATTAGACAAAAACACTCAAAACTAGAACTACAAATTAATTAAAAAACAACAACACAAATTATACAGACACCTAGTACTTAGTAATGATTTACAATAAGTTATATTATTTACATAATTTACATTATTATATTATTTACATTAAGTGAATAGATTACACTTTCATTGTGAAAGTTGTCATTACACAAGTTTGTGTTTTCGTTGCATTTACAGTTTTGACCAGCAGATGGCGTCAGCGCGCGGTGATTCGAGCGAATCGAATCAGTGAATCATTTTGAGAAGCAGTTCATTCAATGGAGTTTCAAAAAGTTATTCTCACATCACTACATGCCAGTAACCGAAATCGTGTTTACCGCAAAAGTTGCGTCTTATTTAACTACCTTTATCGTAAAACAGTTTATGTTACTCGTGTGTGGATGTGCTTTAATCACAAAAATAACGCTTATTAATGTCATATGAAGCGTTGCAATGTTACATTTAATAATGACTCACTTGACATAGTTTGTAAAAGCTATAAAATTGTCTGAACGGGTTGTATTGATTTAAACGCTGAAAACAAACCTGTCTTCACTCCAACCACAACAGACGCAGGAGCGCGCGCAGCCTTATGACATCACGTCGGTAGATCAAAATAAAAGTCCTGTAAAGCAAGATAGAAATGTGTATGCAGAAGAACATTCGTAGAGAAATATATTTAATAAATATACACGTTGTGTCCATTGATGTGCTGAAAATAACTATCAATGAAAGAGTAATATGTGAGATTTTGGCTATGTCGTTTAGTAGTGATGGCGAAATGAAGCTTTGTGAAGCACCGAGGCTTTCCCCTCAAGTGTATCGTAAAAAGGTTCATTACTCAAAGCTTTTCAACACGGTGCACACTAACGACATCTTGTGGTCAAAAGGTGGAAAAAAACTGCATTTGCGTCCCAGAAGACCCAGCTATTTTTGGACTGTTTCATGTAATAAATCAGTCTGTGCTATGAAAAGCAAAAAACAATGTAAATTATTATTATACATAAAAAAAAGTCTTTCACGTGTCATTTTACTTACACAATTTGAATAAATGAGTCTGAATAATTTTTGGGGGTGGAAAATAGGCGAGCCTGGGCATATATTATCAAAATAAATGAAGATTGTCATAGAATGAAGTATGAACTGGGAATAAATACAAACTGAACATGCACAAAAATGCACATGTAAATATGTTTTCGTATTATGACATATTCTTTTACTAAAAAGCAAATTACACTTCACATCTGCGCAAGGGTTCACGTTATATGAATTAGAATACGAAGCAATCACGTGGTTGTGTGCGAAAACGAAGCTTCGGGCGTCACCGATCACGTGGTTATGGCAAAACGAATCAAGCTCCGATACAGTGCTTCACTGTGAGATGTTTAGTTTTTTTGATACAAGCTCCAAAGCCTCGGTGTCAAACATCACATCACTATCGTTTAGCATTGCATTATATACATTATCCTTACGAAAATAACCAAGAACACAGATAAACCATACACTGTCACAATGGTGTGTTGATTCTCGTCATGTTTAATCAGTCAAAACATCTCTATCTGCATTTTATTCAGCTAGATTGTTGGATGTCTTAATCCATATTAGAGATTTTTTTCTGGACCATCAAAAGTATAATACTTTCATGGGTCTCACTTGTGGACTTTCTGCGTGAGGACACAGATATGTAATAAAAGTTATAATAATTAAAATACTGATTTACAAACTGCTGCTCTTTTTGTTTAGATGCTATATGGTTGTGGTATCTAGCCAACCATAATACCACTCTATTGAATACATAAGCTGATTTGAATACTAATGAATACATACTATTCTTTGACAGAATAATATTTATATTGTATTAAGTTTATAGAGTGTTGCAGTATGACATCACTTTGTAGGCCAAAACGCAGAAACGAGTTAGCATTTTAGCACTTCCGGTTCCATATACTCCCCAAGTCAATGGGTTTTTTGAAATGGATTTTAGTTAAATGGCTAAAATAAAGTCTGTGGTGGACACAAGCTCAACAACAAAAAAAAAAAAACTGAAAGAGTTGTCAGAAGCTTGGTGGTGACGAAGTTGTGGGACTATGGCGTAGTTTGTTTAAAGCCTATCTTTACCTTTTTACTTCTGGTGACTGCATTTGGCTTCAATTTGGCTTCAAAATTAATAAAATTTGTGTTCCTCTGTGAAAATTATCTTGATGGACACCAAACTTGCAAGTATCATAAACTTTTGTTGATCACAGAGCTTGTTTTTTGCAATAATCCAAAAGCCTATGGAAAAATCCTGTTGGGTTTTTGTCGAGGGAACCAGTGTGATGTGAACTGCCGATTGGCCTACAAATTGACGTCATACTGTACCTGCACCACTCTATTAGATCTCTGTGACCACTGTAGGATATAGTTTATCATCCCTGTTAGCTCTACTTTCTCACATTGAAAATGTGGCAGTGGATGTGATGTACAAGTGTTGTTGACTTATCTAAACTGAATAAAATTACAATTAATAAAGTGTCTTTATTAGAAAAATACATATTGTGATTCTGTAAACATTGTGTGTTTAATAAATAAAAACATTCAATATAAAAATGAAAATTCTCGCAGTCAGGTATAAAATTCACAAAGATTTAAATGTAATATTCATGTGGTTTTATATGCGAATAAAAGCCTTAATCTGTTCATCATAAAAAGTGATTAAGTCTCTTCAGAAAATTTGGATTAAACCATTCAATTCAGTTTTACAATCTCTTTATGAACTTTTTGAAGTGTTAAAGATCAAGTTCTCTTCTTTTCCATATCGCATGGCTACTCGTGATATTGCATTTATACAACAGTTCAACAGCATGAGTGTGTAAATAAATAAGAAATAACAACGGAGTGCCTTAAAAAACCCTCCTTTGTGAGGAACTACTTGTCACTCACATGAAATCCAATCAATTCTCCATTTACACAATCAAGCCCTGTCCTATTTTTTTTTTCCTTGTTTGAGAAGCTGTTTCACTCAGATAAATTGAATTTTAGTACAAATTTAATGCTTAATGCCTTTCTAGCAATGTAAATACATCAAGAAATACACACACACACATAATATATATATATATATATATATATAATGTTTTTAATTTCACTTGATGTGACTGTGAAGAGAGAATTTTGGAACTAAAATAAATATAGGGAAGAGCAGGGATAATTATTTATTTCAGAAAAAACATGATATGCATTTACTTTCATGCTAAAAGTACTTTCAAAGAAAAAAAGATGTAAATGAGATAAGAATAAAAATGCATTCTTTACATTTACAGTGTAAAGAAAAAACAACTGTTGCTTTGATATTACTACGTGTTTTAGAAATGTCTATTTCTATCTATATGCATCACCAGTAAAGGATATTAAAAATGGCACAGCTATATCAAGCTTTTCAGTGTTTTCATTTCTTGCTTTAAAACAGTTGTGATAAATCAATACAGTATAATTTGTCATCTAAAATAAACCCACATTTCAGAGAAATCTTATGAAAGTTAACAACTTAAGATAAAACTTCCACCAAACAAACATATAAAAAATATACCAACACAGACAAATAAATGTGAGTAAAACAAAAAGAAATTTAAAAAAAAAAAAAACATGAAAAGATAACATTTTTAGTAAAACTAATAAAAACATATATTGAAAATGTGTTGCTCTTTAATGTGTTTGTTTATTTGTGTTGCTTCTCTTGGGCGTTTTATTGCTCTGACAGGCTCTCCAGCTGTTCAATCTCTCTGGAGACGTCTAGAAAACCATAATACAGAATGTTGTTAATTTTACATAAACATTTCTGATAATTGAGACGAGGCCGTCATTGGGAATAATCAGTCTGTATTTCTTTACTTGTTTCTGTGGTGTAATATGACATTCTCTCTTACCCATCAGTGATTTTGCTGCTTTGGGACAGTGCGAGTTTTATTGACATCTTTAGCCCTGATTCAAGTTCATTCTTTATGTAGAGCTTCACAAAAAACAAGAGAAGTTTCAGTTTAGTCATTGTACAAATTAATACATGTTTGTCTTAATGATTGTGAGAGTAATACCTTTAATTTATTGAACTTTTTAAGCACTTTGTTTTTTGCCTTGTTGAACATGTCTTGTTTTTTCTTATCAACTGTGGTTATTATCAGTTCTTGCGTTTTCTTCATGAATCTGGTTCCTGTTATTGCTGCAGCTTCTAAAATAATCAACACTCAGTGTTCATTCATTGTCTTTCTCATGGAGACATCAGAATTAAGAAATGTGTTTACAATAAAACTAGAGAACATAGTTGTGAAAATGATAGCAAGTAAAAGCTACTGGTCTGAATTAATCATCTGAAACAAATACTGCTGATGAAATTCAACTGGCTTTATCTTTCTGTGAACAAAATGCATTAAAGTGTAACTGCTTTTTCCCATCAAGTGCTTTTTTTGTCACCTAATCGATTGAGTTCACAGAATTAGTCCGGTTACACTTGGCATCCCATTCAGTAAGACAGCTCTGTCCTACATTTTTTTGCCACTTGAGTTGAGTTTAACTCACATCCTAAAAGCAGGACTTTAAATGCTTAAATTATGAAAACAGATCTTGACTAAAGTGACTGTACTGGTCACATGTTTTTGTTTTTTTTAAGTTACTTTTCATTCATAGTTTTGTGTTTCTTATAGTGATTATTTTAATTCCTCCTTTTTACTTTACATAGAGCTAGAGATACAGACAAGACTTAAGCTAGTCCTAGACTAAAATGCATGTTTGAGCTGCTTTAACTGAATCTTCCACTGATATTAAAATATGTCAGTGCCATAGATTTATCTCAATGCACACCAGTAATATATTTTTTTTCTAAGGCATGCTTATAAAAGCTACTAAAATATCATAATTTAAAGTCCCCCTGAAATCAAAATGTTTTAGCTTTTAGTATGAATATGTTAGCTTTAATGTTATGAATAAGCTGGTGTGTTCCAAAACAATGACAAAATTCGCATTTAGGAGATATAAGCATTCAACACTTACAGTCTCTCACTTGTGCTAAAATGGATCACGGATTTTCATGACATCACATCGCACTTCAGCTTCTCATCAAATCTTCTGTCCAATCAAATGCTCTCTAGAATCTGAAGTCCCGCCCCTTCCTACACTATAAACAGACGCTGAAGCTGCGACTGAAATCAGTCATTTGTTCACACGTTTACTAATTTCTAAATGGTGAATGGCACATAGTGCACTATATAGAGAACAGGGAACGATTTTGACAGTGTAAATATGCTTTTCATTGACGCGAATGAAGTCCGTTTTTGAGTTAGTATAACGTGAACCACCGCAGCGTGAGCAGTCTGCTCTGGCCCAGGGACACGAGAGCACAGAGCGGATCATATCCGCGAGTCGGCTCAGACCGCGAAAGGTATCGGACCCATTGAAATTCTGCACAGAATGCTGTATATTAAAAGGAAACGGAGGTTTTGCTGAGCTTACCGGCTCTGGCCGAGCTGTGGTATAAACAAAATGCTATTGGCTTTTTTTTTTTTTAAAGGGGCGGAGCTGTTCGATATATCGCCCTGTCTTCCTGTTTCAGTTGAAATTACTTTAACACAATGAATAAAGCAGTGCGCTCCGAAGCAATTCAGTGGGCCTTTAACTAAGGCCTAATCCTTGCTTAATCTAAGCCCTGTCTGTGAAACCAGGCCTTAATGTTATCTTACCTTCATAGCAAGATGCCATTTCATTCTTAATAGTTTTTTGAATTGATGAGTAGATGTCCTTACTCATTTCAACAACTTCTCTGTTGAGCGATGCCTTCAGTTTAGTTTCCTGTCAAAAAGGAAAAAAAAAGACACAATAAGTTAGAAAAATCTTGAAACATCGAGAGGCTGAAATTTTTTTTTTTCTTTCTTTCTTTTAATATCAAGGATCCTGCTTACTTTAGTCCTACATTAACAGTTTGTTCTGTACATTTCAACACCAACTAGTTTATAAAAACAGCCTGTTTAATTGTAAGATGGAAACAGAGTTCACATATTTTTTCAAAGAAAGTAAAGACAGGCACAGAGGAAAAGGTCCAGATTACAGATAACTGAACTCACCTCTGTTTTGATGAAATTCTGAATGTGATTTAATGTGGAAGATCTGAAATAAGCAGAATCTCTCTGGATGATACTGAACTTGTCAATCTGTTCCCGCACTGACTTCCCTGTTTGTCCACTCTCACTGAAGCCAAGAGAAAACAAAATAGAGTTGCAAATAGTCATGTAATATTGGGTTATTTTACTGATGAGGACCTTTGAAAATTATTCAGTAAAATGAACTAATCTTAATTCAGTAACAATGCATTACAAAAAAGAAAAAATAACATTAACCAAACAAGGGGATGCATCATGAGGGAAAAATACATTACAATTTATCTAAAATTTATCCAATCATACGAGATAGCTTTAATAATTTGAGATAGCTTTTACATTTTATAATATTTTCTGAAGAGAAGATAAAAGTTGTTAATACACTGTAAACAGTTTATTACTGAGCTAAAATTAAGGCATCTTGCTTCATTAATGTAATTTTCCCTCCTATCATACAGACAGTTTAAAGGATTATGCATTGCGTAACTTAAAGGGCAAAAATAAAGTGTGGCGAGGGGGGCGTGGTAAAGCGAGGTCTGCAGCAGGGGAACGAGTGCGGAGCTTAGTGGTGATAAGGGCCCTGTCCCAAATGGCACACTTCTATGCACTTTCGGTCTTGTGGACTTACAATGGCTGTCCGTGAGTCCATGAGACCGTATGGTGTCCCATTTGTCAATTTTAGGCTTCAGAAGGGTGCTCGCGAGCGCCCCCTTTGCGGCCAATATGCGCCCTCGATTTGCACTTTTGCTGAGCCCGCACTGGTGCAAGCTCCGCAGCAGACTTCTTCCCGACAGTCAAAGCGGTGTTACGTCACGAAAGTGCGGACTCGTAGGAAGCCCGTGAGTGTAATTGCAGTGATTGGCCGAGAGACGGGATATAAGTGCCCCACAGACCTGGGAGAGAGAGACTGATGCTGCACTGATTGTGTTTGGACTGATTTAATTTGAGGTTATACGAGGCAGTGTGTCAACACAGTTTATTTTTTATGTTTGATTTTTGGGAGTCAATAAAGACTGTTTGCTCACCACTCGGATTTCTTCACCATTTCTATCTGTGAACGTTCTACACTAACCGTATAAAATTGGAAATATTAACTCATTTCTGTTTTCTATCCGCTTGTTAAGTCATGACGTAAGGAACGCCGTTTCCTGGTCCAAGCATTGACTCGTTTCACTTGAGATTGCCATCAACGGCCGTTTATGAGCGCTATTTATTCATTTAAACATCAATCATTTTAAAAAGTTAAACATTTTAAATACTTACAGTCTACACAACAGTCTCCGTGCTCACAGCGTCACAGACATTAATATTTTTAACGGTTTATAAAAGATGAATCATTGTCTGGCCATCTGGGATTTTGGTATGGAGATAAAGGTTATGATTATACCACATATATATATGTAGATATACCACATCATGTGTGTATATTAGCACCATTTGTTGTTTTCTTGTGGTATGAGATAGAGCGTTTGGACCCGGAAGCGCTGCCGCGTGACGTCAGACTTAACTACCGTATATACAGAACCTATGCAGCTGTCATGTAACAAATGAACAAAAGACTTGAACCAGAAGACACAGTGAGGATTCGGGAGGGTTTCTATAGAGTGAATGTGGCTTTCATGAATGACCCATCGCTAGAGGGAAAGCCAGTACAAGCCTAATCATATTTTTGTTCCTGCTTGGACATCATAGGAAATAAACATATGGATGTTTACTTCACAAAACATTTGACCTCATATTAGTCTGGCATTGCCACTAAACCCAATCTGTATTTTCCTGGGCAACAGAGTCATTTGCTGGTTTACTGCTCTAAATGCAATCTGCAGTTGACAGACATGAACCCATGTTGACAATCATTAATCATGCTCCAATTTAATGTTAATTGTAAACGTAATGTCAACAGCTTCTTCTTAGTTATATGAACTTATCTATAACTGATCATGCTGAAGCCTTAAACATCCTAGGTGACTGACCAAGCATTGTAGATTATTTCAATTTCATTTTATTCTGAACTGAACAAAGGGGCACTAGAAGTGGAATGAAGAATCAGCTCTTACGGAAAAATCTGTTTGAAATCTTCTTCAAGACATTCATGCAGGTTTTCGGCCAATGCCTTGTTTAGGTCTACATTCCAAAATTTCCAGAAAAAGCACCCACCATTCCTGCACAAAGCTTTGAGGATTTTATGAAATCCCCTTCCATCATTCTGAGTGACAGCACAAAAAATGCCAGTGTTAAAAAGTCAAGAAAACTGACTGATTATTTACAAAACTTGAATCACACTCACGGGTACAATCATTGCTTTTGTGGAATCAACACATAATTCGACCGATTTTTCCACTCCCTTCGAGAGACACTGTTCCAGAACACTGTAAATGGTGTTAAAACGACTGTCCAATTCATTTAGTGCCTTCATCAGGCTCTCCTCAAACTCCATGCAGACTTCGTCTTTCATTTTAACCTAAAACATCCATAAACAGCAGTGAATTACAGAATAATGTATATTGGCAGAATTTTGTAGACATGCATGTAAAATATCAGCAATTCTGACTCATACCGTTTTGTCTGTATCCGACTGGACACTTTGGATCAAGGACAAAACTTCATTGACATAATCTCTGTTCAGTTCTCTGGTAATGTTCTCGTTAAGATTCCTCAGATCATCCTGCAGCTTTGGGATTTCTAAAGGTATAAACCATTTCCAAAACACAAGGGCAAGATTTGGATGTGATCGGGGCTTTGACTGGTTCATAAAGTATTTAACTATAGATTCATCAAAAATGTATTTTTGTCATGAATAATTTGGTAAAATAGTAATAGGGATACTTTACCTGTTTCATTAGGTTCCAGATTAAATTTAGTGTCAAAGAATGCTTTGGAACTTACAGTAAAAACTAGAAAATCATTGTCAGTGCTGAATATTTTCTGGAAAAAAAAGAATACATTTAGAAAATAAGAAAAAAAAGAAAAGAGTAAAAAGGATGTATTAAAGAAACCCACAAGTGAGTAGAAATCATTTAAAATACTGATAACAATAAAAAGAATTAGGAAATAATAAACCTTAATATCAGAATTTTCAAACTTTTCTTTGACCCTCTTCTTGGCATCTTCATTTCTATTAAGTATGCATACTTTTCCCTGATCCTGAAGAACGATTAAAAACACCAATATGAGTATAAGTTGTTTAATACAGAAGTATTGTAAAATCTGACTTAGTGGTTGATTATGCACTATACTGTATTGCAGATGTTTCTCTCAGTAAATTAATTAAATTGCAGTTACAATTATATGAAAGATCTCACTGACCAGTAAATTTACTCAGGGAACAATGTTTGCTATAACATTTCTAAATTTTCCAAACCTTGTCTCCTGTAAGACTTGCCAATCTAAAAAGAAATGTTCAAAAGAAATAAGTCGAATTATTTTTGATATTCTGATCTTTGCACCGTACAAGACTAAACAGATGTTGTATTAAGAGGTGCTGTATGTTACTAATATCAGGTTTATAATAAGATTCTTCCCCTTCACTTCATATGTGTAATTTTAACCAAATACCTCACATAGGCTGGTACATTGATCTCATCAGTCTTTGTACAGATAAAGTTAATGCGTTTGCATTCTCCTCCTGGTCTCAGTTCTGTAGTACAGTGCTTTAAAATCCCCCAGGGTTCTTTGTCAGTGATTGCTCGATTGATATCACTTACAACCCAAACAATAGAGCACTCTCTCAGTGTCTACAAGATTGAAACAGAGATTTAGATGAAATGGATGTAGCAGCATAGATTGTGTTTCTATAATGATTTGAAAAGTGTAGTAAAATATTTACAGATTTCCACTTGTCATCTCTAATCTTACTGCAGTCTCCAGTTCCAGGAATATCAACAAACACAACGTGTTTCAGGAGTTCATGACAACCTGGAATCTTGATCGTCACACTCTTCACAAGCGGCCAGTACCAGTTATCAGAACTGGACTCACTGTATTGAATGTAACTTGCAACAACATTGGTGAATTCAGAGACCTGTGGAGAAATTGTTAACTTCACTGCCAAACAATAATTCAGAATACATTATTATACGTTTAATACTGTAATGAAACCTTTGGTGTTAAACATTTACTCTCTTGAAAACTTACATCACTTTTTGAGATTTTCTTACTGTTGGACAAAAAGGTTTCAATCTCAGCAAATTTGTCATCTTTCTTGAGCTCTTTTAAAGTTTTCTTTTCTGCATCATCTCCAAACAGCGCAGTGATCTTTTCTACAGCAATGTTAAATAATTCATGAGTCCTGTCCACATCTGACAAAACTGTGAAAAGATCTTTGAGCTCTTTCTCCCACTCCTGCAGAGGTACAATACAGAAAATAAGGCTTTATTTCCTTTTTTTAATTTATTAACATATCAATAAAGAACTCTCAGTAAAGGCATGGTAAGATAAACGAGGAAACCTCTTTAGAGAAGAGTTCAATCTCTGCTATATAGTTGGAGTCCGTCAGATTGGCTTCCACCTGAGTAACAACAGCTGTACAGGCACCAAAACAACCAGATGGCAGAAGATCCTTTTTCCCCAAGACTGCATTCAGTAGGGAGCTCTTCCCTTCTCCTGATTTTCCAAAAATCCCAATGGTTGCCTTCTTCCTGCTGACTTTATCCATTTGATTTATCTTTGAAATGAAGTCTCGTTCTTCATCTGAGATATCAGTGACTCTATTTATGATATTCTTTACTTTCTCCATGATCTTCATAACTGTGTGCATTGAAGAAGGGAATCAAAATGGGGATGGTTTTAAAATAAATATATATATATATATATATATAATAATTTTATTTATAACTTTATTTTATTTATAAAACTTCACCATGTGCTCAGACAAAGTAATGAAAATGACAGTCATCCAGTTCGCCCCTGCTGATAGGTGCCGTAACTACACCAGTATATAAGCAAACCTCATCTTTCTCCATTGACAGCCATTCAAAAGCAGTCAAGAAACATATAAATCACAGATATTTAGTTGTACTAGATGTTTTACAAGTAAATACAAATAGACTTATGTTTTCCCTGGTGTCACCAATCTGTATACGAATGAAGATTAAGATGAAGATTTTAAAAGTCTTTAATTAAACGCACAGACAACTCAAACACAAGGTAGATTTCACATAACACTGACGAGAGCGGGCAAATTGACCTGAAACATAGAGAACTTGAAGACCCCTCTGGTGAAAATTAAATTTTTAACGTTGTTTATATGTCTATGTGGTGTTTTTAGTATGCTAAAGGACAAACCATCTGCAAATTCATATGTATTTTCTGTTTAAAACAGCAGTTTGAAATCGTTGGTGTTTGTGAAATCACAAACTACCTTGTAACCAATCAACATGCAGCCGGGCTTTAACACATCATTACTATGCTGGGAAGCAGGAGGGTCTCAAGAGTGGCCAGCTTATCCCAGTATATTTTTCTGTTCCTATAAAAAATCAGGTACATTTAGCAATATGGCAGGTGAATTATGTATATGATGTATATTACGGTGTTGTGATGAACTATGTTTTTCTCCACTGACGTTGAAAGTGTTTCTAAGGATACTGATTTTTAGAAGGCAGACTGAGATGGCGAACAGGAACATGGTTTGTGTAACATTAGCAACACATTATTAGGGCCTGAGCACCAACGGTGTGAGGACCCTATTGTAATTGCTCAGTCAATTCTTCTTCTCCAAAATGAATCGCATTTTTAAGGGCGTAAACATGCTCGAAAACTCATGAAACTTTGCACACGCGTCAGAAGTGGTGAAAATTTACGTCTGATATGGGTTTTAGAATTAGGTGTGGCAAAATGGCTCGATAGCGCCACCTACAACATTTCAAGTAAGCGCCCATCATGCTACATTTCATGAACAAGTATGGAATTCGGTAGACAGATGTAACAGCCCAATACCTACAAAAAAGCCCCAGGTGCAAAATCTGTAAACCCAGCAGGAAGTGAGATATTGTGAGTTTTCTTTGCAGAATTTTTGCAGTTTTTGCCATTTCCAGACGTACTTTAACGAAATCCTCCTAGAGCTTTAATCAGATCAACATCATATTTGGTCAGTCTAATCTTAAGGCCTTAGCGATGTTAAATTGCAAAGATCTAGAGTTTTTGCTAAAGGGCGTGTCCGTGACGACTGACAAAGTTCGATGTTTCGCCATGAAAGAGGAAGCTGTTGTAAGTCAGGCATACAATGTCAGATCTGCCCCAAAATTCACATGTGTGATAAGAGTCCTGGCCTAAAGACATCTATATGCCAATATTCAGTTAGTCATAGCACCACCTGCTGGCAACAGGAAATGGCATGCTTTACAATGTAATTCACAGCTTATAATATAAATTGTTTGTCTG